>NIJG01000134.1:4564660-4584371 GCA_002201625.1 Euglossa dilemma | reverse complement strand
CACCCATTGCCTCACCCCGCGGCCCCGTGTCGCAGTTTTACACCGGCCGATATACATACAATGCGGTGCAGAGCAATGCCGGATCAAACGTACGTAGGTGCGACCTCGCGTGGTTTTTTCTCCCGTGGCCCACCGAGAGGGTCCCGTTCCACCCTGCGCGATGTATTCTTCGCGAATTACAGGTTCCCCGGTGCTCGTCATCGTGTCTCTGAACCGGCGCAAATGCGAAACACGCCCGATTGTCGCCGTCACGCTCGGGACCCCGTAGATTTCGCTTCTGACGAGCCTACTTAATCGTCCCGGACTTGGCGGGGGCCCCCCGTGGCACGACCGGCTTACCCATGCAAATTACAGCCCGCGACGAGTCGCGCGAACAATCTCGCGAGTATCGCGTCTCCGTAGATTATGCTTCGTCGATGTTACGCTCCGTCGATGCCGGAGAAACGGGAAAGTTTACGTTTCGGAAATCGCGGGTTATCGAACGGCCGGCCGATTCGCGATTGCAACGGATCCTCATTTGGAGAGGGATAATTTCGCAGACGCATGGCCCTCGGCGGTTTTCGAGGTTTCCGTGGTTTGGGAAGTGTCCGTTGGCCGTGCTGGATAGCCGGCTATACCTATATATTTGTCTACGCACTCATGCCCCAAAGCCGTTCGTTCCAACCAACGAACCGCATAATCCTTGACGAGAGAACCTCGTCAATCACGGCCTCGATGCGCTAGACGAATCGATACGAATTTATCTGCGGCTACTCCCGCGGACGCTTTCATCGTTGATTCGCTCTCGTTCGGATCACGAAGTCGATGAATCGAGCACGTTTTCGACATCGAACGCTCTTGTGTTTCGACCGATCGTCCGTTCCCACGATTTCGCGTATCGACGAGGGAAAAGGGAGGAAAAGAGAGGAAGAAGAGTAAGAGAAAAAAGAATCGGCTGATCCCGCTAAAGTTGGACTATCGGCGCTTTCGTACCGTGACGCGCGGCGTCCACAACGAATTCGTCACGCACACGGAAGGAAATCGCGATGACTTTTAACCGAATCGACGAATCCGCGCGTTTATCGGTCGCCTGGAGATCGAGAGATACATAGTCGAGCGAAACGCGGCGACGACGTCGACGACGACGACGACGACGAGAACGAAGACGAGGACGGGTTTACCGGAGAATCAATCGGCGTTTCGTAAAGTGACGCAACGAAGAAGTGGAAATGCGCGGTGGTAAAGCGTGGAAAACGATTTGCCCGGCAAAAGGAGGACTGTGGCCATCTCCGCTGGTAAAGGAATCTGCGTGGAGGTGGTCCGTGAACCAAGGTGGGTACCAGAAGGGTACCGAAGGACGCCGGAGGAAGCATGGAGTCCTCGGTTGGGCGCGGGTAACTTTTTTGCACCGCGAAATGGCCCAGAGAATGTCATCCAATGAGGGTGAAGTAAAGGGAAAACAAGTAAAATAATGATAAAAGGCGGAGCCCGCGGCGTGATTTGATTGGTCGAGATATCGCCGGCGTTCGAGTCAACCCGCGAAGAAGAGGGGGTTGTCCTCTCCTTTCTCTCTCCTCGTCTTTCTCCCTGGCATGTCTCTCTCGTTTTCTCGTTCCTCCTCTTCACTTCTCTCCACACCACACCTTCGTCCCGCTTTTCTCTCTCCCTCGATCCTTTTCTCCTCTCCTTTATATCCGTCTCGTTTCGCCCGCTAGGTACGCTCTCTCGCGCGCGCGCACACGCGCGCACACACACACGCGCGCGAGGCATCGGCTTACTTTATTCTCCTCTCTCCGTCGGTCCATGCTCCGCGATCGTGTCCTGACTCTGACTCTGCCAGAACCATCGGTTCTCTCCCCTCTCCTTTCTCCTCCCCCCCTCGAGCTCCTTTTCTTCTTCTTCCTCCACCTCTTCCTCCCCTCCTTCTACTTCTTCCACTTGGTCCTCTACGTCGTCGTCGTCGTCGTCGTCGTCGTCGTCGTCGTCCTCGTCTCTGCCGAAATACGCTTTTCGATCGAATGCGATAAATCTGGAAAAAGTGGATTTCGAGTCTGTTTGGGCAAGTCGATCGAGTTTCGACTTTAGGGACGTCGGAGGGTGGAAAAACGTGGCGTGGGTGGTCGGGAAAATATAGGGTCGAGAGTGGAGAGGAGAGGATAGGAGAGGAAAGAGTAACTAGTCGCGGAACCATATGCGGGAAGCATAGGTCAAAGGAATGATTAGCGTAGCGAAAATTCGGAGGCCGTCACGTGTTCGGAGGGGCGGTTTCGTGGCGGAAAAGTATATTGACTCGTGATACGCCATCTGTGCGAAGGAGGCACCCTCTGGTCGGCGTTATTGGCAAAATTAATAAGCCCGGTGGATCGCGGTAGGTCGAAATGGGAAGTGGTTAATTCTGGCTTTACCCACGGAGCCGATGTTGGCGGATTAGAAACCTTTCCGAACGAATGAAAATTGTTTGCTCTGGACGAGGAGGAACGGGCCGTGCGAGGGGTTGTCGCTGTATCCTAAAGAAGCATCGGTCATAAATTATTGCGGCCGGCCGATGAATTCAGTTGCCGTAATCTCGAATACTCATTATGGCGCATTAAGCCGGACAAGTTCTCCAAATAAGCATCGAAGGTTTACCGATTAATTGCCGTGGATAATTTGTCGTATACTGATTTATCGCCGTTCTATCCGTAATGAATTCTCTCCTTCTCGTTAGATTCCGCTTGTTTTTTCAACCTCGGGCCCGCGGGCTGAAAAAATCACCGGTACACGTGTTCGTTTACGAGCCGGGCTCTTCTCGACGTCGTTGGATTACACGAAATAATTATTACGAACACGATCGTCTACAGAGCACGCCGGTAGCTACGCGAAACCGATAGAGTTCGCGAACGGATTTATCGTGGTAATATCTTAACCAGGCGAAAACGGGTTTTCGATCTTCCCGATGATCGGCCTCTCTGCTCGCGCGAGCGTGCACACGCGCGTAGACGAGAGCGCGCGAGGTCGGAACGGTACCCGGAGCGGTAGCCGGAGCGGTAGCGAAAATTAACGCCACCGCGAATCAAGACGACAATGTGATTCATCAGTT
Source organism: Euglossa dilemma (assembly GCA_002201625.1). NCBI lineage: Eukaryota > Metazoa > Arthropoda > Insecta > Hymenoptera > Apidae > Euglossa > Euglossa dilemma. The sequence continues at coordinate 4,581,313 of NIJG01000134.1, read as the reverse complement.
AAATCCGCGTGCATAATCCTTTACACAGCGTCCGATCCCCGGCCGATCCCCGTCCGATCCCCGTCCGCTAACCTACCGACGTAGATGGGGATGAACGGCGGAGGAGAAACGGGGTTGACGATGGCGCGGTGGTTGGTTCTGTCAGCAGGGACTACGAATTATAATCACAGTTGTGGTTCATGCGGCCGGNGGGATGGAGGTGGACCATGGAGGCGGCGGAGGAGCAGGAGGAGAAGGGCGACGACGACGACGACGTTGGTCCGCTCGAGGGGATGGAAAAGGGTGTATTTACCCAGCAACGGTATACACCGGCGCCACCGAGGACGGACCTAGATGGAAATCTGCGGCATTCAGAGGCACTGGCCAAGAAAATTGGCTGACAACATTTCGCACGGCCGTCCAATTGCCGATCCCGTCTCCCCTTCCTGGTCAGGAGACCGCGCGTTCACCCGATATTTACGCCGGACGAACTTGACGCATCGTTCTAATCGTCCCGCCAATTTATCCTTTCCTTTCCTCTCCTTTCTTTCCTAACCGAAAAACCGCCGCGCGTTCCACCTATCAGAGAGAGAGAGAGAGAGAGAGAGAGAGAGAGAGAGAGAGAGAGGGATAATTCGCGAGGAAGAAGAGAAATCGATGGGAAAGGTTTGGAAATGAGCGTGACAGGGAGAGATCCGTTAACGAGGAAGGTCGCGCGACCAAGGTAGGATCGGATGGTCGCGTTTGTTTCGGCAAAAGGCTCGGAGGCGTTTCCGACGAGAAGCCCTAATGATCGCCTCGTGCCGACAACCGGCGAATCCCGACCAAATAAATCCGGCTTGATTGAATCATTGTTAAGCGAAACCGCGTTAAATACCCGTGAAATTAACCCGGACGATCCGTGTGCGGCACGCGATCACTGATTGGCTCGAGGGTATCGCCTTTAAAGTGCCATTAGAGGGCACCTCGTTCTCCACTCCGAAACCATTGATTAATGACTTGTCTGCAACCGAGCCATCATCATCGTCGCCGTCGTCTCTTCCAACGAAATCTTCCGCTGACGCATCCACCTTTCTCCCTCTTTTTTATTCCCTTCCGAACCAACAATTTCTCCGAGATTATCGCCGAACCTCCGCGGCAAGTTAATCGAGGTTTGACGCCTCGGTAAACAATCCATTGTCCAAGTAAACGTCGGCCGGTGGCCAAAGGGATGAAAACCCATGGTAAACCTGTCGTATCCTTTTCATTTCGCTCCCGGTAATTCTGTCTTTCGGATAGCTCCGATACAGTCCATAGTCGGACATTAGGGTGATGGCGCGGACATATGGGAGCACCATGTGGTCACCACTGCGTATCGTTCGTTCGACCAAAGCAGAGAGAGAGAGAGAGAGAGAGAGAGAGCGAAACCCCTGGCAAGGGAACCGCAAGAGGTGACGGGGATATAGGAGACCACAGATTCAAACGGATCCGACGGCTAAACGTTGGCCGCAATTTGTAGCAATTTGTTAAGTAGCCGGCCAGAACATTACCTATATTGCGTTTACTCCCCTTGACCGGAAGATATACGGGGGTACGCGCAGATTTATCACGTTCCTGCGGACGGAGTAGATCGGAATAGATCGGAGGAAAAGGAGTCACGACCCTGAGTCAGGATAAATTTCCTCGCGAGGCGATAAACGTTCGGGAAATGGCGTTCGTTTGGAAATTCGCGGAAAGAACTCGGGCCTAGATTGGCTGGGAAAAGAGGCGGAGACCGTGTGCTCGAGCGAAAATAACTTGACCCGGTTGCAAAGAGTCCAGGACGTTTCGATGCGCGGCTTTCCGCCGAGTCATCGCGGATGAAAAGCAAAAACGAGCCGCACGGCAAAAGCTACACGCGAGAGCGAGGAAAAAGGAATCCGGTGTAACGCAAAGATTCCGTGAAATCGAGGCTCGGGCTGGCAGACAATTTAAATCGTAGGTAAACCGTGGAGGGAACTCGTTTTATCCCCGGCCACCTTATCGAAGTCTCCTCTCTTTCGCCGTAGAGAGGAGACTCTCCTGCCGGTGTGTTCCACCGGTGTTCGTGGACTCGTGCAAGAGGGCGAAGATTCGAGACGAGAGCGAAACGACTTCGGTCTTTCGTGGATGCTTTTAGTCGATGAGTTTCGCTTCCCTACATCCCGTTTCGCTTTCGTCTCGTTCTGTAGCATCGCTGTCCTGGCCTAACCCAGCTTTCTCATCCATATGTAACAGTCGCCTGGTATTAATGACAGGGGGAAAGAGACGGAGCACGACATGTTAGGTTCTTTATCCTAGAAACCCTCGCGCTCCTTCTTCCTCCGTTTCATCCGCCAGTTACACGCCGTTGCGGTTTTATCCTTGCCTTTTCATTATCTGATAAATATAATTCAATTATTCCTTTCCCCTTTCGACCGCCATTATACCTCGCGGTGGTTCGCCGTTGCCAATCGGTTATTTAGAACGACCACGCCTTCCGACGACACCAAATTCCTCCACGCATTGTCACCGTCTAACTAACGTAACAACCACGACTTTTCATTTAATAAGTGGAACGCCAGGAATCTAGGCCATAGTCTACGGTACCTACACGCGTCTCTCGTCCACATTTCGTTTCGTTCAACTTTTCTTTCTCGTTGCAGATGACGAACGAGAGACGTCTCGGACCTCTTCTTAGCCGCGGCCGCGCTACCGCAGAGGTAAGGAAAACTATCCTATCGCCTCGAATAAAACGCCTTCCAAGAGACGCCGAGTCCGAATTATCTCTCTAAACCCCTCCGGCTGGCTTGCCAAAAAAATTACCGACATCCGTTTACCGATTGATTTTCCTGGAAAGATCGTTTCGACCGCCCCCTCGATTCGAGCTCGACGTTGTAACAACGTAACGGATGAATAACCACGGTGTTCGCCGGGCAGCGAACGAACGTACGTAGAAACGAACGAACGAACGACCGTGTTAAATAGAGACAAATGTGGAAGGCGAAAGAGGACGATACGCGTGTCGATGGAGGAATCGGCTGGAAGAAGGTAGGAACCTCGACGAAAGGCATATCCGGCGTTTCTCTGTCGCTTTCCTGAGTGGCGTGGAAGCCTGGAATCCTGGACGGGCGTAGCCCGAGGAGCATCTGAATAGGATCGGCGGCCTCTATAAGCGACACGGACATATGTCAGAATTAATCACAATGAGCGGCACAGGTTGAAGGTTGAGAGGAGGACGCGGGACCTCACCGGGACTCGGGCAGTTTTTCAAACGTTGGTAAAGTGGTTGATAAAGAGCCGGCAATCGGTTAGGCTTTTTAAGCGAGGCGCGATGACGGCCACTTACCTGCAGCTCGGTGGCACTTGGACGAGCCTGGACAATCAGCTGAAAAGACCAGGAAGAGGATTCGGGAGGGGAATACCGGCGAGCGTACGCGCGTTTGTCCTCCTCAATGCTGGCTCATCCGTCGACATCGGTTACGGTCTCTTTTTCCAAGGAATTTTCTTTCTCGCCGGTACACGACCGGCTCCTTTTTTTCATCTCTGCTCTCTCTCTCTCTCTCTCTCTCTCTTTCTGCTCTTTCTCTATGCTCGACCGGCTAAACGCGAGAGATACAATGGCTGGCGCGATTCGCTCGCGACACTTGCAGCTAGGCGCCATTTGCCCGGCACTTTTCACTGGCAACTGGCATAAGGTTCCATTAGCAAGCTAAGTAGGATCGATTCGATTCGTGCTTCTGCTAAATGCTCCCAGTGCGCCAGTTAGTCCCTTGTAAATTGTCTTCGTCCTCGCCCCCCCATCGAGCTATCTCTTTCTCTCTCTCTCTCTCTCTCTCTCTCTGCGTCGTTTTTGCACGTGCGTTTAACCGTACAAATTACACGAACGCAGCACCCCATATCCCTGGATACCGAGCCGAATGTTCGGTGCCCCGCGGGTCGCTCGACAGACGAAGAGGAAAGGTAACGAGAAGGGAGAGGACGCGAGAGGAAGAGAGAAGAAGGTCGAGTCAAGATTCGAACATGTGGCATCATTTGTTACGTGCAAAGTAGGGTTCGCCTGTTGGGCCACGAGTTATCCAACCTCGCTTAACACGTTCCGGTATCGTGTCGCTTTCGCGTGACCTTCGATCAAAGCTGCGTGTACCGTGGATCCGTCTTGCTGGTTCGGAACGTTTGTCCGGCTGTTTACCTATCTTTCATCGCGAACCATTCTTCTCGGAAGCGAATTCCGATCTCGTTCGGTAAGTTGGACGACTAGACTAGACGCGTGGTAGGTCGTGGACGGGAGGAAATTCGGCGGAGAGAACGGGGGGAAAGGCGGAAAGATGGAAAGGCAAGGTGGAAAGAGCGAAAGATCGGGAGGGAGCGCGTGGCAGAGGCACGGATACTCGATGGGGATCTCGGTTTCCGTGGACATATGGTCAGCCGTGGCTTGCCGTGACAAAAAAGCGCTACAGAAACGGCGACAGAAGTTGGGAGTGTCGGCGAGCGATATATCAGGGCTTAAACTGTCCCGTCGTAGCAGGCATGTCCTACCAGCGTGGTCCTCCGCACCCTGCCTGACTGACTGGATGGTCGACTGGTTAGTTGGTTGGCTGGTTCGCTGGTGCACGTATGGCATTGCGTTCAACAGGGGTTCTGGCATTAGTTAATAGGACCGCTCTGCTAGGCCGGGGCAGCGCGCGTTAACGCAAAAAGGAAAGAGAAGATCCTCTGTCTGTCGGATAAAAGGTGGTCGTCTAACCGAATGCGGTTTCCAATCTGTTGGGTTTTTACGCCTCGGGTCTAATGGGGAAGATTACCGGCCGATTTCACCCCGATTTCGCCACGATTTCGGGGAGTATTCCTCGCGCCACCTGATCCGCTCGCGCGTAATCGAATCGCCTCGCGGCGCGGGATTGCTCGCCGGGAGTTGTTTGGCTGGAGAAAATTTGCTGAAATTTTTGCAGCAAAGCAAGCGACCTTTAGGCCGAGAGACGCGTAAAGGCAAAGCTAATCAGAAGCCGAGTCCACTTCTTGTCGCCGGAGAAACTTCATTACGCATTCAGCTTGGCGCCAGGATTATCATATCCAGAGTCCTTTGACAAGGATCCCTCGATCCCCCGGCTGGAAAGACTTGAAAAATATAAAACTCGAAGAATCTGCGACGCCTACGTCTACGGACCAGCTACCAGAAACGACAGACGACTTCCAGTTAGAAGAGCGAAGCTCATCCTGGACGCGCAATGAATAAAAATCGTTTGAAGTATCGCTAGGTGCAAATTAACGCATAATCGTCAAACGTAATGAGAGGCACCGCCGCCCTGACGTAAACGAACCTGGCCCCATGGAATGTTTCCTCTGCGACCCACTCTCTGCGTCCTGCTTCGGGAAACTTTGATTATTTTTATAATAACCTCTCGGTCTGCCAGTCGACAACGTTCTATCTCGCGTTCCGTTGCTCGTGGTCCGCTCCTTCCGCTTCTTCGACAACCAACCCCCTTTCGCGACGTCTTACCCCCTGTCCCTGCCTCGGTCGTCCCACAGACGAAAGCGAACCGAACCGATTCTTAATTACGCCCGGTAATTATTCATGAAAATGCACCTGCGTGCGTTTAAAAGGAAAAAATAACGAGGCCACGAGGCCCCGTCTAGACGATCGGAACGTGTCGGTCGGACGCGATCGTCGATCAGGATTCAACGAAGCGTAAGAAACGAACGGAGCGTTTAAAAGCTTTTTGTAGCCGACGGGTTCGACAACGAGAGAAAGAAGAGAAAGAAGAGAAAGAAGGAGAGAAAGATAGATGGCTTTTTTCCACGGTGCTTACGCAACCCTTGCTCGATGCCGGAGCACGCGGTATCAATTAATTCCGTCCATATATCTGACGCGGAGAGGAATCGAGCATTGTGACCGAGCGGAGGAGCGCTTTCTCGGTGACTAGGCTCGGCTACGCCTCGACCGACGGCCAGGCTCGTTTTCTCTTCTCACGGCACGTGCCGAGCACAATGCCATCGAGTCACTCCCGTCCGCGACTTTCAGCCATCGGCCACCATCCACAACCTCTCGCGCCCTTTTCCCTTTCCTTCCCCTTCCCATTCCCCTTCCCTTCCCTTCCTCGTCGCCCGAAATACCAAAGACAAACAACGTCACCGATACCGAAAACCATTCTTTCCCTCTTCTTTCCCATTTCCCGTCTCTCTGTCTCTCCGTTTGCCCCGATATCTTCCTTTGTCCGATCTACTCTCCCGTCCATAGGGGATGGTCCGTGGGCGGGTTTGTCCCACACGCTTCTCCGGCGTGTACCGATGCCGGTTTTTATTGCCCCAGGAAATTAACGAGATCGCGACACGGTGTACGTCGAACAGTGGCATACCGGTTAGCTTCCAGTCGATCGTTCTCTGGCGGAACGCCGGAGAGACGCGAGGTTCGACGGAAATTTTTCTCCCGTTCGCGTCGGATTCCTCGGCTTCGTGCATCGTTCACGCGTCGAATGCTCATCGAGCTGTTCCCTCGGAAAAAGTCCGACTGTCTAACGAACCGATCGCCTTGTTTGGTCCTCGGCCAAAGAACGATGGGTCCATCTGCATTCTCCTCGCCGAACGGACTTTCCTCTGCGAGCGGACGGACGGCCGACCGAACCGCTCGGTGTATTTGGAGAAACAAACTCTGCGTCGTATTTGGGAACCAGGGGGAACATCCATTAGCGATTTACATTGGTCATCCGCTCGATTCCCAGCCGAATCATCGTCGCTCGTTCGTCAAGCGATTGGTCAAGCCGTCGAGACGGTGATTTGCCGTTCCTATGATCGATCCTCCCTCTTTCTCTCTCTCTCTCTCTCTCTCTCTCTCTCTCTCTCTCGCTCTTTCTCTCTTTCGAAATGGCTAGTAAGAGAAGGGAGCAGGAACAATCGGATCGGTGCACGAGCCGACGATTCCATCACGCGCGAACCGATGTTCTCCGCGAGAAAGTATCGCGATGATGAATCGAGGTTTGCACGGAACGCAGCCGAAAAGCTCGTGCATCGTGCTCGCGATACATCTGCCGTTAGACTGGAAAAACCGCAAAGGAATCTTCGGTTGAGAAAAACCGAAGGCGTGGCTGATGGATGAAGATCGATGCGGTGTACGCGACGCATCGCGTCCTTACCCTCCAACTTTCCCTCCCGTCGCGTCGTTACACCTCATATCCTACTCCGTCAACTTAATATCTTTCGACACGTGCGAGGATCCTGCAGGATACACACGCGCCAGGTGCTTTTTTCCATTTTTCCAGCGCTCCGGTCGCTTAAATGGCCGCCGTTGCGGCGTAGCTCGGCGATACCGAGGCGCGGAGAAAGGAGAAAGAAACGCGAAGAAGGGCAGAATCTTCGAACAGTAGTCGGCTATCGATAGAAGGCACGCGAGTTCGCGCGAAAAAGGTGCATAAATTGGCAAAGTTTCCGGTGAAACGGAAGAAACTACCCGAGGGAATGGCGGATGGAAAGTGGTGAAAACAGGCGAGCTCGCGGGGAGGAGAATCCAGTTGTCTTTTCCCTTCTTCCATATGCTTCCGAGTTCTTCGATCAACTACAGTTTCACCGACTTTGAATCTATTTTCCCGAATGCTGTTTCCGTCAAACTTTCCGCCCCGTATCTCACTGTTTTTACCCTCCCCCGACATGTTGTTGTTCCGCGAAGAAGAACTCGGCGAATCTCGCGCATCATCCTCGATATTGTTTGAACCGTGCCCCTTGCCCCGAATAATCGTTCCTTTGTGCCGGTTTCACCGGCAACTGTGCCACATCGCCGATCACGTTCACGGGAATCGAGGATCGTGCAGGATCCAAATCCGCCAAGAGATCCCGACGTTTAGCTCGGGGAAGCTGTCAGGGTGCGATTATTGATGACGCGCATTGATGACCGTCGTGAAAGAGCGCTGACCGCTGTCTTTAGCGTTGGCAGCGCTAGCTAACGCGAACATAATGCCAGCTTTTTCCCTCATAAGGGAGTTCAACAATACGATTTTCATTTTCGGCCGAAGGGTAAAGCCTCGTCCCCCGTTTCTTTCTCCTTTTCAACCCGCCTCTCTTTATCTTCTCACCCTCTCCTCGCCCCTCTCCGACGCCCGGGTTTACCGTATCACGGAATATTCGCTCGTCTACTTCTACTTCGTCGTCGTCGTCGTCGTCGTCGTCGTCGTCGTGCTCGTCGTCGTGCTCGTCGTCGCGGTTGTCGGCCTGCGAACGCATCGGAGGTAATGGCGTGTGCCGTTTCGAAAGCCCTCCGTTCCACACGATTTTGCCCCGCATCGGCATTATTTATCACTTTCCAGTGAAGTTTCGAGACTTTTGCCGACACCCTTCTTCGAAGATTCGCCGGCTAGAACAGAGGGGAGGAAACGAGCCGTGGACGTTTATCTATCATAAAGCTCACCCCGCGTTAAGGACACTCTTCCGGTCAATTGTGTTCGACATCTCGGTAATTAAGCTCGACACGGATTACTCGGACACGCGATGAAACGACACCGCGACGTAGCACCGAGCCACGATTCCCTTGTAAACCGATCACGGTCCACCCGTTCCGGATACGTCTAACAGCTCTGCTATTCCCGTCTATGAATCGCGCCTATGAATCGCGCGCTCGCCGGTTCGCCGACAACGCTCGGGACGGGGGTCCGAACGCGGAGGAAGGTGACCCCGCGTATTCATGAGGGTAAAGTAAAAAAATATCCGGTCGGATCCTGTTAGCGTGGAATGATCGGTCGGTCATCTAAACGGATGCGGGCAAACAAAGCTGACGCGAGGATGGCGCACGTGTGTTTGCCGGTACCCGCGGTGCCCTGCGAGTGGTCTACGGGACGGAACGACAGGCAAAGTCTCGAGGAGGAGAAGGTTTCGGTATCAAGCGTAATGGGAAGAGGTTCTCCGGCTCATAGGGAGTTCCGAAGGGAATAGGCTGACCCGTTGCGCAAATCCGTAAAGGGGAGTCCGCGACTGCGGAAGGGATCAGGCTGCCACGTGACGAGCGTGTTTGCTGGGTACACATAGCTCGGTGTTTGGTACACACGGCCTTGGAAGGCACAATGCTCGATGGGCTCCGCCAAAACAGCGACGCGACGCCGGCATAAGCGATATTTGTGTCAGCATAAAGGACCCCCTAAAGCCGTGTTAAAAGAACAACGTCCCCCTCCATTTCGCGCTCCTCTCTCGCTTCCTCTCTTTGCTAGCTCCTCGTTCGCGCAACGAGACGCACGGTACCGAGGCGAGAGCGGAACCGGAACCGAAGGCGACGCTTCTTTCCTCGCGCCGAATATGTCGCGTAACGCTCGGGAATGGTGTTGGACTCGGTCGGTGGTCGAGCGTATCGCGTACGTAAAGGAGAAGCGATCGAAGAGGAGCTTTACATTGCCGGTAACGCGCGGTGTACGCTGGCCGATTAACCGGCTGTGATTTATCGGCTCGTTGATTACATTCCCTTTACGTGTTTATATCCTGTACCGACGTACCTGGAATTCTATACCCTCCGCGCGTTTGCATATGCAAGCTAATCGCTGGCTCGCAATCGCTCCGCGTGCCCCCGTCCCCTCGGCATCGGGCCTCGCTCTTCTCCTCTCTATCCGCTCACGTGCATCGCGCCATTTTTCATCTTCCGTCCTAAATCGTTGCTGCTTCCTCGCGGGATAAGGATCGTTCGGGGAAGAAGGTGTTCCGCGACGGAATGGTAGCGAGAAGTTGGAAAATATTATTCGCCGGGCGGAGAACGAGTAGGAACGGAATCGGATTAACCGGCGAAGGTAGAGAGACGTCGACGGTAGTGGCAGCATGGGATTAATTGGTATAGATAGTCAGGCCAGCGGAAGACTATGACGGCTTAACTAGAGTGCGCCAGCTCCCACGGAGATCGGACACCAGACAATCCTTCCTGGCCGTGGTAGACTTATACGCCGATGCAAAGCCAGATAGTTCGGACTTACACACAGTCGCTCGCGCATCGGCGATAAAAATAATACCGGCTACGATGACATGTTTATTGCGGTTAATTTTACAACTAGTACACTCGGTATCTCTGCTGGTAGAGATAGAGCTATCGGGCTATTCCCGGCGCTATCTATACCGTCCGGCTCGTTAGCTTCGGTTAGGCAAACGTCGTTCAATGGAAATTAACGGGGATCGCGTTATTGCGTTATTAAGAGAATAGAACAAAGTGCGGTTTGTCTTGGACGATCGTCTAGATGCTTGTCTGCCGGCTTATCACCGGAGTTATCACCGGAGGCTGCCGCCGCGTCGCGTGGGAATCCGGTGTGGACGTAAAAGGAGGAGAGGAGGAACGAGGAACCCGGTTTCGGCGCGGAATCGAAGAAGAGGAGGCCGCGTTTCGCAACGAAGGCGAGCAATTAAGAGCGCGCGAAGCGGAGACCGAGGAGGATTCGGGTGGTCCTCGACTTCCGTGCGAAAGCGCAGCTGAAAAAAATCCGCTTTCAACGAGCCGGAACCCAAAAACCGTGCCCCGCGAGGATTTTCGGCTAAACGACCGTTGGCTAATGTTCGTCGAGGACGAAACCTCCTGCACCCGGTTTCCTACACCGACGACAGTCGCATTAGCCACAGCACGAGGTTACAATGGACCCCTCTGTTTTTCACGCTCCATCGGGATGCCAGGGGAGAGGGCGGGTACGACAGGGGGCCACCAACCCCCTCGTTCTCTCGGCCGAAACCCCCTACTTAGCGGACAAGATTTGTGAATCGGACTGTCGCCTGCGAAACGGAAAAAACTGGAGAAAAATCGGCGAATCGTGAAATATCCCGGTCCGCGAACGTTCAATCCCGCGTGTTGCGAGATCAGTCTCGTAATCGAGGTTGAAGTTAAAGCTAAAGCTAAAGAAAGAAAGAAGACTTGCTCTGTTGGAAGACGACGAACGAGTTGGGTCGGATAAAAGAGTCCCGCGATCGAGACATCCGCGTATCGCTCTGCGGTAAATATTCGGAGCAGTGTACCGAGAGGAGAATTCTTCTAAAGTCAGAGAAAGATTCGTCGTACATACTGGTTTTGCGCCGTCGGTGTCACGCTAAATCTCCGGCGCATTGTTCGCGCCCCCTCTAACCGTCACGATTTTCCATTGGCACCCCTCGAAATCCAGGCGAACAGTCAACCTCCACCCCTTAGTTCTAGCCGGCCCCAACCCCGCGCGTTCGTCAGCTTCACCCTCGGCTTTCGTGATCAACGCGCAACGAATATATCCGTCCAATCGAGTAGTATGACAGTTAGCATTCGACCGGCTACAATTCCTCGGCAACGCGTCGCGCTATCTTCCGCGTCATCCTCTCCTACGTGCACGCCGTTTTTCTCTCCTTTCCTTTCCTTTCCTTTCCTTTCCTCCGCGCTTCCCCTCCGTCCTTTTGCTCTCTGTCAAACGCCGTAACCGGTTTCGGACGGCTAGAAACGCGGCAGATTTGGGGAAACGCGCAAAGCTCCGGCGTTAAAGTCGCTGCCGATGTTGCGAGAGATAAATTACCGTTGATTAAAGGCGGAGAAATCGCTTTCTCCGGTGCAACGCTTCGGCGTGATATTTCACGTGTCCGACCGAGATATAATCGACGATCCTCGCCGATTGGCGTGATTAACGAGAACGATTAATAATTAAGATCCTCGAAGCGGACTCCCTAGAAAGCCGCGGGCTGCGCTCTCTCTCTCCCTCGGTTCTCTCCACCGGGAACACCGGGTAATGGCAATTTACGCGTCCCACGGGACCAGATAACTTCATATCTTCCCGGTAATCATTTATTCTCTCAATGGGCACGATATTACCAAATTGAATTAGATAAGCGACTACACGTATCTTTCACGTACGTGCTGCCGCCCGGAAGAACTCGGCCGAGCACATGCGCTCCTTCCCATTTTCTTTATCCTTTCAATCGTTTCCACGTTCTCTCTCTCGTCCGGCACAGGTCTCCGAGGTTTCCCTTGCAATTCGCGATAATCGATGCTTACCCTCCAGCTCTCTCTCTCTCTCTCTCTCTCTCTCTCTCTTTATCTCTCTGTCTGTCGGTGTTGCACGGATAATTGATTCTCCGACGCTAAATACATGCCGTTTGACGTGGAGACGCGATCGGGGTGCGTGAGACACGCATGCGAGCGTGTGCAGGGATCTCGCGAAGAGATAGGAGGATCGGGATTTCCGTTGGAAAGAAATCGCATCGGTTCTGCGCGTCCGAGCAACGACTCTTAATCATCGCTGACAGATTACGTCGATTAGTCATCTAGGAAGAAGGAAGAAACGGTCGAACGCCTACGTGATAGATGCGAAGATCGCAGTGGCATATCGTAGCGAGGAGACGCGCGAACAAGCTCGATTCGATTCGAATCGAACAATGGCCTACCTGTCCATCTCGCCGGCTGAATAGCCACTTTGCTGCGCAAATAAATTCGTAAAGAGAAACACGGCTACCGGTCGGCTTATTCAAATAAATAAAGCGACAGCGATGGTTATAGAAAGGAAGGACGGCTAAACAGCGAACGTATTGAAACGTAAATGGTACCGCAAGTGTCGCCGAAAGTGTCCCTCTCTGCCTCTCTGTCTCTCTCTCTCTCTCTCTCTCGGTATCGGCCACGTGGGGCGGACGCAGAAAATGTTTTGTTACCAGCGTGCGATCCACGCCACGTGGCGGAGATTAATGTGTTTTGATTTTTAGACTTGGTATTATAGTCGGGAGTAAGCCTTCTCCGCATTGTGCGGAGCTCGTGCACGCGCACCGGAGCCTGGCATTCACCGTAACGGACCGAGCACGCAGCAAGCACGCGAATTCTGCGGGATGCCCCAGGAAAGGCAATCGAATCGATCTTTTTGACGTTTCGCGCCCCCCCCCGCTGGCCGTCGCTACGCGCGCCGCGCAGCGCGTTAACGATAAAAACGGGGAAAAGGGATAAAAAGAGGGGGAGGAGGTGGATCGCGATTTCACGGAACAAAAGCAACGGATATTTTGGCAGGAACGGGGAGAGAAGGTTGTCGGAACGGGGCGAGGCTGGCTCGTAATTCTGTCGGAATGCGTGTGTCGCTTATAACGCGGCGGCTAGAAATTGCGGCGGAGGCGAGCGAGTCGCCGGAAAATCGCGGCCGAAAGGGAACCGAGCATTCGCACCGTTTCAATTTATCTCTGGTTTTTAACGTTTCAATTTAATTGACGGCACTCGAACGACAAAGAGGGGCTCGAGAGAGGCAGAGAGTAGGAAGAGACGACCCGATTAATTCCTTTGTCGCCTATCTGCCGGTGGAATAACAAACCTCTTCGGCGGACGGGAGTCGAGAGGATACAAGGACGATAAAATCACGAGGGTCCACGGGACGCTGGATAAAAAGACTGTAAAGTGAGAGGGGGCCGGGGGACAGCCGGGAATAGGGGGTTTCCTGGGGGTAGGAGAGGTCTGGAAAGGGTGGAGAGGAGGCTCTGTGGACCTCCGAGTCCTCCCTTCATTTTCCAGGATCGGCCGCGCTCGTGAGCAGAGGGAGGAATAGCAATTAAAAGTATCTGGCACAATCTTCGTTAAACTTCTTCCTCGTTCTTCGTCGGCGGAGGGAAAGCATTATTAAAACGTGCCGTCGGCTGCAACCGCTATACCTCCTCCTCTCTCCCAGATTTTCCTCTCCTCCCTCTGTCTCCGCAAACTTCCGCCCCGAGGACCGTCGTCCTGCGTTTTCAACTCTTTTGCATAGAAAATACCGCCACTCCGCCGAATCCGCAGTTGTAAGTATCGCTGTTCAAACATTCCGACATCTTCCTCTTCTTCTTCCACCCCCGCGGCCAAGCGAAATTTCCCGCTGCTTTTCTTCGCCGCGCGTGAATTTTCCAGAGATTTGGGAAAACGTCGCGCGCGATTTACGCGAACGATCCGCGTAGTAGCAGCGCTTCGTATCGCCTGGCAACAATCGATGGAACAAAAGTACCTAATAGCACGGTCGTGTCGGAAATCTCGATTATACCGTCGGCTTTGCCGGTAAAATGGAAGGCGCGAGAATGCGGCGGTTGCTGGAGGGCGAAACGTCACGGGCGGAAGCCCCGGTTTATCGAGAATTTTGAGAATGGTAATGCGGAAGCCCGGGAAGAGAGACAGAGGGAGAAAAGGAAGAGGTGGAGCGGGAGAGACTGGTGGAAGGCAAGAAAGGGAGAATAAGTTCTCAGGGTCTGTGCGAGTAATCCTGCTGCCGGTACGGAGAGGTCGAGGAATATAGGATGAAAATACCTGGAGTTAGAGAGGTCTTACTTCTCTCACCCTCTTTCCGCCTCTTCGCCATGCTCGGCCTTCCGGGCGTCGCGTCGCGTCGCGTCGCGTCGCGTCGGTAGACCGACGCCCCAGATAAGACACGAGTCGTCATATAATTCCGCGACTAATGCTCGTCCCTGTTAAGACCCTGCCCTACGGCCGTTTATTCGCTTATACGGCAACGGGTCTCGATGACGAGCGTTCTCGATTATCGCTCGCTCATCGCGTGTTTCTACTTTTCATTACGCCTGTCGCGCGCCGCGGATTTATGTGCCGGAGTTTGGTGGAGGAACGCGGACGACGGGAAGAATGTCGCGGTGTCGGCTGGCCGGAGAGTTGACGGACGATTTTGCAAGAGTATCTGGATGAAATTACTGGATCCCGGGGGGAGGATCGTGCGAAAGTTTCGCAGCGACGACACCGCGAACGACAGCGTTGCTGGAACATCACCGGGGAGGACATTATGTCACAGTTGCTGAGAACGGCTCTCACGTTTACGATTGGCAATAGTGAGAAAGCTACCCACAATATCGCTCGATTATTCCGTTAGACTCTCGGAAACTTACCTTGAAACGTGAGAACTTTTCTACGCGGAGGATTTTTAATGCTTCGTTGGCCGTTACGAGGATACCTCCGTAGCGCGAAATAATGCGATGAAAAATCAATTTTATGCCGTTCGAGTTACCAACGCGCGGAAGTTGTTAAGAAGCAATATTAAATCATTCGATTTCACTCCACTGTTTCGACAACGGAGGGAAGCGCGTCGGTTCCATTGTGCCTTTATTTCATATATATTTTTTTCCTTTTTCTGGTTGTTGTTGTTGTTGTTGTTGTTTTTTCTTCTTTTCTTTTCCTTCCTTTCCAAAGCGCCCGAGCAAGTCGACGACGGCGAATATCGCGGAATAAAAATAAATTAATTAAGAAGCAAGAAGGGAACGGTGGCTCGGTAACACCCACTTGGCCGGTAACACATCGTTGGGGACCGGAGACGGAGAAAAGCAAATACCTCCGAGGGGGTGGCTGCCAGCTCAGCCGTAGGGAATGGGTAGCGGAAGAACGAGAAAGAATTCCGTCACGATCTCGTCTGCGCTTGCTTTGTCCCCTGCTTTGATTTCTTCTCTTCGGTACTCGACAAGCGAGAGAGCGAAATGTCGAGGGCAAGAGAGAGGGGAGGAGACACGAAACGGAGAGACACAGACATCGAGAGAAAGATAGAGAGAGAAAGAGGCTTTAGCTGGTTCGGTACCGGGAGAGTGAACGATATTTACATGCGATTTGCATACTAGTTGATCCCTATTGCTTCCATCTCCAACGAGCCAGCAGGGGCGGCGGACCTACACCCGAACCCTCCGTCATCCCGCGTTCTGCTCCTCTTCCTCTTCCTCTTCCTCTTCCTCTTCCTCTCCCTCTTCCTCTCCCTCTTCCTCTTCCACTTCCTCTCCTCTTCCACCGTTCCACCAGTTTTCATCTCTATCTCCTCGCCACGAGTATCTCCGTGGAGAACCGAGACTTGGCGCGTTCTCGTCGAACCGCGTAAGCGAAACCCTTAACGCTAAAGCGAACCGGAGCGGGGCATTCCACGTTCCTCCAATCCTACTCCTCGTTATCATCCTACACCTTAACGAAGTCTCCTCTTTCTCTTTCTCCCTCTTCCCCCCTTCTCTCCTCGCTCCAAAATAATCTCGCGTACCGGTGTAAAAATAACCGAGCGAATTAACGCGCGCGCGGTCGGAACAACTAGGAGACGATAAAGAGACGATAAAGGGACGATAAAGGGACGATGCAGCAGATGGGTGGCAAAGAGGGATCGTTTCGCGGCGAGTAGCAAAGAAGGAAGGAGAAGAAGAAGAAGAAAAAGAGGAAGAAGAGGAGGAGGAAGAAGAAAGGCCTGGCAAGATGTTTCCAGATTTCGCTGAGGGATCCGACGGATTAAAGGAAGTTGGCAGAGCGGCGTAATCAGGTCATATAAATGTGGCTGGCTAATTGCAGATAGTCGGTTTCACGGGAATGCGCGTTAAGAAAGCCGCGGAAAGGTAAGGCTAGCGATGGTAGTGGTGGTGGTCTTACGTCTTCTGACGGACGAAGAAGAAAGGAGAGAAGGGGCTTGCCGGTTTCCTATCTCGCTAGCAAATGGGGAAGCCAAATTAGCCGGGATAATCAAGTCGTCGGGGAAGGTGGCGGTGGGCGGAGGGTAAAGTTAGCACGGCGGCTAAAGGTTGTTTCTTCGACGACGTAAAATTGGCCGGTCTCTCCGCGGAAACGAATACACGAGAGCGTAACCGAGTGTCGGCGTTCGTTCGGTGGATGATCCTGGTTACACGGACACGGAGGTTCCGTTTCCACAGCCAGTGCCGTACGATTTCCCGCGGAGCTTAATTAAACGCCGCGAGAAAGAGAGGAAAGTTTCGTGTATCGGGGACCGTGGTGGTTCTAAGCACGATTCTATCTGTTCGGTATCCCATTTTTCGTCGAGGTGGTGG
>NIJG01000134.1:4539042-4557004 GCA_002201625.1 Euglossa dilemma | reverse complement strand
CCCCCAACCCGTCTTTTCGCTTACAACCCGGCCTCTTTTGTGTCGTTAGTTTCGTAAAGTCAGTATCGGTTATAGAAAATTAAGAAGATCCCGAGAAAACGAAGATTGTAAAAACTTGCTCTTTCGTAAGACGCGAATGGACGCGCGTCGGGTGTTTGCGATAAACTAGCAGAAATGGAACCGCGTTTGCGTTTCTTACCGAAAATCGTAATTCGAGGAACAGAGGAAATTCGTAGAGGTGCCGGGTGGAGAGATCGATGCAGCAGGGGCGTTTGCAAGTTTTCGGCAAAGTTTCGGGATCGGTGAAAAAAATCTGCCGGGCAGAAGGTGTTTGAACGCGATCGTCCGAGTTAATTTCGCGGTTCGCGCGGCAAGTTTCTGGCCCATCGATCAGCGGAACGAGGTAGGAGCTTTTTTTCTGGCACGTAGCTCATTTCATTTACGGCGAAGGGCACAGAGGAGGAAGGCGTGGAAGAGAAGGTAAGGGAAAGGAAGGGAAGGAGGGGTTAGAGAAAGTGGGAAAGGGAGAAAGAGAGAGAACGGTATCGAGGCCAGAATCTGCGCGAAGTCGGCAGCCACGCGAAGAAGGAACCCCGTTGGTCGGTGTACGGAGCTTACGCAACGAAAGGGGGCGCGATACGCGGGGGTGGCGGGTGGCAGGCAAGTGGCAGCAACGCTGGGGGCCACCGAATGCCGTTCCATGGCACGCGGAACACGGAATATCCGTTTTAGAAATGAGCTTACTTTAAGGCCGTCCAACGACCCGCCTTCCTGCGGGATCCCTCCGCGCGATGGAGATCGGTAATTAATCATTTAGGAAGCTGGCCTGGCCTCTCGGCTGCGAGCCGCGCGGCCAGGGGTGAGCCGCTGCCTCGGAGGCAGGGGTTAAACGGAATAAAAGGCAAGCTCGTGTGTGCACGACCGGCACGGCCGAGGAAACGCCAAATGGCCAGCGTCGACTGAGATTGGCTTCGACCACGAACGCCACCGTTCCGGCTTACGTAGAACTGGGGCTTCCTTTACATACGTACCACCTACCGTCCACTGGCGTAGAAACGGATTCCTACGTACTCGCAAGTTTTCCCGAGCCTTTCCGAGGCAATCGCCACCGGCAGAGAGGCGCGTACTCGTCCTAGCCTCGGCTCCAGCCCGCCTAATCTTTCCGCTCGGCGAGGAGAGTCAATGGGTCGAGGCGTATGTATGGAACAGCTGTCGGACAAGCTCGAGAGCGAGGGAAAGTGGAGTATCGAGAAACTTTTCTTGTAAGTAATTTGTTAGCGTGGCACGGTAGGTGCGACGATTAAATAGCCGGTATGGAAAAGAGGGTGAAATCGGTCCTACGACATTGCACCCTCTCGTGCGTAGGACGAAAGTACGTTCTCGCTAACTACCCCGTGCGAGTGTAGGTACGTAAACCGTGTATCCTACGTATGTTCCAGTCGTTATCGCAATCTCGACCCCGTTTGATATAACAGTCACTGTGACGACTATCGTCTTCCGACACGCGAGGCCGTTGCAGGGTTTTACACACCCTGCACGGACCTCTATGAAATTGTTACAATAGGTGGAGTAACTAACGGCGACGGCGATAACGGCGATCTAACGACCATCGCTTGATATCGCCTCGACTTACGGAACGCCGCGGCAGAAAGGACAAAGGTCTTTTTTCCTCTCCTCCTCCTTCTCCCCCTTCGCTCTCTCTCTCTCTCTCTCTCTCTCTCTCTCTCTCTCTCTCTCTCTCTCTTTCTCTCTCTCTCGCCATTGTTTTCGCGTCAACCACGGTATTTATAAACCGAAACCATGAAATTCTCTAATTCGCGTCGTTAATTCTCGCGACAGCGCGATATACTTTCGGCGGGGAGGGAGGTGCGGAGGGAAGCTTTCGTTTAAAGCGAGTGAAAATATTTTCAGCCGGTGCGATCGACGCGCAAAGATGCTCGATAGTGCTCGCGGTGCCGTAAAATTAATTAAAAGCACAATGGAAAAGCGGACGCTAGGAAGATAATTAAACGCGAGTCAGCGTTCTTTATAAATTATCGTCCCGGCGCATAAAGCGGACGACGTTTACAGGTATTATAATTTCACCGTGGATACAGCGTTATTTATCGGCCTCATAATTCGCGACCGCAGTCCAGGCCGAAAATTCGAATTGCCAATTTTCTCCCGCGGGACCGGAAGCTCGGTTAGAGCCCGAACGAATAAAATCGAGCGGGTCAAGTTGTCGGCCTAGCCGTCAATTAACGGCGAGATAGATAGAATTAGCCGGAAAGGATAGACCCAGGGGGTGTCCGAGTGGACCAAGACGATGGCAAAGAGACAGGGGTTGGCTATCGTGTCAGGATCCATAAACGCGGCTACGTTCCAGGTTGGTTAGAAGGTGCTAACGAGCGTTCCCTTGCTAGACTCGATCCTTCGAATCCGAGCAACGTCCCAAGGGCCACCATTACCGTTGCCTTTCCTGTGTCCCCGCCATTATCTGCCGTGCTACCACCCTTGCAGTCTCCTTCAACCACCCAGTCGGAATCACGGCCCTCCTCGTTAACCTCGAAACGATCCCTCTAAAACCTTCTCCCTCCCCCACCCTCTCTCTCTCTCTCTCTCTCTCTCTCTCTCTCTCTCTCGCCCTTCTTGCATTTCTTTCCTTCGTTTCCGTGATCCTAGGAAAATTCCGCCATCCTTTCCAAAGAAATCATCGACGAAGGAGCAGCAAGAGAAGGAGGAGGAGGAGGTGGAGGAACGCGATCGAAAGATAGAGAGAGGCAGAGATGGGGAGAGAGAGACAGGTTGGATGATAAAACGGATTCAACTATCTCTTAAGTATGTTTTTACAAATAGCAACGGAGTATCCCGGCGAGTGAAACCCGATCGAGTTTCCCGCTTGCAAAAACAAGCCGCTCGTGTTTTCGCGCGATGATCGGTCCACCGTGAATCGGAACCACCGCGTACCTTCTGTTTTTGCACGTAGTGGAACAACAGTTTGCCCGTTCTCCTGCATAACTAAAACCGCAGTAGGGTATTATTTCGCGTGGCCGTGTAAAAATATACAATCGAGCGCGCTCGATCGAGCACGAAATAGAAGACTCACCGTGGAACACCTTACGGCTGCGCGCGGTCCGCATCCGGAAAACGCTTGCCTGGTTGCTTTCCGATTCTATCAACCCCCGAGGAACTGGCTCGAACATCAACCTCTTCCTCCCGATCATCGTCCCTCGCGTTCGCCTCTAATTAAGCCATCGTTAAAGCCGAAGCTCGCAAGCAACAAATGAGATTCTAAAGGCACCGCAAGGGTGACTACGTTTCACAGCGATAATTCTAAAAATAAAACGCGTATACTCCAGGAAACGCGGACGAGACGTTTCTCATTACGCTCATTGTATGTCTCGCATTAGTTCTAGCCAGTCTAATTGCCGCTACCATGCAGCGATTACGTTCACCGATAACGGATTTGATTATAACTGTTAATTCGTGCCGTACCACGATTATACTAAGATTATAACTAATTATTGACTTAAACACGGGATAGCCCGAGTTCCCTCGCGAGTCGAGCTCCCCGTACAATACTTCGAATTTCTCACGCGGATGCGTAGCACGCACCGTGAACGTTTCGTGTTCAATTAATCTGTTAAGTACGTTGAACCGTTTTTTACCTCTAAACGATTCGTCGACCCGCTCGCGAGAACCAACGTTCCCCGGCGCCTCCCTTCGAGGCTCATCCGAGGCTCCTCCAAGAGGAAGAGGAGCTCTGTCCATCCCCTGTCCATTCCGCGTGGAGAACGCGAGAGAGGAAGACCAGGTCTACGGCGAACACGGTGGCGAAGAACCGCGGAAAACGGTGTGGAAGAAGAAGAAGAAGAAGAAGGAATCCTAGAAGTGAAACGGGAACGGGAACGGGAACGGAAGCAGTGTCGTAAATCACCGACAGTACGGAATAACTGGCAAAAGCGCGATAAATCAGGGATCCCAGGGCAACCGAATTAGGAAATTGCCTGCTTAAAAACCGCAATGACGTTAATCCCAGCGTGGCAGTATAGCGAGCGGATTCAGGCTAGCGTTTGCCGCTCGCGCGCCACCGCAATCCGGAAAATAAAACTGATCTGGCCAAGGAGCGGTTCCGTATCGCGGCGCTGGGTGGAATAATGCGGAATAAAATCAACGTAACTCAATCGCGGTTGTCTTTCGAGATCAGCCTCCCCGTCTTGGCCGCTGATAAATGTTCGATACCGACTACCTGTATACGAACGCCAGTCTCTCTAATTCCCCGTCGACCTCGACGCTCTGTCGGAGCAAGGAAGCGATAAAGCTTCGCGTCCAAAAAATCTTTCTCAGAAATTTATCACCGTTCGACGGCTCTGGCATGCGAGCCGCGCCGGGATTCGTTCTCTCTTCGTTTCTGCATACCGTATTATGCGTTTCCGTGATCGGTACACCCGTGAAATACGAGCAGAAAATATCGTCGCGAAGATTAATCTTCCAACGTGTCGAAAACATTCTCTCGACAACAGTCTGGAACAACGACCTACCTATCCGCGCGTGCAAAATCCCGCAGCAAGATTTCCAGAAAGATTCCGACGTTGTTTTTTCAATAATACGCGAATATTTCTATATACACGCGCACAGGTATACGTATGGAGCGATGGCGTGGAAGGATGGTTTTCCGAGCGAAAGCCAATCGTTGGTGGCAATTAAGCGAATAGAGGATAACGCAACAACGGATAACTGGCTGGGCAGATTTTCAGTTCGCGACAATGGACCGGAATTAACGTGGAAACAGCGTTCGGACCCGGCCTGACTTCCCTTCTCGAATATGGAATGACCCGCTAATGAGTTTTGCCTCGCGGCGGCCAGGCCTAAACACACAGGAGCGTTAGCGATCCGTGAGAATGTATCGCGAACGGTAAGCATAAGCGATCCACGCCGATATTATACGACGATAATCGATTACGACGTAACGGCGAGTCGGCGTAAATAGGAGAGCACGAATCGTGACCAGGACAAACGAACCAACGGACGGTCCGACCGAGTTGACAAGCACCAATGGACAGACATTCCGCCTCGACGCATTAATCGAGTTATTAATTATGTAGTCTCATGCTAATTGTGCCTGTAATCTGCCCGCGATGCCGTAAAATATCCATGCGATTTACGTTTCGATGGATTCAGAGTCGGACGCAAATGATCCGTGCTCGTTTCAACCTGTTCCGGCGCCATCGACCACCTCCGATACCGAACGCGTCATTGTGCTTCTTGCACGACACGAACCGTATTTCCGCTCGTCGCGAATTAATGCCGGGCCTAATCACCGGCCTGCAAGTCCGCGACTAAATTATTTCGACGACGCTGCTCCTCCTCGCGGACCTGCCACGCGGTAGGTAAGAAACGTATCTCCGCGTACGTGGAAAAGCCTTCGGCGGGCTGAGCTTCGGCGTAAACGTTTAACCTCTCTCGGTAACCTCCCTCTGGCCCGGCGACAACTACACTCCTTCTGGTTCGACGAACGTCGAAGAAACGCGGCGAGCGGACGCTGATAAAGCGAAAACGCGAGGCAGAAAGAAAGTTGGTTCCGGCGCCCCTTGCGCCGCCGCGGTTCTCTAAGAATCCTCGGCAATGGGCACCTGTCGTGTAACCAAGGTGCACGCAGCCAAGTATAGGAGTAAATGTACGCTTAGTTTTCTGCTATGGGGTGCGTGCAAGAAGCCGCGCTACGGTTATTACACGCGTCACGCGGCACACTACGGTCACGCACCCTCCTTTCTCGGGTTCCCTCCTTAGGGAAACAGTCTTATCGTCACTCTTTATCTTGTCAACCGAAGGGGCAGTCCCATTACGCCACTTACGGAGCACCGACTTACGCTCACCTTCTTCTAGAAAGAGGACGGAACCAACTCCAACAACCTCGACCGGAACCTGCACGCGAACCAAGATGTTACCGACAAGAACGACACCACCTGCGATCGAACGCGCTGATAAACCGGCAACCTTAATCGCCAAGCAGTTCGATCCTCGCGGTTTCGTTTCTCGGCCGCTCTCCGCTCGGTGATTAACAATCAATCGCGTATTCGAATTACTCCCGAGCGGACACGTTAATCCTCCGTTTCGATCTCTGGCCCCGCATTCGCGCGGAAAACGCCGGCCGACTCGTGCGAACCGGAGACTCGTACGTAAGCTCCGCCGCGAGAAGCGATCGCGTTATTACCTTATCGTTCGACCAGTAACGAGCCACGCGGTATTAAACAATTACCATCCACGCGTTTTTACATCGTAGGAATAAACATTTACACGGTGATAATAAATTGCCGATTTAAACGGCGCTGTTAAGCGCGCACCTAATGTCACCACCGGCTGTTCGCGTAAGCTTTCAAACACTGACACCTGCTATCGCGGCGATCTGCTAATATTCCTTCCTGCTTTCATCCCGCATCTATCCCTCCGCCGTCTCTTCCTTTTAACGCTTCCTTTTACAACCGGACGAATCAAATGGAACATCGAACGGATTACTCGAGTCCGACATGGCGGATCCGTTTTAATCCGTGGGTCGTTTGGCCAGAGTCGCCTAACGTTCGCGTAAACCGGCGGGAAGGAAAAACAATTGCTCGGCATAAATGAGCAGGAAGAAAAGCAGCGGTAGGAGAAGCGGGGAGATGGTCGAAATGATGGTATAAGGAAGAGCTGTAGCAAACGACCTCGGGGTTGACTCGATCCAGACGGGAGGAAATTTCTCGAGCAGAGAAAAGAAGATGGTCGATCCATAGAGAGGAACGTACAAGTGGACGATATAGGTTATCCGATATATACCCGACTTGATATAGCGTGCCAAAAGCGCTCCGTCTTGAGGAGGCGGAACGAAGAGAAGAACCGCCGCCGTTATCAGCTCGGGCCACGATTGGCCGAGCTCAGACGGAGCTTTCGGAGCGGCCAATCGCGTCCTGGTCTCCGGTTTTCAAGGATTCTCCCCCGAAATCCTGGGTGTGGGCGAACCTGCAACATCGAACGGGTACACGTAGACTTTTCCCGGCGAGTACGCACACACGCGAAGGCCGCTGCCCACTGGTCAGCGGGGTTCCCCGCGCAGTTTCACCAGAAACCCCCCATTTTCTTTCCTTCCGCTTCTTTTTCTCGTTACCACCCTCTTCGCCCCGCTCTCTCGTTTCCCACCCCCCGGGCTACTCCACTACTCTCGATTCTTTCATCCGGACCGTCTTTCTTCTTTCTTGCCGTTCTGTCCCCCCAGGAAGCTGATTCCTACAATAGTCTGCCTTTTTACTCGCTCCCCCCCGAGTACCCGACATCTTCCGCGTATTCGTGTTTGCCAGCCTTTCCCTGTATCTCGCGCACGTACACGGCCGCCGCTATGGAGGAGCTGGTACATCAGGGCTGCCATGTTGCCAATGATCCGTTATATCTATCGGAGATAGAGCTCGTAGCCGCGAGTTTTAGTAGCCGGTTCCTACTACAGTTATCCTATTTACGCCCTCGAATCCGATAGATACGGATCGGTGCGAATCTTGCGATAATTCCCTCCCAGAGATAGATGGAATATACTCGCAGTCGGTCCTCGTAACCATTCCGCTACTCGAGCGGAGAATTACGAAGAAGCTGCCGGTGACATCGTTACGCCGGAGACGATATAAGAGAGCCTTTAAGATCCCTCCAGTCCCCGTCAGCCAGAGCTACTTGATTTTTTCCTCTCCCCGAAGCTGTTATCGCGCTGGCTGCTTCAACCGGTATACGAAATTTTATTATGCAGGCATAAAAACGCGAACGTTCTAGATCCGAAAATAATTCCACGATTTTTCCACCCGCCGCGGTCGAGAACTCTTTCTTTCCTTCCTTCTTCCCTTCGCGCCAATGATAAAACGCAACGGCAGTCGTTTGAAATTCGGTATCCGTCTAGGGATATCTACGCTTCGGCGAAAGAAACGTGTTCCGCGCAAAGATAGAGCTGCTTAACCGGCGTTATCGATACGGTTAACACCGAGCGTCGCAGGAAAAGCGTGTATTAGAGGGAAAAGGCGCGATCATGAACGTGGTGGAGGGGAGGAGGGGGGGGGGACTACTTCTCGGGACAGGTGAATGATAGACGGGCATCGTAAATAATCGATAAATAGAAGCAACTGATCGGGAAAAGGAAGGAGGGTCAGGCTATTATTGATAACATTATCATAAAAGCGGCGTTAAATGGTGGCTCGCGAGGTTACGCCGATGCGGCGGTGGCAAAACGGCTCTATAAATGCGTTTACTTTGAGCCATAAAAGCGGCGTGCTTCGGTTGCCACCGTTAACGTACACTGGCACACGCTCACCGGCGTGTAGGAAGAGTGGAAAACGAGCGTGTGCGAGGGCACATCTATGTAAGGAACGAGACGTCGAAGCACCGACGCTTTACGGTAAAAGCCCTCTTTGAGGGATCCGTTTATTGGTTGCTAAACATCGATATATTGCTTTCGGGGTTGCGCAAAGAGGCAGGCTGTCCTCCGCATATCCACCCATTCAACCATACGCTCCACTCTTTCCCTCTTCCTCGTTGCGTGCACATGTACATCGACGCGCGCGCGCGCGCGAGCACACGCCGCGCACACCGCGCGTGTAATACATACTTACGGGCGCACAGCGCTTTCTGAGCTTTTGAAAGCGTTGCCGCATCGCGAGCCTCCGTGACGCGAATAAATATATTTTCCAAACGAAACGGTGGATTCCGATTAAACGCGAGATCTCGTCCGAGGAGAAAGTGTAACGAAGATAGCGGCGAGAGATAGCGAGAGCCGGTTGGCGGAACGAACGGAGACGTAAGGGTAAGGAAGGAGGATCGGAAAATAGGGAGTTTTCCTCGAGTGACAGCGGATAGGAAAACCGAGGCTTGGCCGTGGTAAATCCGAGAAAATCGCGAGCTAGACGCTATTTTATCCCCAGTTGGAACGATATACCCAGTACCGAATGGTATTCGGATCTCGTCTACGATGACAACGATACGCGTCACACGGACTCTGATAGAGGCGCAGGCAGCACGGCGGATGATCGATTCGACGGGATAAAAAGCGGAATCACAAAGGATCAACGAGCATCTCACCTCAAAGACGTGTCCCTCCGCTTAAGACGATCCCTGTCAACCTACGACTTACCTTCACCCTCCGCGTTCGCGAATATTTTATCTAGCTGGTGTATCGTCCTCTTTCAAACGTTCCTCGAATCCGTCACGAGCCACGAGCAACGTATCGTAACGAGGCAAAGAACCAGGAATAACGAACTCCTCGATCGTTTCGCCAGGCGAATTAAAAACGTAACGATCTCGAGCAAGGCTCTCTCCTACCTCCTATCCTTTATCCAGGCGAAAAACCAGAATATCCTGGGAAATTTTATCGAGAAAGTCGTTATTACGTTAACGATCATGGGAATTTCCATAAAATTGCTTATTAAATCGCTAACTTTTTCACGACGATTTAACGTTGCCACGGCCATTTGTCTCCGCGGATCGTATCGCCAGCCACGCTGTTAATAAACCAACCCTGTTAGGCTTTGCCCGCCGACGCGCAAACTTTCCCTCCCCGATTTTCATCCCCGGCAAATTAATCTTCCATTCCGCCGAATTTTTCCTAGTCACTCGTCACCCCGGCAAATTTATAAGTCCACCGAATACACGGCTTAGAAATCTCTCGTTAACGGATTTGCCTGTTATTTATCCGGCGACATCGGCGAAAATGGAATATCTTGGCGGGAAAATCGGTGGGTCGATGCCGAATGAAAATGGTGGAGCGATTCTGGTCGGCGAACGTGCAGCCGTCGCACGGAAAGACACGCTGGCTACGGTAATAATAATAGCCAAAATATTCGACGGTTTATTCGTCGTATGCGTGCACACGACTTGGTGGTATGTCGGCTGGCAACATGTGGTTCGACGAACGCAATCTGTCGCTGACATCTCGAATTAAACCCGTCGAGGATTATCCTAACCCGGTGACGTCGGAAAAATGAATTTCGAGACACGCGGTTTCGCGCTCTCCGACGCACCTTCGAGCAGGAAGAAAAAAAGGAGGAAGACAAGAAGAAGAGAAAACGTTAGTCGATTTACGGTAGACGCGCGTGTTTAAGTCGGTATTAAAGCGCGAGGCAGGGAGCAGAGGTCGCAAAAACTGAAAAAGGGTTCTTATAGTCGTCGTAGCTTTCCAACTTCCGCTAAGCCGATATGCATTCATTATAATAAGAAATGGAAGACGGCGAGTGAAAAGTTTGAACGCGTCCTGGCTTATCAACTTCCTCTGAATTTTCTATTATTTAAGAGAACTCTCGTTCCATCTTCCATGCCCGATCCCTCGATCCTGTCTCTTCTCCTCGTTCTGCGTTCCTCCCTTGGCCATTCCTGGCACTCGAGCACGCCGCGGAGGTACCGGGCAACTTAACTTAACTTTCTTCTTTCGATGCGGTGCAAAAGCTAAGATGCGCGGCATTTGAAGTTTCCCGAATAGCCATTAGCATATTTATTTGTCATTCAACGCAGCCTTAAACGCGTTTCACCCGTAAAACTGGCAACTTCCTTTCACCGCTTGTATCACCGTAGATAGAGAACAATAACGTACACCCGGCTGCTCGATATAGTTTACCTTCGAAGGTATATTATTAAACCGTAAAAGGAAGAAACAAATGATCGGTAGAGTCAACCGATCGATATGATACTCGATGGAAAAATTACGCGTACCAGGAGTCGCGAAATTAATCGCCAGGTCGATAATGCGGATAAAGATTAGCCAAGCTAATTAATTGGCGGTTCGACGCGACGAAATCGTAACGGAAAAACAAAATGGAAACTTTATACGTTATAACCATCCTTTTACGAGCGTGTTATTTCATAACGCGATCTTCGATGCGCACCATGAGTCGGTGATATAATCTCGCGACGAAGAAATGTTGCTTTTACTTGCACCGTGTGCGGACAACTTATAAACTATAATTATCTCGTATAATTCGTATAACTCGTATGTATGTATATATATATATATTAAATCATGAATTACATAACGTTAAAAAAGGTCGAAATAACAAAATCGGTTTGAATGCATTTGATTCGAAAAAAGCGCCATTTAAAGCTATAGCCACCGCACGGATATTTGTTCAAACTAAGTTGTTTCCCTACAGGTTGCTGCAAAACTACGATCGGTCGATAAGAAAGTGTTACTGTCTTACGCAATTTCTACACTTTCTTTTCTCTTCTTCTTCTTCTTCTTCTTTATTTTTTTAAACGATAAACAACGATCCTACTGTTCGTCTAATTCTCGTAAAGTAAAAAAATATCTCTTTCTTTGTAAGGAAACGATCAAAGAGATATTGCAAGAGTCGATATAAAATGAACGTATTAAGAAATTAAAGTTATTCAACTGCACGAGTTTCGTAATAGCAGTTTTATTTTAAATGTAATATAGAAAAGACATTTGAGGAGTTCTGAACTACTATATCTTATTAATATCATTCCCAACGTTACCGATTCAGCATAGAATATCGTTACACTTGTACCTTTACGAACATGGTATAATTACAAACGAGATACAATGTAGACATTGAACAATGCATGTTTATCCTGCATCCAAATAATTTTAATTTGCCTTACCATTTAAGTTCCGATGTCGTGTGCCATAGCCAACAGCAACGTCGGTCACACGGCGAGCCATATGTCGTCCGTACGAGAAGAAGAATAACACGCAACTGAGGACGAAAACACCGGCGAAAATTAACCACGAGCCTGACCTGTAATGTTTACGTTCCACGCTATTTAAAGTTAAAGTCATCTTACCATTTTAGTATCATTTTTTACATTAACGATTCAATATAGAATAAGACATCATTATTGAGAGCGATTAAAATTAAAACTACGTGCAATTTTTTCTCACTTCTCTTTAAATATAATAAACACGAAAAATTATTTCTATCGTATATATTATGCGCTGATAAAATACAGTTATAGCTGAACAGTTCGTTGCTAGATGGTAGCACGTGTACGTACATTATAGGGATCTTGTTCTCCCTGCGAACTATTTCACGGGAAAAATAAATGATTCTCAGTAAAAGAAACTTTATTTTAAACTTGTATCTAACACGTGTAATCGCAGTAACAGCTTTGCACATTGGAAAACGGTTTGTGCAAACCCTTCGAGTAAGGTTCGCCAGATGTCGTTACTAGTGGTTTTCGGTGCTATGTGAGATTTTTCCATCACAGCTGTTATAGCTAAAAGTTGGAAGTGAGTGTTAATTATGCTTTAATTGTTATTTCCGTTTAATCGAGTACTCTATATGTACATGTATAAATTTTTGAATATCTATAATGAAAAAGAAAATGGATGAGAATTCGTAGCTACTGCCATCTGTTAATGACAACGTGAAACATTTCGAGATTTCAAACGAAATCTCGTAAAACTCACTTAAGAGTAACATATATGTTATTCCTCTATAACAATATTATTCGTGAAAAAATAAGTTTTATAAACTTCTAATTATGATATAACAAGCATCTACTTGCTTTACGAGAAAAGAATTAAATATTAAACGCGTAATATATTAGAAAGGAGAGAAATAGTTTTATTAAGAATATCTAACATATATTCATAGATGAATTATAAAATAGACCTATCATGCAATGCATTTTTCCATCGCACGATTTAAAAAAACTAGAGCTTTTTCACCATTTTAGAGCCACTCCAAATATCACCGATTCAGCATAGAATAAGAATATAATGCTCCTAGTAGTTGGAATTTAAATCAAATTTATAACCTGAAATACATTAACGAATACATATTTCCAACGTACCTAGATATCCTAAAGTCAATTTCGATAGATGTCCCTACAAAACACTAGTAATGATAGTGGCGACGCCAATCTTGTGAACAGTAGAAACAGCAGTAAAGCAACGTGCTTGGCCCATTTTAACTATACAACTGCCGAAATATGATCATTCATATTGTGTAATTTGTTAATAGTTTGTAATCTCCTTCCCCATTTTATTGTTGCATAGAACTAATACAAATATTGTGTTTTTATAATTGAGTATACTTTTTATGTAACATCTACTCAAATAAAAAACAAAATTAATAATATCAACGTTGATTCTTTTTATTGCCGACACAAACCACCGGAGCCTCATGTTTCTCTGCTGGTATTATTTTTAATGTTTTATACGGTGTATGGATTTAACCATGGATGTTCAAAATGAGGTACGATATATTGATAAAAATTTGCATTAATTACAATATGTAAAATTATCATTATTCTAACTAATTTTGCAATTGTTATGAGATGTGAGGTTAGACTTATGGTTCCAATATAAAATTAAAACCTTACTGATCAATAGACAAATATAATTAATGAAATATATTATTTACATAAGTCACAATGTCATGCAATTGTAAAAAAATATATTTATTAAATGGTATTGTGTTATTATATAAGTTATTTTATTTGTCTAATTTTTACCTGTATAATATATCTTTATGATAATTTCTTTCATAATAATTTTTTACAACCTATAATAACGTACACTAAGCAATTGTTTAATGGAAAACAAAAAGAAATAGTTACGATCTAACACTAGTGACTTGATTGATATAAAATTATCGATACGATTGAATTGTACGATATCCAAGGTTTTATATATTAAAAATATGTATATAAATTATTTTAAATCTTGCTTTAACGTTACTTTTATACAATACTAATATTTTATTTTGTTTTAGCTTGATTTTCAATTCTTAGACTTAAATGATTTAAATGACAATGATAGGAATCATTTAATAGGCATTTTAAAATCCAATATTACTAATGATACCTTAAAATTACCATGGGATACAGTTGAAACTAACAGTGATGTAAATACTTCTATAACAGAAATTCCACAACTCCATAATCAATGGTATCATAATGGTAATTATATTAAATAAAGATACACATTTTATCACATGTTTTAATATATTTATTTTAAAATATTTGTATACTTTATTGAACTTTATCTTTTATATAGCAATAGCACCACCACCCTCATATACGCAACAAATAATGTGTAATGACTGGCAGAGACCACCGATTTATCCTGTCCCAACAGATACTCACATACAACCATTCATGCCTGCAATGACTTATTCCCATCCTGGGTACAACATAGGAGGTGAAATCCATGATGTTAGCTGTAACAGAGAAACTAATAGAAGAAATAATCGAGGGAGAGGAATAAGAAGAGATAATTTTAACCATGCAATAAATCCTGCAGGTGAAATGCAACCAGGATACATGGGAGAACAAGGACAATTTCATCCACCATTATCTTTTGTTGTAATGTATCCAGATCAAACACAACAACAACAATTCTCCGGCCATGTTCATTATCCTCCACTAGCTATATATCAGCCAAATATTCATACACATACAAGTACACATCCTCATGCACAACCTACGTATGGATATCCTCCGTACCATCACCCTTCAGGAAATATAAGATGCGTTCGGCAAGTAACACCTATGCTTTCTCAGCCAACTCAAGAATGTACAAAAGTACAAACTACCAAGTCTCATGAGAAACGAATACAGAATACTTATACGCCAGTCAAACAACCTTTTCATCAAGTAAACGAAGAGGATAATTCCTCGCAGACCAATATAGTCACTACAGTAATAACTGTGAATAACAGTAAAGTAGAGCAATGTACTGATAATGTTGATGAAAATACTGTTAACAGAAAAAATTCAAATACAAATGGAAAAGTACCCCCTGTTAATGTTAAAATAGAACATAACATTGTATCTACTGTAAATGAAAAGTGTAATGGAGCTGAGAAAAATGATGTACCATGCGTAAATATTAATAGTAGTATTGAAGTAAAACAAAACGGAGAAACTGATAAAGAATATAAAAATGAAACTGTTTCTAGTATTAAAACCACTGTTGTTAAAACATTATCAAAACCAGTTTCTAAAAATGAAAGTGAAGCATATAAGGAAGATAGTTCCAGAAAAAGTGTACAAGATGAAATTGTTATTAAAACACCAAACTCCGCTGTGACAAGCACTCCACTAATCGTACCAACTACATCATCACCAGCTTCATCTAGTGTATCTTGGGCTAGTATTTTGAAAAAAGGAAGTGCCGATACACAATCAAGTCCATCAAATTACAAACCAACTGCGCGCATTAATCCTCTCCCAATCACAGAAAATAATGTAACATCGAAAGTTATATCACAATCAACAGAAAAAGATCAACTTAACAGTGCAACAGTATTTACAAATGAAAACATTTCATCCAACTTACCAAGCGTTATAAGCGAAAGTAAAAGCTTACAAGTAGAATCATTACAGAACCATTATAATGATCCTATTGCCTTCCGAATGGGTGGTAGGTATTATAGTGAAATTGATAAACAAAAATATTTACCTATTTAACTATATCTATTATATTTCTAATGAAATATA
The DNA here is from genome assembly GCA_002201625.1 of Euglossa dilemma. NCBI lineage: Eukaryota > Metazoa > Arthropoda > Insecta > Hymenoptera > Apidae > Euglossa > Euglossa dilemma. The sequence goes on along the minus strand of NIJG01000134.1, from coordinate 4,541,566 downwards.
AATATTTAATTTTTAGAATTTTTATTAAATTATCAGATGGATAAACAAACTGTGAGTTTATTACCTAGAGGACTAACAAATCGTAGTAATTATTGTTATATTAATAGTATATTACAAGCTTTACTTGCCTGCCCACCTTTTTACAATCTTTTGATGGCTCTACCACATTATAAAAATCCTAGTAAAATGTCTTCCACTCCACTTATTGATAATATGTAAGTAAAATAATGAATATTTACAATTTCTTATCTTGTTGCATATATTATTTTAATGATGTTTCTAATAAATATTTAATCTTTTTGTTATGCAGGATTAAATTTGTACACGAGTTTACACCTCTATCAGATGGTGCACGATTGGCTAGAAAAGATAGAGCAAATAAACGAGGGGAAGATACAGTAGTAGATATACAAAGTGGGGTGGCCTTTGAACCTTTTTATGTATATACAATGTTAAAGAATACATCAGCAGCTGGTGTATTTTCTGTGGAAGGGCGACAAGAAGATGCAGAAGAATTCCTCTCGTGCCTTCTGAACGGTATCAATGATGAAATGCTTGAAGTACGATCATGTTAATGTTCGTTTTAATTAAAATTTTAATAGCTCATTATAAATAATATATTTATTTATTTTAGCTTATTAAATTAGTAAATAATGACCAAAACGTAACAAATAATATTGAAAGTAATGTAAATTATAACAATGGAGAAGAAGAATGGAAGGTAAAATAACACATAGTTCTATTATATTTATAATGCAACAATCGGTTATTAAAGATAAATCTTAATGGAAAAACTGGGATTGTAGGTTATGGGTCCAAAGAATAAAGGATCTATCACAAGATGTACTGAATTTGGAAGGACTCCATTGTCTGATATATTTCGTGGACAATTGAGATCTAGAGTATCACGAGCAGGAGAACAGCCAACGGATAATGTCCAACCTTTCTTTACATTACAACTTGATATTGAAGTACTAATCTCATAAAAAGTTAGTACAAAATTACTGCACAATAATATGTTAAAAAAATATATTATTTTCAGAAAGCAGAATCCGTGAAAGGTGCGCTCGAAATTCTTGTCGGCAAAGATCAGCTAGAAGGAATGACATGTAGTAAAACGAAACAACAAATAGAAGCTTGGAAACAAGTTACATTAGAAGAATTACCTGTCATTCTCATATTACATTTAAAGTGGTTTGACTACAAACTTGATGTTTGCTCAAAAATTGTGAAAAGTGTAGAATTTCCAATTGATTTAAAATTGGATAGCAGTTAGTAGATATTTTATTAATTCTTATTTATTTATTCTTAAATTTACAACATATTAAATCAATTAAAATATCAAACTTATTTATTACAGAATTTCTATCACCGAATACTGTAAAAAAACTAAATCCAAAACAAAAGCATTACAAATTATTTGCAGTTACTTATCATGATGGTAAAGAAGCAACAAAAGGCCATTATGTTACAGATGCTTTTCATGTTGGATATGGTGGTTGGGTCAGGTATGATGACAGTTCATTGAAAGGTGTTTCTGAAAGTAATGTATTAAAACCCACTCCCCCGAGAGTTCCATATTTATTATATTATCGACGGTGTGACACTATTGGGAATAATCAATCAAATAGTGGTAAAACACGTTAAAACAAAAAGCATTAATTATGAATATAAATGAATCTATATTCTGAGAATAGTTTATGGTTCTTGTTGATATTTGTATCTAAGTACAGAGAATGTTTATTAACCAATATCATGAAAAATAGAAAAGTATTTCCTTTTAATATGCTATACTTCCATGAAACATTTATACTGAGATTGTTGTTACGAGTTTTATGCATAGTTTTCTTGGAATGCAAAATAAATAACAGTTGAAGTTTGAAGTTAAAGAAGAGTTTTGATTTTGGCATTCATAGTTCTATTAAAGTTAATAAACGCTTGCACATTACATTTTATCAAAATATTAAATGTCAAGATCTCTTGTACATATCCTTCTTATTCTAATTATGAATATACAATGTATAAGAAAAAGGTATACATAATAATCTCGTAGGAAAAAAGCAAACATAGAGAAAAGTTTTTCTACTTTAATGACAAAATTTCTATGAAATGCAAATTTTATATATATATCTGAGAAAAGATACATTTTATGCCTTAAGTTATTTTTGTATATAACCTTCCTGCGCCTTTATAATATTCCAATCTACCAATTATTTGTTTACTTTAATGTATATCTTAGATTAATAGTTATATTGATTACGAAAAAAGTAATTGACAAATTATCCAAATACACAAATATTTTATAATATTCTTTATAATACATTCTTAATAGATCTTTCTAACATATAAGTAAAATAACTATTCTGAAAAAGTGGAAATATAGGTTTCAAAGCAAAGAAATAATTGGTAAGATGGAATACTAATGTTATCAGTGAGGAAGATTGTATAAACAAAATTTATGTACAAAACTATCTTGTATGTGTCAAACTTACTTTAATTACAGTTCTTCAAAAAAAAAAAAAAA
>NIJG01000134.1:4508173-4520308 GCA_002201625.1 Euglossa dilemma | reverse complement strand
GTATTAATATTTTATTATTTTGTATGTCATAATATCAGCGGATTAATATAATTCATTTTATTTTATAAAATTAGTTAATGCAAACACAATAAAGGAACGTGAAAAATTTCTTACAACCGGTTGTACGAAATTTGACACATTACTTCAGGGTGGTATAACTACTCGCGGGATTACACAAATTTATGGAGCTTCAAGTACAGGAAAAACACAATTAGCTTTACAATTATGTTTGACAGTACAGTTACCCGAAACAGAAGGAGGTTTTGCTGCTGGTATTTATTAAATGAAGTTTATTATAAAATCACAAATATATAACACATTTTTATTTTTCAATTTTTTCCAAACGTTTCTCTTTGAGTGTATTTAATAATTAACATAGGTGCAGTATATATTTGTACTGAATCTATATTTCCATCCAGAAGATTGCAGGAATTGATACAGCAACTTGAAATTATAAAAAAGTATGAAATAAACGGTGATTTAGTATTTGTGGAGCACATTTCGACTATTGTAATTCCAAATTGTTATTTTAAATTAATTTAATAGTTTGTTAACACAATATATATATTTAGTTTTTCATTCTTATAGGAAGAATTGGAAATATGTTTACTTCATAGAATCCCAATATTGATGTCTGCACAAAAGATAAGATTAATAGTCATAGATTCAATTGCTGCTCCATATAGAGTAGAAGATTGGAAAGATGAATCTAATAATAGAGGAAAGAGTTTAAGAACAATTGGACAACAATTGCATAAGTTATGTAAAAGTGATGTTTGTATAATTTGTATCAATCAGGTAAAGAAATCATTTTTTTTCCATATAATATTTAATAATTCAATTGTACAAATATTTCATAGAATATTTATATATAGGTAACAACAGCTATATATAATAATGTTCTTAATGATAATTTAAGTATACGACCAACTTTAGGAACAACCTGGTTAAGTATGATAACTAATTCTATAGAATTTTATAGAATAGGTACCTTAAGATATGCTTGTGTTAAATTATCATCAAATTTACCAGAAATAACTATTTCATTTAAAATCCATGGATGTGGGATTAAAGCAATAGATTAAAGAATTTAAATTAAATTAAAAGTATAATGCCTATTTTATTCAATGAGATTATAAACATCAAAAAATGTATCTTCATCTAAGATTTTAGCAACATTTGTAGGTGACCATTGATTTCTTGAATCTGAAGCTATAAATGGATCTGTACTCCTCACATCTAAATTTTCAATATCGTTATTCAATATTAGCCTTGAAAAAGAAAAGAAATATAAATATAGTTAAGTATATATATATAATATATATATATATAGATACAATATTTAATATTTTTCCCTTCCTTCGTCTCCCTATTTATATTTATTTATGGATACATACATACATACATATGTATATATGTGTACATGCATAATACCTGAAGGAATGTAAAAATGTTCTATAAGGTTCTATATCTTTTCTTTCACTATATGTATAATCTCCTATTACAGTATGACCAATATATGAACAATGCACTCTTAGTTGATGCCTTCTACCTGTATCAGGACATAATAATACTTTAGTAGCTGGTTTTCCATTTCTGAAACCTCTTTCTAATACTATAAGAATTGTATAAGATTTTTTTGGTTTTTCACAAAACATGCTATCACTGATACACATTTTATGGTTTCCTTTTTTTTCTCTTACATCAATTCCTAATAAAATAATGTTATCTATAAATAGTATTCTANTATAATGTCAAGTATTCTAAATTAATATTATAAATGTTTTGATTTAATTACCAACCAATTGCTTTATCTATAACAAGATAAGGTTCATTTATGTGCCCATGAAGTAATGCCAAATAAAACTTTTTGACTGTTCTTGCTTCAAATGCATTAGAAGCAGCTCGAGCTGCTTTTTTATTTAATGCAATACATATCACACCACTTGTCACATAATCTAATCTATGTACAAAATGAAACTCATGAAATAAATTTGGGTTGACTAACTTTGGTAAAATTTTCTTTAATTCAAATTGCAGTGTATCCTAAAAATTTTAATTTTTATCATATCAGTAGATATTTTTAATTTACAAACATTCTTTGCATACCTTTTTTTCTGGATTATTACTATTAATACACATGTCATATGGCTTAGAGACTACCAAAAAGTTTTCACTATGATATAATATATTTACATCGTTTTTATGCTTAATTTGAATAAAACATTTTATATATAATTTTAATAACACTTTAAGCATTTGTGTTAATTTAAAAATAAATATACTACAATTGTATAATATCTTATTTATACTCATTTTATGTAATATTAATAGTTGTGTCGTGTAAAATTATAACATTATTAAATTTATATTTTATACAAACAAATATAATTACATACGACACTACTTTTTAAAATCTGTTTTAGATATGAAGCACACAAACATTAGTTATTATATTTAAGGGTTTGTACAGTTTAATTTTCTATATTGGCTGTCTGTCTTCTACTTTAAATTGCGGTTATAACTTCATACTGATTGCAATAAATGATGCAATAATAATTTTTAATATATGATAATCTTAACTAAATATACAACTTAAATATAAAACATTAAGCTTGATTTAAAAACAAAAAAATTGAAGTACTATACTGGAAAAATCTCTTGTGAAAGATTATATTTATTTTAAACAATTCAAAAATTATACCAGAGGGCAGCACTTAATCTGATATTTCTGGTTTGGATTGAACCGTTTGAAAGTGATTTGTGGTATGGGAGAAAGTCTTATTGTGAAGTTCATATTGTATAACGGTATTTCTAATTTCATTTTAATAGAATACTGACCATTAATTGTTTTAGTGATTATTAAAGGAAGTCTTGTTCTGTTTTGTGAAAATGTTTCGATCAAAAAAGGATGTTAACCGACACGTGAAAGACATTTTTATCAAACTGAAAAGTTCAGAAGAGGTAAGGTTATTTTTTGAAGAAAGAGTCGTTAATTTTAAATATTATTGAATATCTTCGTTAGCTTCTTACTTTAAATTATTCGATGACTTTGTTTAGTACAATTTTGTTTTTACTTTAAATGTATTTTTTCCTTTTTATTCATATTAATGCATCGTATTTCTATTTAATGTCAAGTGTAGTCTATAGTATCGAAGGCCTTGACTTGGTTGTAAAAAAGGTACACGCACATGTACTAACCTCTGTCCAATATTTAGCGGCTTTTCACGAACAATTAGAAAAAGTATTTATTTTTTAATGAATAAATTTTCATTTTATATATTTTTTAAAGTCATTATTTCTGTTTTTATTCGAACGTTTTTTGAAATATTTAAATTATAAAAATAATGTTTGTTTATGTTGATATTTTTCTTACTTTCATCTTATTATTTGTAAGTAGTAATTTATATTTATGTAAAAATGTACATTTTTAATATATTTTATATATATCTGATATTTTTATTTAAATTTTAAGAAAAAACTTCGGTGTTACAATATCGCAAAATTATATTATCAAGTTGGAGATTATGAATCTGCAAAAAGGTATGTTTCCGATTATTTGGAAATAAGAGATAAATCTGCAGGAGCTCATAAATTATTAGGTCAAGCTTTTGAAGCTTTGGGACAAAAAGAATTAGCTTTTACACAATATAAAATATCTCTTGAATTAGAACCAAAACAAGATGACCTGCTTTTAAAAGGTATAGTTCAGTATTTTGAATTTGTTGTTTTATAGTTCAAAATTAAATAAAAAATTGTATTTATTTCACATTTTATTATGTTTTTAGTATGCGAACTATTGTCCGATATGGATGTTAATATAGATATGAATAAAATAAAATATTGGGTAGAAAGAGTTGATAAGAAATTTCCACGTCATCCAATAGTCTTTGAGTTAAAGGAAAAAATGTTAAAGTTAGAGAAACCAAATGGTAATGATGATGATTTAGAAAAATTTATTATATGTACGTAATATAATTTATATTTTATAACATGTGTCTTATAATAATTTTATATAATTTATCTTATTTAATTGTAATAATGTAATTTTTTAGCTGAGTTATCAGTTAGACAAACAGATGTGCATCTACAAGTTAAGTTGCTCAAACATTATATAGCGAATCATAGGCTTGAAGATGCATATAATCAAGCTGCTGGAATAGAGGCGACACACAGTCACAGAAATAATATTATTTGGTATCAGTCTTTAAGTGAATTACTTATGAAGTGTAAAGAAACTAAACAATCAGATTGGACGTTTTGGATATTTTATATTTCTGTATTAGAGAGATATACAGCATTATGTCTTAAAGAACAGGGTAAAGTTATTAAAAAAAGTATAACAGATGCTGCACAAGCTGTATTCAAGTGAGTATATTGTTACTAGTAATTTTGTTTTATTTTTATTGTTACTAGTATTTAATATTATCGAATTAAAATATTTATATTGCAGTTTTGATCAAAGTTTATTTGAGTTTAAATCAAAAAACTTTTCTAATCATCCTGCTTTTATTGAACACATGTTATTACATATGTGGGGTCAGTTACATTTTCATTTAGCATGTTTAATTTTACGAAAGACTAAAGCTGGAGAAGATAGTTGGTCTGAAGCAGGAAGATTGTGTGGACCACTTTTATTGACTGCATTACATGTAACACCAATTGATCTTACTGCAGTATGGACTATGAATTTGAAGGATAGTCTTAAGAATGAAATACATGTTTGGTATAGAGAAGGATCATATAGATGTAGTCAGGCTGGTCATGTGCTTCAAGATTATGCTCGAGATAATACTAAGAAATTGTTAGATAAAATCGATAAATTTTGTACAAGTTCTTGGCGAGAACGAGTATATCAAAGAATCTTTATTGGACGATTGTATCAAGATGGTAAAACAACATCATATTTCGTAAATTGTTCAATTTCAAATCCGCCACTACGTTTGTGTTCGTTTAACGAACTGAAACGATTTGACGAAATATCCGAAGAAGTGTGGCCAGATTCACTACATCACCAAGTTTGGCTTGGTCTAAGGGCTCGACCTTATGGTTCACAAAATAAAGATAATGGGCCTCATCCAAATCAAACATCACATGTGTTTTGTGAATTACAGTTTTCTGTTTATAATTTACATCAAGCAGCACCTGATAGTTTAAGTCGTGTTGATATTGATGCATTTTTAAATTCTGCTATCTACACTTCTTCAACAATTGAAGAACAACAACTAAGTGGGCTTTTAAATCCTGAAAAATTACCTACTTTGCCTGCAGATCTTACTAATACGCTTTGTACTTGTGCTCAAGAACAATGGTGGTCCTATGCCTATAAAGTATATTCCATGGATAAACAAAAACCACTTGATGAAGACCTCGGTGAATTAAGATTAGAACTACAAAGAGGTTTAGAAGTAGTTCGTTGTCTTGGAAGTCATGGGTTGCATCCTGTTCTGTTGGTTCATTTAGCACGAATATTTCATTATAGAGCAGAGACATTAAGAGAAATAGATCAAGAAAATAGTGACATACCAAGCTTAGAAGCACGGTCTGAGTTGTATTGGTCAGCTGCAATTCCACTTCTTGAAAGACTACAAAATAATCAAGTTATTCGTATGACTAATTCCAAATTTTTTAACTATCAAGGAAAGGATATGAGTAATGTAGAATTGATTAAAGCTTTGGAAGAGGGTAAATTGCTCTTGGCTCAACGATTCGTCCGTGGTAAACAATATGAAAAAGCAATACACGCGCTACGAGCATTAAAATGTCCAGAAGCTTCATTTCAGCAAGGTCAAATGTATGAAAAGCTTGCAGATGAAATTGTCAGTTTTATACCTAAGGAAAGTTTAACATCTGAAATAAGGTCGCAACATATAATCATGCTTTCAAAAGCAAGAGAGTGTTTTTATTTAACACTAGACCGTTTACGTAGCCCAGGAACAAATCCAAATCATCCTTTGAATTCAGAACTTTCTATGTACATTACTGACATCGAGAACAAATTGAAAAGGATCGATCCAGATCTTTCACGAGATGATTTAAGTAGAAATGAGTGCGATGGTATGTCGAATGAAAGTTATTCCTCTGCTCATAGCGGTGTGGATCAGGCAGTTACAAAAATAGCTTTACCAACATTAACAGGATTAAACGCTTCAGTTAACACCTTTAATACGCCGCAGAAAAATGTTCAACGTACACCAAAACAATCTAGCACTACTTACAGACCACAGCATCAAGATGTATTGGATTTATCACGAAATCGTTCTGAAGCACGTCCAAGTCCAGAACGTCTCGATGCTCAAATACGTTCAATAAATCAAATGATTCAGTCAAAGGATAGTATGATACAATCGATAACAGAACAAAATAAAACTATTTTAGAGTTGAACAAAACAGTGATGGAAAAAGTTGAGAAACTAGCAAAAGAAGTGGCAGAGTTACGTAAAGAAATTCAAAAACAACGTACTCAAACAGTTAATATTAATCCCAATTTAGAAGAAGATCTGTGCATTTTAAGCGAAGATGATTATAATGACTTAAATTATAATGCAAATCAATCAGGCCCCGCGTCTTCGATATCTGGGAATGTGTTTCAATCTTCTCATAGACATCCATATTCTCAATTGGTTTATCCTTCAGCTACTTTCCAAGGATATTATCCGACAGGAATGTCATTCAATGATCCAAACGCGCAAGCTATTCCTTCTTTGTATCCTCCAAATGTTTATCCAATGCCAGTAGTATATCCTAATACAAGATCCAAAATGCCTGAAAACATTCTTCAACAAGGTTTATTTATGCCACCGACAAATCAATCTCTGCAAATTTCACTGCAAAAAGTAGAAGTATCCAAGCCAGAAACAACCATAAAAGATGCTCCTTTGAATAAAGTACCACCAGTTAATGTCGCTATTACCACTTCTGATACACTTCCAACTACAGTACCAATTGTTCAACCAACACTTAGTGTAACAATTCCTCCACATTTTAGACAAGGACGTTCTTCAACACCAATAACTACAGAACAATCTGTTCCGCATTGTTATCAAATTTCCATGCCTTCTCAAGCTATTATACCAACAACAGTAAACTTACCACCTTTATCAAGTACTCTTAAAACTACTTCACCTAATCTTTCTGTATCAGAAACGCCAAAGCAAGATACTGCTACCTGCTCAACTGAATCTCCGAATAGTTCAGATCATGAACATGATCCAATGTCAGATTTTGTTCCTGTTATACCATTACCTGCAGAAGTTGAAGTTACTACTGGAGAAGAGGGTCAAGAGACACTGTTCTGTGGAACAGCTGTACTTTATCGTTTTGTAAATAATGAATGGAAAGAACGTGGTATAGGCAATGTTAAACTTCTCAGAGGCGAAGATGGGAAAGTTCGTTTACTTATGCGCAGGAAACAAGTATTAAAGGTATGTGCAAATCATTATCTTACACCAGATATGGAGTTAACTGCTAAATCAAATAATGAAAAGGCATGGGTTTGGGCTGCACATGATTATGCTGATGCAGAATTAAAATTAGAGAAGTTTTGTATTAAATTCAAAACTGTTGAAGAGAGTATTTCCTTTAAAGAACATTTTGATAAGGCTAAAGCAAGTCTTACTTCTGAGAAAATACTTGTAAGTACTGATAAAGTATCATCTAATACTGGTGCTACATTAAGTAGTGCTAAAAAATTAGAAAAAACAAAATCAGAGACAACAACTGTAGAACAAACACCACTTATTTCTGGACAAATGGTTCAAAAACAATCTACTGAAGTGACAACAAAGGCAGAACCTGTTACACGAGAAAAGTCAAAAACCAATACAACGGTTATTGGTGGATTTTCGTTTACATCAACACCAATTATTCAGCAAGTAACTACTACTGAACCTATAAAAGTTCCTGTTAAGTCAGACGTTAGTCCATTTGCTAGTTTTGCATTTAATAAGAGTGCAACAAGTACTGAAAGTTTTCCAACTATAACGCAGAAAAGCACGACCACTGGAACAACAGCTACATCACAATTTACTTTTTCCTTTACGAAAACAACTACGCCTTTACAATCGGGAGCTACAACAGTTCCAACTGTTAGTACCCATAGCACGCCAATTTCGTCTTTACAGCCAACTAGTACTGCTGTTACTAGCGAAAGTATTTCTGCGAATGCTCCACAATTTTCACTTAGAAAACCCCATGCTCCTGCACCAAATGCTCTTGCTTCAGCATCTAATGTTGTAGGTGTTCAAAGTACAGGTAAATTTGCTATGCAAACTAAATATGAAGAAACACTGTTTAGTGAAAAAGTTAGTCTTCTATATTCTAATAATGATATGAAGCAATGGGAACACAGAGGTATTGGGCAGATGCAGATTTTATGGAGTTCGAAGAAGAACAAAATTCGATTATTAATGGTAGATGAAAGCACTTCAAAGATCTGCTATAATTATAACGTATTTGCTAAATCCCAATTTACACTCAAAGCTGATAACCATCTAGTTGTCATTTGGAATTTACAATATGGGACGGATAATAAAATAGGAACATTTGCAGCAACATTTAAAACATACAGTCAAGCATCTCAATTCCATGATATTATTACCAGTAATCAGCAGAAGATGGTAAAAGATTGTATTACTGCTGACAATTTAAAAAGATCAGAAGCTATTCCAAATGTACAATCAAATAAATCACAAGGTTCTTTATCTGAAATGTTTAAACCTCCAGCAGATTCATGGGAGTGTAATGCTTGTTATACAAGAAATGAAGCATCAAATGCAAAATGTATAGCTTGTGAAACACCACGTGGTCCTATATCTAGTAAATCACGTACTTCAAATCAAGTACCTCTTTCACAAATATTTAAACCACCTGCTGGTTCATGGGAATGCAATGTTTGCTATATACGAAATGATGCATCAAATACAAAATGTATGGCTTGTATAACACCACGTTTTCCTACATCTGATAAATCGAGTACTTCGAGTACTTCAACTACTTGGAATCAAGTACCCTTTTCACAATTGTTTAAATCATCTCCAGCTCCATTGGAATGTCAATCTTGTGCAACAGTTAATATACCTGAAAGTAACTATTGTGTTGTTTGTGATATTCCAAAAGATTCTTCCCTTCCACCTAAATCAGAAAGTGAAGGTTTCCAGATAAGCACAAGTTCTTCTGGAGTTACACCCACATTTACCTTCGGTATATCACAAAATACTACTAAAAAAGAAACAAGTGGCTTTTTATTTCATTTATCTGGTTCCAATGATGTTTCTACAGATACTAAATCTGTATCTCCATTAGCTACAAAATCTGATACAAAAACTGATACGTCAAGTGCAAAATTTGTTTTTGGAATGCAACAAAGACCAGGCACACCGACAAACAAAGATTCCAAATTTGATTTTGGAACACCAGGAAAATCTTTTGAATTCAAATTTGTTTCTAAGTCACCTTCCACAAAGTCTAGTGGTGAAGACAATAGCGAGGAGGAGGTAGTAGAAAGTGATGATATTCATTTTTCACCAATAATTCCATTGCCAGATAAAATTGAAGTTAAAACAGGTGAAGAAGATGAAGAAGTTCTGTACAGTCACAGGGCCAAGTTGTTTAGGTACGATAAATCGGTGAATGATTGGAAAGAACGTGGCTTAGGAGACATCAAATTATTACGGCACAAACATACAAACAAGCTGAGACTAGTAATGAGACGAGAACAAATATTAAAACTGTGTTTAAACCATTTCGTGCTTCCAAATTTGGAATTAAAGCCAAAAGACGAAAAAACATGGATGTGGAATGCTGCTGATTATAGCAAAGGAGAAATTGAGTATACTCTTTTCGCGTGTCGTTTTAAAACGTCTGAAATTGCAAATAATTTCAAAGATATAATTGACAAATCGAAAAACAAGTTTTCATTCACTGAAAAAACAACTGAAATCAAAACAGAAGAATCTATCGAAGCTTCTACAGTGCAAGACATCGAAGTTCTGTATGAAATGAAAGTAACGCCTGCAGAAAAACAAGCTGCACTGAAATTACAGCTTCCAGAAAACTTTTATGCATATAAACAAAAACCAGATTGTCCTGGTTGTAGGGGTTGTAAAGAATCTGATGTATCATTATTTCCAGATAAAGATTCTGTAACAGTAGCGTCGAAAATATCTACAGAGGATCAAAAGCTTCCAACAACTACATCAGCTATACAGTTTCTGCCAAAATCTGTCAATTTAAGCACCGCGTCTAACGAAGTTTCAGTTGTTCAAACACCTATTTCAAGTACTGGAATAACTACTTCTTCTATCTTCAAACCTGGACTGTATGGTACAACCACACCACAATTTACCACATGTTCACGCCCTACAATAAGTGGATCAATTATATCATTCGGAAATACTGATTCTACTATATCAAATGATAAGAAAACTGATTTTTCATTTCTAATGTCACAATCTTCATCCAATACAAACGAGATACAGAAATCTGTAACTGATAAACAAAACATTTTAACATCTGAAAATTTAAAAATTTGTAGTCCTATTACTTCTCAAGCACAAGTAACATCAACTACCTCTCTTTCATTTATAACACCAACGTCTAAAACAGTTACATCATCTATATTTGAAATGGCTAAGTTAGATAATACAGGAAAAAATATTTTCGGCGGAATATCGAAAAAAGATTCTTCTGAATTCCTTAAACCTAGTTCTATCAATGTTAGTACAAATAATACTGAATTAATGTTTTTAAATAATCACAACATACAGCCAAAAACAACTACAAATACTACAGTTAACCAATCTAAATTATTTGGTAATGCTACAACTATTTTTGAACCTTCTGCATTAAAAACTAATTCTGAAGGCACAACGACAGGATCATCTTCGTTTGCAACCACTACGACAAGCGCGTATAGTGTATCTACCAAATCTACTAGCTCAGTATTCTCCAATACATCGCCATTTTCAACGAATTTAAGCTTTGGTCCACGAACAACTGCATCATTTTTTACAAGTTCAAACCCTGTAACAACTAATGCTTTTGAAACAATAACACAAACAACAGGTGAAACTCAAAAAGACAGTGATGTTAGTTTCTTCCCAACAATAGATGTATCATTTTCAACTTTAGCAGCTAAAAGTTCTCAACCAGCATTTAAAATAGGTATATTTCTTATACTATTGTTTATTATGATAATTTAAATAAGAAAGCGTTAATAAAATTATTACATATATATTTATTTTGTAGATGAAAATTTTGTTTTTGACGGCGCTGGAGCAGCTGTATTTGGTCAAAAATCACATGCAACTGCTAATACATCTGAACATAAAACTGCAGCAAAGAAGAATGTTGATAATGAAGAAGAAGAGTGCGAACAAACTGAAAATGATGAGTATGATCCTCATTTCGAACCAGTTATACCTCTGCCTAATATCGTGGAAGTGCATACTGGAGAAGAAGAGGAAGACAAAGGTACGTTAATTTTTAATTTCTCTAAAAATAGGAAAATACATATATATCTTAAAATGATGTGTTTGTTACAGTATTTTGTGAAAGAGCTAAATTATACAGATACGATAGTACAACTCATGAATGGAAAGAAAGAGGTGTTGGAGAAATGAAAATTTTACATCATGCAAAATATGGCCGTTACAGATTATTATTGCGTCGAGAGCAAGTTCACAAAGTAGTATGCAACCTCTTAATTACTCCAGACATCGCATTTAGCAGACTTTCTACATCAGACCGTGCTTGGGTGTGGGCAGGCATGAATTATGCTGAAGAGCAACCACAATTGGAGAGTTTATCAGTTAGATTTAAAAATGCAGAACTAGCGACAAATTTCAAGAAGACAATTGACCAAATTCAACAAAAACTAAATGAAACCCGTAAGGCATAAAATGAAAACTTCTTGTTTATAATGCTTTTCTCAGTTTATAATTTTTGTTTTGATTGCATAATACTAAGAATACTAAGAACATTTTAAAAAGTATTTTGTTTTCTTTTAAGTTATATTTTTAAAATATTTTTTAATTAATATATTTGACTTTGAATTTGATTTTAAACATGATATATAATAATAATATTAATTCGTCATATAAACATTTATAAAATTATTTTATTAAACCATATTTA
>NIJG01000134.1:4483629-4505878 GCA_002201625.1 Euglossa dilemma | reverse complement strand
TATAATATTTTTACGTAATTATCTTCCATCTTTAAATAATTACGTAAAAATATTATATTAAAATATTCTTTCTGTTGTAGGAATATTTATTGTAGCTGCTAAGCGAACCCCATTTGGTACAATGGGTGGTATATTTGCTAATAAAAGTGCAACTGATTTGTCAATCATTGCTACAAAAGCTGCTTTACAGTCTGCACAGTTGAATCCTGAAAAAATAGATAGTGTTATTTTTGGACATGTATTACCTGTGTGTATTTAAGTAGTATTAATATACAGAGTGGTCCATAATTTGCACATAATTTGCCTGAATAATTTTTAAAGTATTTGTAGAATGAAAAAATTTGTTATATAAAAGTAGCATGTTTCACAGAATATGTTACATAGTAGAAGTGTGCAAGTTGTGTACTTTACTCTGTAATCAGACAATTTTTCTAATGAAATATTCCTTATTCTTATTATATTTATAATTATTATTTATAAGTTGTCATCTTCTGATGGAGCTTTCTTAGCACGTCATGTTGCCTTGAAATGTGGTATACCTATAGAGAAACCAGCATTTTCAGTAAACAGGTTATGTGGTTCTGGATTTCAATCAATTGTTAATGGTGCACAGGTATGTACTCCTATGTGTAATGGGAATTACAAAATTGGAATAAAATTTATATTGAATAATCATTGTACAAATATGTGATATAATTAACTATTATTTTCAGAGTATTTTAACAGGGGAGTCTAACATAGTTCTAACAGGAGGAGCAGAAAATATGAGTCAAGTTCCTTTTGTTGTAAGAAATGTTCGGTTTGGCACAGTTTTAGGGCAAAAGTGTGAATTTGAGGATTCTTTATGGCTTGGATTGTTAGATACTTTTTGTAATTTACCTATGGGTCTAACTGCAGAAAAGCTTGGATCTCAATATGGTTTAAAGAGACATGAAGTAGATGAATTTTCTCTAAGAAGTCAACAGTTATGGAAAGCTGGTAAATATTTTTTACAGTCGTACTTCGTATTAATTACTTACATTGTTACCATAAATTGATAGAAATATTAAGATTAATCTTTAATTGTTTTAGCCAATGATGCTGGTCATTTTAAGGAGGAACTTACACCTGTCACAGTAACTGTGAAAAAACAAGATGTTGTGGTTAATGTAGATGAACATCCACGGCCTCAAACAACTCTTCAGAATTTAGCTAAATTACCTTCTATTTTTAAAAAAGAAGGTCTAGTTACTGCAGGATCTGCATCTGTATGTTAAATCTTATTAAAATTAACTATAGGTATTTTAAATATATACTTCATATTCTATGAATGTAATTTAACTGCATAGGGTATTTGCGATGGTGCAGGTGTTATTATCTTAGCTAGTGAAGAAGCTGTTAAGGCAGAAGGTCTTACACCACTAGCACGTTTAGTAGGGTACAGTGTTGTAGGTGTAGACCCTAGTATTATGGGAATTGGTCCAGCTCCAGCCATCCGACAACTTCTCAAAGTTACAAATAAAAATCTGAATAATATTGATCTTGTTGAGGTGAAAATTTTATTTAAAGATAAATATATAAATGAAAAATTTCATTAATTTGGCATTTTTTTTTAGATTAACGAAGCATTTGGAGCTCAAACATTGGCATGCACTAAAGATTTAAATTTAGATATTAATAAATTAAACGTGAATGGTGGAGCTATTGCTCTTGGACATCCATTGGCTGCATCTGGCAGTAGAATTACAGCACACTTAATACACGAATTGCGGTATGTTAATATTAAGAAAGAAGAGAATATTAATGCTTAACATGATTTAATAATATAACGTATCACTTTACAGGAGACGAAATAGTGGAAAATTAGGGATTGGTTCTGCTTGCATTGGTGGAGGTCAAGGAATAGCTGTGATGGTAGAAGCTCTTTAATTGTATTATCAAAAGTTCAATGATTATAAACTATAATATAAGATATGCATTTATACTTTTATTTTTGATATAGAGTATACAATGTAAAGACAATGAAAAATTTGTATTTTTATATTAATATAAATCACGTGTTATTTACAAGATTTTGATATTTAAAATTCTGTTGTGATTACTAATATTAAAATAAACAATTTTAATGCTTTTTTGTATCACATGTATTCATAATCGTTAATAAATTGAAGCAGATTTTAAAAGATTTTAAGACACTAAAAATAGAATCGACGTACATAGAATCTAATTGTAATTAATATGCGAGATTTACCTGTGATAAATGAAATGATATTAAATAATAATGCAATTTATTACGAACTGAAACGATATTAGAGTATCAAATATATTTCGAAGTTTTGAGAAACTGTTAATATTTAATACTTTGTATGTAAATTTGAAGAATAAACGTTAAAATTGTTGTCTTTAATTGAGAAACTTACCCAAAGAACGATAAGAACGGTATACTACTCCATAAAGTGAAGGCAATACGGCGAAAATAGTGAAATAAGCAATATAATGAAAAATTCCTTGCCAGGTATAATACATTGTAATGTGTTCATATTTATCGGTGTCACGATTAAACATTTCGCTGCTTGTTACATCGATAAGATCTTTGATACGTTTATGCCGTAAATTAAATGTAAAGATTTAATAACATAATGTTTATTTATGATTGTAAAAATAGTATATCGGATCGATATTGATATTAATTTCTTAATAGTTAATAAAAATTGAATAAATAGGCGTACATATAAAAAATTTTATACTATATATACTAGCAATAAAGCGAACATGCTAAAGTGATTTAAAAGATCAAGATGAAGATAAAGAGTTTCGTCAACAGTGCATGCGTTAATAGGGAATATTCCATTATAATTTATTATAATTTTTAAAAGTTTCAGTAAGTATTGCGAATAAGATGCGCTTTATTACATTTTAAATCATTTTTTCTTATACTCGTAACTGCTGTATTGCTTAGTGTTGAGATATTCGCGAAAATATTTTGTCCTGTATGAATAAATTTTTAAAGTTTGTAATAAGTTTTGGTTATATATATATAAAAGAAAAAAACTCTGATAAAATTGTAGAAGATAATGACTCCTTCGCATAATATGAAGGACACGTGTAATATTATCGCGAGGGACTATTCATTTCTTGATTCGTCCCTGATTAGTGAGTATCTTCGTATAAAAGTAGACGTACGTAATCAGCACTTTATTACATTTTGCCTCTTTCCTTCGAACGCCTTTGAATCATTTCTTCTATCAGGTATGATATTCTAAAACATATATCGCCACAATATCAACACACACGAATGATTTTATCCATTTACATGAAATTTATTTGTTATCTACAGTAACTACAAGTTTATTATTTATACTTACAATTGCGCTGTAAAAAAATGGCACCAGTTACGATACTCAGTAAAGATGTGCCCGATATCGAAGTGAGTATTTTTAATGACTCGTGACACTTTAAATTTGTTTACAATATGCTTTGGTAATTATATGACTTAGAGTACATATCACCGACATTTTTAATGTCTTTTAAATGCTATAGAAAATAATATTTGGATAACGATATGATATTATCTCTGCTTGACCTTAGTTTTATCGTTAATCGTTTCTATAAAAAGCGTTTATTAGTGTTTTTCTAAAAACGTACCGCTTATTTATTGTTTATACACGTATAAGTAGAAAGAAAAAATAAATTCGTAAGGTTTGCGATTGTGTATATAAGATCATTAAAATCGGTAAAATATACTCTAATCTAGAGAATTACTTATGTTTGAATATAGTTAATTAAATCATATTTTTCAGAATCTTCTAGCTTTAAATCCAAAAATAAAACCATTTGTAAATCTTGTTCCTTCGGCGTACACCAAAGAGAATAAGAAGAAATGGAAGAGGAACGTTAACGAAAATTGTAACGTAAGATGTTCATCTTTGGCGAAAAATTTTGATGACATTAAGCACACTACATTAAGTGAACGTGGTGCATTAAGAGAAGCTGCACGTTGTTTAAAATGTGTAGATGCTCCATGTCAAAAATCATGTCCAACGCAACTAGACATTAAAAGCTTTATTACTTCTATTTCGAATAAAAATTATTACGGGGCAGCAAAGGCAATTCTATCCGATAATCCTCTCGGACTTACTTGCGGTATGGTTTGTCCGACGAGTGATCTTTGCGTGGGTGGGTGTAACCTACATGCAACCGAAGAAGGACCCATCAATATCGGTGGTCTTCAACAATTTGCTACAGATGTAAGGAAGCAGCTGTTCTTTCATAATGTTCGGTACATTAAATACGATTTCATACACAATTATTACCTTTTAGGTGTTTAAGAAAATGCGTATACCTCAAATTAGAATTCCCGAACAAAGTGTTCCATATGCCGATACTAAAATAGCTTTGCTCGGTTGCGGCCCAGCCTCTTTGTCCTGTGCAACATTTCTTGCACGATTGGGTTATGATAACATTACAATTTTTGAAAAGCAAAATTACATTGGCGGTTTAAGTTCGTCAGAGATTCCGCAATACCGATTACCATATGATACTGTTGACTTTGAGATAAATCTTGTCAAAGATTTGGGAGTTAAAATCGAACTCGGTAGAGCATTATCCGAGAATGACTTAACAATACAGGTCTTTATGTCTAATACTATGATCGCAGTTAGTTAAAATTAGGTGTTACTGATTTTGAAAACTAGATCTAATATATTAACGATTCTTAGGGCCTTCAAAATTCCGGGTATAAGGCAATCTTTTTAGGAATTGGTCTTCCTGAAGCAAAAACTATTCCGATTTTTTCGAATATCACACAAGAGATGGGTTTTTATACATCGAAGAGTTTTTTACCAAAAGTAGCGATA
The DNA here is from genome assembly GCA_002201625.1 of Euglossa dilemma. Taxonomy (NCBI): domain Eukaryota; kingdom Metazoa; phylum Arthropoda; class Insecta; order Hymenoptera; family Apidae; genus Euglossa; species Euglossa dilemma. Next base: position 4,501,043 of record NIJG01000134.1, on the reverse strand, counting down.
GGGAGTAAACCGGGAATGTGTGCATGCAAAAACAAGGAATTGCCGTCTCTTTATGGAAACGTTATTGTCATTGGAGCTGGAGATACTGCTTTCGATTGTGCCACTTCTGCTTTAAGATGTGGCGCAAAGAAAGTTTTTGTGGTTTTTAGAAAAGGATTTACTAATATTCGAGCTGTGCCCGAAGAAGTAATTATCATTGTACAATGTAAATTATTAATTACTTTATCGATATCATCCTATAATTTATGTGTTCTTGGCGCGTTTAGCTAGATTTAGCGAGAGAAGAAAAGTGCGAATTTATATCTTTCCAATCACCGAAGCAAGTGATTATTCGAAGTGAAAAGATAGTTGCAATGGAATTCTGTCGGACCGAGGAAAACGAGAATGGTGAATGGGTAGAGGATGAGGAACAAATTTATAGATTAAAAGCAGATTTTGTTATATCTGCTTTTGGATCAGGATTAGAAGATCCGAAAGGTAACAAATAGAGGTCACGTTAAAATCTCCTCTTTCCAAAGATATACTAAAAAGATTTACATTTTTAAGTAACGCGAGCTATGATACCTATTAAAATGAATAAATGGAATTTACCGGAAGTAAATACAGAAACTATGAGTTGTTCTGTACCTGGAGTTTTTTGTGGCGGGGATCTTGCCGGTGTTGCTCATACCACGGTTGAATCTGTAAATGATGGGAAAACCGCTGCCTGGTATATTCATAAATTCATTCAGGTTATATTTTCAAAAATTCAAAGAAACAATTATCAATAAGAAAAAAAGGTATGAAAATATTTTAATTTTTACATATTATTAAATAGAATTCTTATAATTTGGAAGTACCCGAGGTTCCTACATTACCCAAATTTTACACTCCAATCGATAACGTTGACTTATCTATTGAGATGTGTGGTCTAAAATTCGAAAATCCTTTTGGTCTTGCTTCTGCAACACCGACTACTTCCAGTACCATGATTAGGCGAGCGTTCGAAGCTGGATGGGCTTTTGCTGTTACAAAAACATTCTCTTTAGATAAAGTAATTTATTGTATCGATATTCTTTAGGGAGACTATTTTGATAAAGTAATATTTCAGGATCTTGTCACAAATGTATCACCACGAATAATCAAGGGTACAACTTCTCGATATCATTACGGTCCGGAACAAAGCAGTTTTTTGAATATCGAACTGATATCTGAAAAGTCAGAAGCATATTGGTGTACTAGCATTACAGAGTTAAAAAAAGATTTCCCGACCAAGGTTTGAAAACGATAGTTATCTTAATTTGTATAAAGTATTCTTCAATTATTTTTAATGTTAATAAAAGCTTAAATTTCTCTTTTAGATTATTATAGCTAGTATTATGTGTTCGTATAACAAAGCAGATTGGACGGAACTTGCACAAAAAGCTGAAACAGCCGGTGCTGACGCTTTGGAATTAAATTTATCTTGTCCTCATGGAATGGGAGAATCTGGAATGGGTTTAGCTTGCGGACAGGTATACTTGTATAGCATTAAATAATTTACTAAGATTTTATTATTAATTACATACATTCACGTGTTAGGATCCTGAATTAGTAAGAAATATTTCGGAATGGCTTCGGGAAGCTGTAAAGATACCATTCTTCGTAAAATTAACGCCAAATATTACTGACATTGTCTCAATAGCTAAAGCAGCTTACGAAGGTGATGCAAATTTTCACGTATAAATAACCAGGGTATTTCAGTACTAAATATTTTAATAAATCATTTTGTTTATAATAGGTCATGCTGATGGAGTATCTGCTATAAATACGGTTCAAAGTTTAATGGGGTTGTATGCGGATGCAACGCCATGGCCAGCTGTTGGAATTCAGAAGGCTACAACCTATGGAGGAATGTCAGGAAATGCAACCAGGCCTCAAGCTTTAAAGGCTATTTCTTCGATTGCGAAAGTTCTTCCTGAATTTCCTATACTCGGAATCGGCGGTATCGATTCGGCGGATGTCGCTCTTCAATTTTTACATTGTGGTGCGTCAGTTCTACAGGTAAACGATTCGGTATTCTATTTTTATACAAATTTCTTATATCATGATATAACATCGCTCATTGAACTATTTTTTAATGATCGATAGGTTTGTAGTGCTATACAAAATCAAGATTTTACTCTAATTGACGATTACATAACTGGTTTGAAAGCCTTACTGTATTTGAAATCTTTGAAACAAGCGAAAGATTGGGATGGACAAAGTCCACCGACATTTAAACATCAAAAAGGAAAACCAATTGTCTTGCAACATGCTCTTGGCAAAGTAAATATTATTTTAATGGCAACTAATCGGTTAAATAGTATATGCTACATTATAATTATGTCACGTCTCAGAATGTACCATACTTTGGAGAATATCAAATACTTCGGGAACAAAAAATAGCAGAAATCAAAGCTAACTCAAATCCACTCGATAAACCTATCGAAATAACGAGACCTATTACAAAGCCTATTGCACCCATTCCAACTATAAAAGATGTTATTGGAAAAGCTCTAAATTATATTGGCACGTACAAGGACTTGAATAACAAAGAACAAGTGGTAGCATTAATAGATGATGTACGATTTTTAATTATTTTTTAGTCATTCTAATTTCCATTCATTTTTATTATTACATGTTAACAATAAGTTATTTATAATGTTAGGATATGTGCATAAATTGTGGAAAGTGTTACATGGTTTGTGCCGATTCGGGTTATCAAGCAATCAAATTTGATCCTGAAACTCACATTCCACTAGTAACAGATGATTGTACAGGCTGTAATCTTTGTCTGTCAGTGTGTCCTATTATTGACTGTATCAGGTGAGTTGTTCATTTATTAAAGTAAAATTGTATTTTAGTAAATTATTAATGTGATATTTATAACTAAACTATTTTTCAGTATGGTACCTAAAACAATACCTCACGTAATTAAAAGAGGTATCCCGCCGAAAGAAATGCTCGATCATTTCGAACTATAAGTATTCTATATAAACTATAAGAAGATAATATAAGAATAAAACTATAAGTGCTTTATTAGATCCTAAGAATAATTTTTTAGTTTGATATCTAGCAATAACTTACTATATATACAAAATTTTAACGAATCTATAACTATTATTCAAGGGAACATTATGCAATCAAGAAATTAATTTGCGAAACAATAATGTCAAGAAAAGTACTATCTATTGTCTAGATTTATAATACACTCATCAAATGTGTTATTCCACTATAACTGTATTAATAATAATTTATTTTAATCACAACAACAAAGCGTACGCAGATTACAATTAATTATTAATTATTATTGCTATGAAAAAGCAATAAGTTCGGAAAACAAACAGTTTTCATTGTTCAAAGCACATTAATATCGAGGTATCTCACGAGTTCAAATTTGATGGATATCTTTTAATTTTATTTCATAAACTTTATAAATTGCATAAAATACGATATATATATATATATATACAAATTAGAATAACCATAATAAATCATATTTAACAATTATGTTGTATCACTTGGCGTTTCACTCATGTTCAATCCATTTTCTGCGATGCAATCATCCGTATCCGAAGTTTGTTGATCATGCAAGGCACGACGTTTTTGAAGTCTTGTGCATCGTGGACAACAATGATTACGTTTCGACCAACATGCACGGTGATGAACAGCCAAACATTGATGGCAAATAATGGAACTCGCATCCCATGGATATATAATTTCATCATTGCCACATAATTCACATAAATGACCTCTACACATTAAAATTTAATAAGCTTATATAAGAATGTTCTGATTTATTAAAGTTTACCTTGCTTTACATAATTCACATTGTTCTGTGATATGAGTATGCATAGTATCATATGCAGCACGAATTTCTTCTAGAAGCATTCCATTATTAAGATCGATGAGATCTTTAATTGAATAATTCCCAGAGTTTTCTATCATATGAGTACGTATTCCAATTTTCCATGGTAATCCTTGATTATTAGCTTCTGGGCACAAAACTAAATAACGTTTCATCATCTGCATTTCTTGCCGCATCTTCTGTTTATTATTTATTTTAAATGTGTAAGAGAACTTAGTTTCTTAATGTAAAGTAATGCTTTACTTTACCTTTACTACAGATAGATCTGGAACTAAAGTAAATAATTTTGGATTTAATTCTTCGAGTAATAAAACAGAACGTTCTTCTAAAAGTGTTAAGAGTTGTGCAGCAACACGAGATACGAGCCGCGGCTCCATGTCCCAATTTCTAATTACCCTTGCAGGAATTACCATTGCAGTATTCCAGTGGCATCTTTGACAATAATACAATCCGCTATAGTCACAAAGTCGCGACTCAACCCACGCTGATTCTATATTTATACATAATATATTAAAGGACATATTAATACATAAAAAATGTTTATCATTTATAATCTACATTTTCAAAATTTCCCTCACATATATTATCTATATTAGTCTTATCATTAACAAATATACTCACTGAATGTTATTCGAACTTTGCATTCAGCACATCTATATCCTTGATTTGATAAGCCTTGTTCAGGACAGATGTCTTTAGTATAAGTATAACCACCTGCTTCACTGGCAACCACATGAACGCACACTCTACATATATTATTTAAACATTTCCAGTGACAACAAAATTTGCAATCTATAAAAATAATTATTAAATATCATGATAATTTACATAGATAAAAAGTATATTATTATTATTGTTATTTTTATAAATAACAGTTTGTAATTTTAAACAATCTTACCACTACACATATACCATGATTGCAGCATAGTCCAAATAGCTCCACTGCAATGATCACAATATACAGGCCCAGAAGTTGTGATATAATATTTTTGTGGTATTAAGTGATGTCCTAAAATTACTAGTGTTTCGAGTAAATTTTCTTCCGACGTTTCTCTTAATTCTTGCACCCTCAAACGCAACTCAATTAAACGTCTAACAAGCCATTTTCGCTCATCTGAACATTCTGCACTTTCTAACACCATCAGCTTACATTTCTCTATCATATCTTTGAGATATTCTTCAGATGTATCCTTAAAGATGAAGCACAATAAAATAAAATAAACGATAGTTACAATTAATTGTGACATTTATTTTATACCTTAGATAGTGAAAGTGCATTTTCCACTGATTTTAAACTAAACTGTATAACAACTTTACTATCTGAACTGTCATCTGCTTCTCCTGTCATATAGTCGGACGATGAAGAGGGTGTTGATGGTACAGTATCAGAACTGCTAGTTCTGATCTTTGATTCATGATTATTATCAGGTATTTCATTTACGTTATTTTTTATGTCCACCATTTTTAACAAACGCTGTAGCTAGTTATAAGCTGGAAGTACTTTTACTAGCTGCTTCTGTCAATTTTTATGAATTACCTTGTTAATTGAATAGTTTTAATATTGTGTGTTGGTTATAATCAAACAATAATGTGAATGAGAGCAATTGTATAATATTCGTATATCGTAATTGTTACGAAATATTTTATAAATACGATAAGTACCTGTTTAAACTCATAAGGTGTTAGATGAAAATATGAATTATATATATTTAATTTTTCTTGAAGTCTTAAAGTTAATATTTACTTAATATACCATTGCACATAAAACCGCACGAGTATTTCACATTGTATGCAATTTAGTATTTACCTTAATTCTTTCACGTTGATGTAACATTATTACGTTCTAATATATTTTTTGCAATCGAAGTATATCTATACACATTATGTGGATTGTCATGATAAATTTGTGAGGTACTGACATCTGTCAGCGCAAATGTCACATGCGTCCTGTTCGTTGTATGGAGGGAGAGATTTTCACATTTTTATTCATTCTGAAAGATGATTGAAGTTAATAAAAAATTATTTTCATGTGATAAAGGAGATGTTCAATGTGCTTTCTAATACAAGGATATATATAATTGTATTATATGATTCGTTAAATATCAACGAAAGAAAAAGAATGAAATATTATAACCTTAATATACATATGAATTACAGTTTATTACGTGCCGTTCTTTATACATCGTTTCTTATGAAAAATTAAATTAAACAAATTTTGACAAGTTTTATATAACAATGAATACGAAAAGGACTATAACTTTTGGCAAAATTAGTAAAAATTTAACTAGACAAACGGCCGAAAATCCAGAATTTGTAAATTCTGGATTTGGTACATTTGGTAAAAAGTCATTGGAGACTAATATAACAAAAATGAATGAGATTAAACCAGAAGATGAAGAAGAATCTCAAAATTTGAAAGAAGTTATGGGTATAACAGGATTTGGAAAAAAAGCCAAGTCCTTTGATGTGCAAGAAATGTTGGAGAATATTACAAAAACTATTAATAGTAATAAAGCAACTGCAGAACAAATAAAACTTGTTGACAAAGCTTCTAAATTTCAATCATCGGAAGAAGAAGATGATGAAGATACCGACAACAATGACAGCGATAACACTACAGGCAATGAGGAAGACAATGATTTTATTGGACCTCCGATACCTTCTGAACTTCAGATTTCGAATGACTTAGAAGGAGGCTCAAAGATAAAGGATAAAGATGATAACGAAAGTGACCAGGACTCTGACATAGAAGAAGAATTACAATTAAAAGACAAAATTCCTTGCAGTCATGAAGTTACAATGACTCATGGGACAAAGGCAGTAACAGCTATTGCAGCAGATCCTTCTGGAGCAAGATTAGCTTCAGGCTCGATCGATTATGATGTTTGTTTTTGGGATTTTGCTGGTATGGACTCATCCATGAGAAGTTTCAGAACATTACAACCTTGTGAAAATCATCCAATTAAATGTTTACAATACTCAATGACTGGCGATGTCATATTAGTCATATCAGGTTCCGCGCAAGCAAAGGTTTTAGATAGAGATGGCTTTGAGAAATGTGAAACTGTGAAAGGAGATCAATATATAACAGATATGGCACGTACGAAAGGTCATACAGCAGGATTAAATAGTGGTTGTTGGCACCCATTCACAAAAGAGGAATATCTTACTTGCTCGCAAGATAGCACATGTAGAATATGGATTTTGTATAGACCACGCGCGCATAAATATCTTATAAAGTGTAGAGCACAAAATGGAGTTAAAACCATACCAACTTCGTGCGGTTACAGTAGGGAGGGTAACGTAGTGGCTTGTGGTTGCATAGATGGTTCTATACAAATGTGGGATCATAGAAAAAACTTTGTTAATCCATCGCTAATTCAGAGAAATGCGCATGCTCAGGGTGCTGAGATATCAAGTTTAAGCTTTTCTTATCTTGGACATATGCTCGCAACTAGAAGTTGCGATGACACATTAAAGCTTTGGGATTTAAGAGCATTTAAAACACCTGTTTTTGAGGCAAAAAATTTATATTCTCGATACGATACTACAGACTGTATGTTTAACCCAGATGATTCAGTCCTTATTACTGGAGAGTCTTTGAGCAAAGGTCAAAATATAGGTAGAATTCTATTTTACGATACAAAGACTTTTGATTTAGTTAACGAAATAAGCGTAACTAATTCACACGTTATTAAAACATTATGGCATCCAAAACTAAATCAGATATTTGTTGGTTGCGGCAATGGAATAGTTAAGGTGTATTACGATTCCAAGAAGAGTTTAAGAGGTGCAAAATTATGCGTTGTAAAAACACACTTGAAACAAAAACATATCGAAGTAATGTCAACCCAACAAATTATTACACCACATGCACTTCCATTGTTCAGACAAGACAGACCTAAATCAGTTCGTAAGCAAATGGAAAAGGATCGTTTGGATCCGGTTAAATCGAGGAGGCCGGATTTACCAATTACTTCTGGTCAGGGTGGAAGAGTTGCATCTTCTGGTGGAACACTCAGTTCTTATGTAATTCGCAATTTGGGACTTAGTAAGAGGATAGAAGATGATCAAGACCCGCGAGAAGCAATTTTGAAATATGCCAAAGTTGCAGAAGAAAATCCATATTGGATTGCACCAGCATATAAAAAGACACAGCCGCAAACAATATTTCAAACGGACGAACAGGATGGAGCGCCAAGTACGAAAAAGCAAAAAACCTAAATATTATATATTGATTTGTATAAATCTTTATATCGTTGTATGATATGCATTAAAGACTTTTTATGTACAAGGAGTATAAATGTATATTAATAAATACAGTATATTATATTTAAAATGACGAACGTTCGATAAGTAAATTACATTATATGACATTTCCGGTTTTAAAGTGCACGCTAAAGCGAGAAGCGTTGATTAAACACGTTGTCTCTATGTTATATATATATATATATATATGTTATGCGCATGTATTAAGCATACAGTGGTAGGAACATACCTCTACGGTTGATTCAACTTTCAGTCGAAAGTTCAAGTTCACTTAAACATTTGTTATTGAAATGAGAATTTAAAATATATCAAGTACCGCGACACTGTATATTACGCATATTTGCTATGTACATACATACATATGATATATCTTACACATGACACATAAACCCAAATTGTATTACTGGCACAAAGCGTTAAAATTTTTCACGAATTTCTTTTTAATGTTTAATTTTGAAATTCGCATTAGATAGTTTCGTGCGTTTCAGCGCAAATAATGAAATTCAAACACAACGAATAGATTGGTAGATGGCGGGAGTAGTGGATTTTGGCGCGAAATTACGAAAAATGTTGTTGAAGCCGAGCGGTCGAGAAGAGAGGTAGATATCGCTACTTTACGAAAGAGCAACAGCAAGAGCGAAACACTCGGTAGGACGACGAGGAAATCGAGGACCCGAATCTAAATAAATCGATCAGTAAATAGATCAAGCCTGCTTCCTACTGTTTTGCGATTGGATAACAAGGGGAGCAGGGGTTGGGAGGCCGAGAGGAGAAGAACCCGTGTATTTGTAGCGTTCAAGTCGGTAGCTCTGCGATTGCCTTCTGGCAAACATTAACGTGACACCGTTTTGTGCGTGTTGGAGATTTGGTCGGGTTGGTTCGATCGGTTCTTCCGCTGTATCGACCGGTCCAGTTGCTGGCCGCGCGGTTCCGATCCATGAATACAGTGATACAGTAATTTCCCTCGGTGTGCATTTACCGTGCATCGTGGTACAACCATCCTGCGACAATTACTCGCGCAATTCACTGGCAAGTAACCATGAATCATTGAGTAAATTCTTGCACCGACTAGACTATATTCGTTTCGGCCGACGCGCGGCCACTTCCGCGTACATACTACGAATTCCTCTCGGTTACCACCGCGTTCCAAACTCCTTGCTTTTTACTTTTCCTGATCTTTTCTTAAACGATTGCCCAGAAGCAAACCTTTAATTCCAATTGTCACGGACGTCTGGAAATCCAATCGGTCTACTATAGCTGATAAAAATATCCATCTTTTGTTTGCTGTCACTTTTTAAAATACGCGTTACGTAACGACGGTGAAATACGGAAAAACTTACACGTTAAATCCCTTGGTTAAGTTCATACGAATTATCGCGTGTCATGTTTGATACAGCTCGGCGATAAAATATCGTTTCCTTTAATCGATAACTCGCAGGAGGATGTCAATGTCAGATCTGATATCGATTCGATTAATTTTCTTTCCGAGCTTGTTAACAACGACCAGCTAATAATCGTCGATTCGCACGAGAGTTATTCCCTGTCACGATTTAACGAAATTTCAACGTACACAATTCGTAAATGACTCGCGCGATTAGCATAGTCCTCGAAACGATTCGAGGGAACTCCAGCTCGCCAACTAATTCCATTCTTCTTTTTCTCGATTATATAACCGATTAAATCACCAAGGAAATCGTTTTCAAGACCAATTTCACCGAACCCGATAACGTATCGTTTTAAATGTCAGAAGCTGTTTCGGTCTAACGTGACCGCGAACGCATGAATTTCAGATGTAGAACGATATGGCTATCAACATAAAATTCACAAAATTCGACAACACGCCATGGGGATTTCGATTGGCAGGTGGAAGCGATTTTCCACAGCCACTGACTGTCATCAGAGTAAGTACCTTCTATTATTTATAACGTTTCTACCCTTTAATTGTACTACCGTATATGCAACGCATACGTTTACACAGGGATAAAAGGTAATGTCCGATTCCGATCGTTGGTAAAAAGATTAACGAGCTACGACAGTATACAGACATAAATCACAGAGATATCGTCTATTATAACCGCGATATTAAACGCCTGTAAAATCAAATGCACACAAGTAGAAAGGGTTGCGCGTGTGCAGGCGTGTACTTTCGGAAATGTCGGTATGATAGAGTAAACGTATCGATTTCTACGTTATCGGCTTTATGAACTGTAACTACGACTGTAAATGCAGTAATCGGTCGTCGCTCGTTGAAAATTCGGATAGAGACACGCAATGAATATAGATATTTTTAATTTATAGAATCGAAAAACTTGTAAATTTTATTATACACAACGAGCATACACGCGTACACAGATATACACGAATGAATATATATATAATTTTGTTCTTGGGGTACAGAGGTAAGTGGATAAATTTAAGGGGGAAAAATTTGGAAGTGAAAGGTTCGAGGAGAAATAGTTGCGTATCTCTACCGGTAAGAGAGATCTGCGAGCTAGCCGTGAAAACAATTCGATATCAATGTCAACGACACGTCGCATCGTCGCAGCGTATGCAACGAGCCTCTCTGTTCGAGGGCAAGCTTAACTTGAACTAGATTTAACGGTGGAAGAATTTTATTTCGAGTATCCGGCGATTCGTTACGAGCCCGCGTTTCTCTCTCCGGCGAGGAGCAGCGGAATTTGGATTTGGCGGGGATCGATCGGTGGAACAATCGGTGAAGTAAATTTGCGCGAGAAAGGAAGAAATAGAGAAGATCGTAGAGACATCGCGGTTGTCCCTGTACGCTTCGTGTGCATTATTATAACGCGACGCAGCCAGAATATCCCGGCGTACGGGCAACGTGTGGTAACGAATTGCAACACTTATAAATAGGTGACCCAGAATGAAATCTGTTTATCATTGGTTGGCGATTTTATTGCTGGCATTTACATCGCGCACATTTGTTCCACAATCCCTCTCATTACCCTTTCGCGCGTGAACCGGCTCGCAGTAAGCTTCGAAAAGCAGTTAAATTCGTTGCCCGTTCCAATTCCGTTCACCCAGGAGATCACTGCTCGCAGAACAGTGTACCGACCACACACGTGACAGACCGATCGAAAAATCCCTTCAACTTCGATAGATCGCGATTAATCGGGCACAACTGTGTTGCACAGAGGAGAAGATTCGCTGAAAGCTGTGGAGGCATTGTCCGAAGAGAACATCGTCCCGTATAAGATCCCGGTAGGTATCTGGTTAAACCACTGGCTACGAACAGTGCCCGCTTAATCGGCCATCATAGAGACGTAGGAACGTTTGTTAGCTCGCAGATTTACCGCCTGTCTTCCCAGAGGAAATCTTAAAAGAGGAAAGAACTGTGATCGAGCGGCACGAGGAGATTAAGTACGAGGTAAAGCCGGCGGAAGAGGAGGCGAAGCCAGAGGTAGAACCGCTGCCGGAGAAGCCTAAGGACTCGAATAGCGAGATTGTGCCGAATGAAAATCTCACGGACGACGAGATTGCGCAACTGATCCTCGAGGAAGAGGAACTGTTGACCGACAAAGGGGTTTTGGGGTATACCATTCGACGTTTTCTTTTCTTTTCCTAACGATATACGCGCGCGTAGAGGAATTCGCGAATCGATCCGCTCGACTCTTATCGTCTAACGTTGCAGGGTGAACTTTAAGAAACTCAAGCCCCGTGCCACTGTTCTAAGGCAATCGAAGGTGATCGAGGAGCTTCAGAACCTTGCTACAGCTGAGCCGCCATTGGTAGAACAGTTGAGACGTACCTCGGTGTTCCTACAGAAACCACAGAGACCGATACCGGCGCCCCGTAAGAAACAGGAGGAACAAGAGGAGACAGAAGTCGAGTCGTACAGAGTCGTGATAAAGAAGCAGAAAAAGAGGAGCGTGACCGACCGACTGCTAGAGAGGGGTCTGCTGAAACCCGAGGGCGCAACAAGCACTCCGGAACCTCCTACTCCCGAGGTAAACATGGAAAATAACGAAATGGGGAGGAAAATCGAGGAAGAGGGTTCGTCGATCGTTTCGTTAATGCCGCTCGATGATGATAGTCTAAGCTCGCAACAACCACTCGAATCGGCCGACACGTGCACCGTCGTGGTGATGTCCCCATCGTGTCTCGAACTTCCGGTCGAGAGCAGCTCGAATCAGTGCTCTCTGGATGCGGAAGAGCCCGAGGCTCGTACGCACTCGCAGTCGGACGTTGCACCGGTGCAGTTGTCGAAATCCAGAGAGAACGTAGCGTTAGCGGCGCGACGCGCGCCGAGCAAGCGCAAGTTGAAGATCTTCTACACGAGGGGTCATTACTTCCGAAGGTGTCTGTTCGGGAAGAAAAGCCACGGTGACGTTAAGAAAGCGGTTAAAGTAAAGCCTTCGTTGAGGGAACGCTTGCAGGAAAGGGACTTGGCGCGATCGAGCGACCGCGGCATGGAGCAGCTTCAACAACTTCCACCTCGCAATAGCATCGAGAAATCTTCCAAATCCAGGATCAAAGGTCGTTACCTTGAGACGTACTTGAAGCGAGAGGATAATTGGATGAGGCGAATGATCGACGGGCTGTTCGAGAAACCCGATAGCTTTTCCTCCACTAAATTATTCGATAGGCTGTTATCGAACAAACAGATCTCTTTGAGAAGAACCCGTTACGCGGAGAAAATTCTCCTTCGAAGCGTAGAATTCGTCGCGGTTCGCCTTCGTTCCGATATTCTCAAGCATTTCGAGCAAGGCTGCTCGAACAGCCTCGTTATCGCGAATTCCGTAGGATCGAGGTCGCGTATCGGCAAACGTTTGTACTTTAAGGGTCGTTACTTTCAGCGCATCTTCTGGCGCAACGTTCTTCGTATGATGAATTGCATCAAGAGTATGGTGTCTTGGAAGGAAGTTTACGACAGAGACAGAAGGCGAAGTTCGGCGGTGATTAAGATGAGAGGTCGTTACTTAGAAACGTATCTGCTCGAAAAGGCGTTCTTCGATCTGCACGATCTTCGTGGCCGTTTTTCGGCCTACCCGAGCGTAGCCTCGTCGAGGAAGAAATATTTCGCCCGAACTCGTTACGTCCAGCGTATCCTTAAAAAGCACTTCGAGTCTCTCGGCTTAATCATAAACTATATTCGCTGCCAGGTTCTCCAAGGTATTTCCGATTCTTCCGTCGTTATTCCAGGCTGCTCATCCTTGAACTCGCGCCAAACCGAAGCGTCTGTCTCGGCCATGAAAGAAGGCGATATCCTCTCCAATTTGATCCGTTCTTTTAAAGATTTTATCTCCACCGAGGTTTTCCATCGTGGAAGTAGACGACTCTCGAGATCCTCGAGAGGTAGCATTTCCACCGGCTCCGCGTGTTTCTCGAATACCTTCGCCAGTTCTCTCTTCAATTGGCTTCCTGTAAAATTCCCCGGGGTATCGATGGATCCAGCGATTAGCGATAAAAAGATTATCGGGGACAACGATCGCGACGGTCGTAGGCTGTCTTTCGTGCCAACCATTCTCTACGAGGGACTAACGAATCGTATAGACGTCGATTTCACGAGATTGGTAGCATATGCGTTTGTGCCATGTACCTCGATCATTCTACTGTACATGTACAAGTAAATTCTCCGATCGGCGACCAGTCCGCCTAAATCTATCTAAATAAGCTCACCCCAGACGGAACTATTAATGATTACGATTATGTTTAGATTTAGAACGACATCACTTGTTCTAGGACATCCTAACAGACGCTAAATCATCATGGGCCATCTGTAACCGTATAAAAAAAAGAAAAAAAAAAGAAAATGAAAAAGTGTTCGTCGTTCGTAAAGTGTGTGTTGTATCTTCTGTCCAATGTAACCGTAACCCGTTTCTCGTAACTAGAGGTAGAAATTCCACTTGTTCTCAGGGCTGTGCAGCCAATAATCGTAGAGATACAATTAACCGAATTAATCGATAACAAAACGCGACGTGTCTTTCGTGACGAAAGCGACGCTTCGTCTCTCGAAGCGTACGTTTAGAGTTAACGGCAACGATGCACGGCCCTGCAAGTGCGTTTAACATAGTATACAAGTTGAAACAAAAAAAAAAAAAAAAAAAAGAAAACAAGAAAAAAAAAAGAAAGCAGAAATTAATATTCGGAATGATCGTACTCGCACGTCGACTCGTTGGTATCTATTTGGTTTAACGAGTGTAGAGCATAAAACGAAACTTCTTAGATCTCGCGTTATCATGCACGCGCAGATCGATGCATGTAATATCTACATATAATTACCTCATTGTCAATGTACGCACGATGGATTGTCGAGAGGAAAGTACATTCGAAATAAAATGCATATATCTGGATGCACCCAATGCTAAAACTCTGGATAACCCTTAATATTGAACGAAAGCAGACAGGACGCTGCGTTTCGTCATCGGGATGACGATTCTCCCAAAATCCTGTCTGTTTTCGGAACCGGAACCGGCACTAATTCATCGTTACGCGTGTAGTAAGGTACACGTAACGGTAACGCACGATTGAAAGTGCATGCGAAGTCAATGAAAAAAGAAGAGGAAAAAAAAAATAAACAGCGCGTGTCGATGAAGAAAGTAGAAATAGACAAAAGTACCGACGCGACGCATGAAACGAAATCGTCCGAATTTCAGTATGCACTTCAATCCTATTTCGTTGCACGACAGACCAGACAAACCACGATTCACCGTTCGTCTTCCCCCGGCCCCGTACTCTGTAGCTTCTTGTCTGAATTCAGGCGACACCATCGGCGACACCATCGGCGACACCATCGGCGACTCCGGAGCCCGGCTATAAGTCGGACCAGGAACGCGAGTCCGAGTCGCGTCCCGAATCAAAGGCCGAGTGGAAACCGGAGGAAAGCGAGACCGAGCAGCAACAGGAAGGGACGACGGTAACGCGCGACGAGGAGAAGGTCGAGACCGAGAGCGTCCGCGAGGAGGAGACGTGTCAGGAGCAAGCGTCACGGGAGAGCATTTTCAGCGAGATCGAGAAAGAGATGGCGAACGTGGCCGCGAAGGTTGACAAAGAGAAGATCAAGGAGCTGGTCAGCACTGAGATTAACCTGGAGAAGCAACTGGAGAACGTTCAACGGCAGCTATTGGCGCTGAAGCAGCTGCCGAGCGAGATCGAGAGTCACCTGAGAATCGTGTCGGAGCAACTGCAGAAAATCATGGAGCTGAGCGGCGTCCAAAACGGCGTCCAAAACGGCGCCACTGCCAACGACGAGGGACGGCGAGGTAGGCTCGCTCGCTAAGATTACATTTTCGAGCGAATAAGCCTCGATCGGTATCTCGCGCCAGCCTACGCACACGCATATTTTCAAATTTCACGCATTCGGGTCTTTTGAAGCGCTGCCAAACGTCAGCCACGTCCGGCCGAGCCGTCGTTTCGTTGCGAAACCACCGAGGCTACCTTCGATTGGATCTGCTAATCGCTCGCGTCTCTCTCGCGTCTCTCTCGCGTCTCTTTCGCGTCGTTCCGAATTCCATCCGCGTCGAAATCAGTTTAAAACCGTACGCGTGACGCGCGACGATAAATATGACGAATGACGAGTGGATTTTTCAGAGGCGGACCAGGCCAACGAAGAGGCGAAAGAGTCGGAAGAGGAACGCGAAGAACACGAAGAGGAGACGGAGGAGCAAGACGTGACGGAATATACGGAAGATATTTCGTATTCGGCCTATATGGACGAGCACACGCGAGTCGTTCAAACTCACAGCGAGGCAGAGGAAGAGGAAGAGACGGAGACACAGGAACTGGAAGGAACGCTGTCGGTGAAGAGCGAAGAAGGAAGCAGAGTGAAGAAATTCGTGGTCTCGTACGAGACGAAAGTTTTGAAATCGCCGAGTCCTGCGCCTTCTCACGGTAAATATCTTTCGTGTTCGTTGACCGCGTTTTGCTGCGACGATCTTTAAAATGCGGCAACGTTAAAGAACGATAACGGAAACGAAGCGATATGTATTATAGGCAGTTTCGAGCCAGACCCAAATCTATCGGCAAAAGATCAAGTTATTCAGGAGTTGCAGGTATTCCAGAGAATGATACGGAATGTAAATTGAATGTGCAGTAACTCTTGTTCCCCCGTACTCCGTCATCCAGCATATTTTTGTACTTTGGAATCTATACTTAACAATTGCGTCGATTCGTGTTCGGAGAGCTCGTTTCCCATGTATCTAAAGAACGTATCCCCCTGTCTGGAATATTCCCGAAATCCGCGATCCGAAAAATTTAGCCACGTGCACTTTGGAAGTTTGTCCTCCTAACTGTGTCCCGTAACTTCGCGAAGATACAGTTATCCGTGTCACGCACATTCCCTAAATGTCTGAGCAACGAAGCACGCGGATTCCTCCGCAAACCCGTGTCAAAAGCATTCCTGAATCGCGAGGAAGCATTAAAGCGTTGGTAGCGGAGCGGTGCAATTACGTTTGCTATACTTTTGCAGCAGAGAGTGAAGCAGCGAGGGAGGAAACGCTCGCAAGATCTTTGGCCCCAGGCTAAGCAGGTCGAACTTACGCTTGGCCGCAGATGGAGGTGTCCGAATGATTTCTTCAATGACGAAATGATTGCCGAGGTATTATCTTCCCAGGCGGAAGTAATTCGAGGCAGAGCCCTAGGGTGAGTTTCATTTTTTCTCTCCGTCCGATGAATATGCATTCCTACAACAATGATTTAATAACGCAACCCGGCCGCCTCGTGTATTTACGCGCGCATACCCGACCGCGCTTTCTTTTCATCGGGAATAACACCGAGAAGAACGGCGATGCAGGTTACGTGATTAATTATCCGGGACGAACTATTAGTAATCTCCGTGATTTATGAACGCAGAGTAAACTTTAAGAAGTACGAGAAGACGAATCTACCGAACTACGATCACTTAATGAACTCGAGCGTCTATAAGATGATTCATAAGATGGACCGAGAGCCGAAGCGGGGAATTCCAGCTAGGCCTGCCAAAGTGAACGCTGCGGAGGACATAATCGAGAGGGTCGTAAGTATCTACCACCTAGTACTAAAGGTCTACCGAATCTTTCCCCGTCCTCCAACACTTCTCCACGATTCCTCGAACAGCACGAAACACTGCTGCTTTCTTTCGTTCCAGAAATCTCCGGCATTGAGTATCGCGGACGACAGGAGCACTCGAAGCGTCAGTCACTGAAACCGCGAAGACATTGACGAGGAGAGAAAAAAAATGTTCTTCCTTGAGCGAGAAGATATCGAGCAAAGATCAATCATACCTGACTCGTCGACGTAAAAACCAATGGATACCCAAGAAGAGGGGGAAGAGGGTTCGTCG
>NIJG01000134.1:4445098-4478977 GCA_002201625.1 Euglossa dilemma | reverse complement strand
TTTTTTTTTTTTTTTTTTTTTTTTTTTTTTTTTTATTTTCGCGTACCGTAACGTTTAAAGAATCGACCGAGCAAAATATTTTCACTCGCGTGCCGGAATAAAGTGTATACGTAAAGGAGCGGGGCAGGGCGGAGTAATCGCGCAAAATTTTTTTGAGAATCGATGCATCGAAGGCTTTCGAAAAGAGAGAAAAAGAGGAAAGAAAAGGAAAGAGAGAGAGAGAGGGAGAGAGAGAGAGAAAGAGAGAAGCAGCGACGCGTCGCTGGTAATCCGAGGCAAATTATTTGGGCGTTCTATTTCTAGAAGGTGCCTTTGCGAAACGCGCAAGCCGGGTCGAGCCCCGCTCGCGAAGACAACGACGAAGACGAAGGCAACGACGACGACGATGTCGTCGACGGCATCGGGCTTCCTGGACCGCGTTGGTCACCGCGAAAATAAATTTTTCGACGGAGGCAGCGATCTTGTGTCGATCGATAAAAATACCGATGGTCGGACGCACCACGTGCGTCTCTGGCTCGGCTCGAAAAGAAAAAGCAACGCGCACCGACGACGATCCGGCGATTCGCGCGGGACCACGCAGACTCTTATCGGCGAGCCACGACTAGCGTGAAATTCGAAACGCCGCGCCGCGTGTTCGCGATTTTCTTTCACTCTCGCGAATAATGGCCGCGCGCCTCGAGTCAACCTCGCAGGCAAGCTTCTTTGGCAGCCTGGGATACAAAAAACAATTCCGTGCATTTCGGTTAAATAACAAGGGAAATTTGGCACGATTGTTGGGCAGACGAGTAGTACATTACAGAGAGACTCGGTTCTCGTAATCTGAAACAAACAGCTGCGTGTATCTATGCGCTCGGTCTCCATGAATCCGCGACGATGCAGTCGGTGCAACGTGGGCGCGTTGTTATGCGATATTTCGTTGGCGACCGATGCGTACGAGTCGCATTATCGTGCCGAGAAAGGACTCGACATAAATTTCGCGTGTCGTTAGCCGATTACCACGTCACCTCGATAATGCCTTTTCGTTATTAGCATTCCTCCCTCCTTCGCCTCCGTAAGAATAACAATCCCGGTGTCTAATTGCGAATCGGGGTAACCAGCATCAAGGACGAACGGGCATGATTTAGAGGATAGCCACCACCGTTTCCTCTCCTTCGTTTTCAGAATCGCGTCATCATAGCCGCGAGATCCCGTCTATTTAGATTAGATTCGCTCGAATCTGGAATCATCGGCAACCGGAAGTCGGGGCCGCGCTGCCGCTTCGATAAATGAAGTTTAGAAATTTTAACGAGCTGAAAATGTCTCATCGGCGAAGGTAATCGCGTATTTTCTTCGAGGAACGGCTCCGCGATAATTTCCCAAGGCTCTCTGCACGCACGGCGGCTTAATTACGGTCGTTAAAGGTGCCACTGCGGTAAATTATTTTCACGGAAAGCTCGCTCTTGAACATTTCCTATATCGATCCGAGGAATTGTAACGATATCGTTGCTGAACGATCGGCGATAACAGGTAGCCTAGACACGCGTAAAAATACCCTGCGTATCTCACAGAGAGCTTCCTTCCTTCCGATAAAGGTTAACACACGAATGTGGCAATAGCTGGGATTTTGCCAGCCGCGTGGGAAGAAAGCAATTTATGGAATCACCGCTGAAAAATGGAGTACCGTGGCGCGTGAAACGAATACGAAGCAAATTATGCATCGCTCCGACTAAACATAGAAGCGGATTTTTTAAAATATATTTGGCAAGAATGGCCTCGAGGATGGTCTCTATTAAAAGGAGCGTCGTCTGTCAAGGATCCCGGTCATTTCGCGATGTTTATCGGTGGAACAAAAAAAAACGAGAAAACAGGCAAAAATGCGGGAGGAGAATATGAGAGAGAGAGAGAGAGAGAGGGGGGGGGAGAGGGGAGGGAGAAGGGGAAAAAAGAGGGAAAGGCGAACACGCGTGGTATTGAGAACGGTGATATTTTCGTCATTATCGAAAATAAGCGGTCGCGACGAGTCACCGTTCGCGAATTCTGTTTATGTCTACGTGGCTGAATCCCGCGCTTCTTCGACTCGGTTGCATATGGCCGAGGAAACGTAATCGTTTCAGGGCGAGAGTTGCACGGCCGGCTTGTTTACGAGCGATCGCAGAGGCAATAGGGTGCAAACCGCGAATTCGAAGCCGGCGCAGGATGTCGCCGACTGCGTTGCACCGGCTGCAACCTCGTAATTCCGACGAACGATAGAAAAAGACCGCCACGAGTTTCCGGCTTTCCGCGAAGCCCGCATTTGACGGGATTTGTTCCTCGAAGCTGTGAGATCAAACTCGAGAAAATAGATCGTTCTACGATCTTCCATGCGTAGAGAGAACGAGAGCGAGAGAGAGAGAGAGAGAGAGAGAGAGAGAGAGAGAGAGAGAGAGAGAGGGAAAGAGAGATTCAAGCCGGCGATACCGAGATCGTTTACTTTGGAATATTCTATGGTGCGTGCAACTGCCGACCAAGTGGTTCATATATTAAACAGATCTCTCTATTATCTCGAATATCAACTCGTATTTATGTTTGTAAGCATTAGCATGGCGATAGAATAATTTAATGGCTCCCATAGGCGCAAATGAGTTCGAAAATGATATTTAGCCGATAAATCAACATCCACGAGCAGCGTTTCAATGACGGAGGGTGGGCACCGAGGAATGCTGGCACGGTGCAGCTCCTTCCGAGGCTTGGCAATCGCCAACTACCTGGCAACAGTTGCACCCAACACTGTTTACTGACCTGCTCGTTATCAGACCAAATAAAACGTTCGATTATCTTTGTTCCCCGCAAACTTATCGGGCGCACGATCTGTCCGCGCTATCGGTGTCATTGCGTAATTCGTGAAACGCGTTGACCAAAGTGCTCGCTTTTACGAGCGCGCGAAAAGAGGGAACGGGGAGGGGGAAAAAAAGGATGGAATTATCGCGGGGCAATAAATCGCTTTAAACTTGGCACAATTGCAGGAATGATACAGGGGTCGTGTTCCTGGTGAGATGTCAAGAACTCGCGGATAATATATCTCGCGGTCTTAAATAGTACGTACATTGATCGAAGAATTAGCAAACTTTAACTGCTCTGTATAGGTATGCGAGGTTACCGAAAATTCGCCGAGATAGTGTTACCGTCGAGAAGGGAAGTCGGTGTGAGTTTGTGGGAGTTTTGGCCCGGATTTTCTGGAGATACAGATTTTCCGAGATGTAGAGAGCGGCGTTGCACACGGTACGAAAATACATTTGGCCCATGGACGGGAAACGACGACGACGAGGTTGTCGATATGACAATCGGTGACATATTTTCGCCAGTCGCGTCCCCGCGTTGCTCTCTATCCATCGGGACCTACGTCTACGAACAAATTCCAACGAATTCGTGTATATCTTTGCACTCGCGAGTCCATGCATTCTTTTAATCGCCCACTCGCGAAGCAACGAGGCCCACGACACGTTATACCGTTTACGCGTAAATGCAAATGCAGCCAAGGACGCGGACGCGCAATCGTTAAGCTCGCGATAAAAAAGAAAAAAAAAAAAAAATGGCGGAAACCGTTCATCTGCGATTGCTCGAACAACTGGAAAACGTTCCCCTTTCTTTTCGGGAAAAAGGTTGTCCGAGGAGAGAAGGTTGGCGAAAAGAGCCGGTAGGTTAGGCCGTGGAAGAAGGGTCGAGAACGGAATCTCGTTGGTCGACGAGTCACGTAATGGAGGACCGTTCGCGGAAGCCCGGAGGAGCGACACGAAATTTTTTTCCAATCGGAGCTTCTCTTTCCGGTGGTCGATCGTTGGTCCGCCGGTGCAAAGAGAATTGCTGCGGAGGCCGAAAGGAAGCCCGGCCCGTGGATATTAATAGAGGCCGAGGCCCGGTGGCGGACGCCACCGACGAGCTTACACCCGTGGATATAAAAATATCGCTTTTATTTCTTACTGCGCCCTCCCAACTCCGACACTTTTTTACCGTTTTCCCTACGCTACATCGCTCTTTTATTTTATACGATTATTGCCTGCGCGACTCGCGCCCACCATCGCGCGCCGTCTCTCGCCACCATCTTTTTCCCCTGAATTCCATCCTTTTCACTCGCGCCTTTCTTTTCACGCTTCCTGTGCCCGAGAAATTATCCGTGCTTCCACGCATCTGTATCGTTACGCGAACTATATCGTTATACGTTACACGTTAGGCCGTAACGTCGTTAATTAGCAGCAATTCTGCATGTAGGAACGTACGCGCGGTTCTTTTTTTTCTTTTTTTTTTTTTTTTCAACGACGCGCGAGAAAAACGAGAATTCTCCGGGCATCGTTGCGGAGGATTTTTTTTCGCGTTGTCAGCGAGGCGATACGAGAAAAGCCAGACAAGGCAGAGTGAAATTGTATCTCGATGACGAAGTCGAAGATTTAGGAGCGCCATCGTAAATGCCGATTCGATTTCGGGAATGAAGAGACACAGTGGGAGGCAGTTGTGGGAAATTTGCCAAAAGTCGGAGCAGAAATCAGTCTTCTCCCGTATGTTTGCCTCTGCTAGAGTAGCACCTCGTGAATTCGTGGGTAATACGACACCCCCGTCATCGTGATCGCGTCGCGATTACGACATTATCGAGCTTAAGGCCCGTGGGTGGTTTTTATCGGCCGTAAAGCTACAAGCTGCCCGAGATGAGGGCTCACCCGATCGAAAAGCGTATCGCGAGCGTTTATTTCTTCGTTTGAAAATAGTCTGCCACCGCGATATACGCGATTGCAGTTCCGCTAAAGGGGAACGTAGACGCGGTGCGGCGATAACTCTAATCGGCGACGCTGTGCCCGCGCTCCTCCATCGGTTTCTTTATCAGCTGACGAAGAAGCGAGGTGAGCTCATTCCGAACGCTTGCTCCGCGTCATCGACGAGAGTGACTGGCGCGTCTTGTGTTCGATTCTTGGGTCGCCGGCTCTGCGCTGACGATTCTCTCCTCGACGGCCGCCGACAAGGACTCTTTGTTGCTCGCGCGTCCACGCTCTTCCGGCTCGAGTGTGTCATCGAGCCTAATCATCCGCACCTCCGAGAACCAAATCCACTTTCACGCGTTCGTTCGTCTCCTGGTTTCCTGGTTTCCCATGTCGAAACGCCTGGTCACGTACATGTATACCCGTTGATTCCGAGAACTCCGCGTTCCGGCTCCTTTGTCGTAGCTTCGCCGTGACTTTTTTACCGCGCGGTCTCTGCGCCGCGTGATTACGGGGCAGGAAAAGAACGGTTTAGGCGGAACGAGTATCGGCCGGCCTGCTAGATAAGAATGTATCAACGCGTTTCGACACAGCCGCGATCGTTTTGCATTGCGAAAAATCGCGGAACCTCGGACTCTAGAGCCACGGACGTCATCGATATTCAGCCTTCCGTAGAAGGAGGTTTACGACTCGGCTACACGCGAACGATACACGTCTAGACTGGCTCGCTTGTGTACGTGTATTGTTACATCTCGCGCGCGCGCGCGCGCGCGAACAACAGGGTGCAGTTTGTTTGAAAAGATAAGGCCAGGTCGAACGTAGTCCAATAATTTCGTCCTGACGTCACTCTCTACTCCCTGGTGCTTTACACCTTAGGGCAAATGGCGCCCTCCTCCGATCATTTCGCCACGGCGAATCATTCGGGCAGGAAAACGCGTGTATGTACGCGTAATTAGAACGACGCGAGTGTCGGCGAACGCGACAGATAAGTTTATCGACGTACACGCGTCATCGTGCGTGTAGAAATAGCGTGGAAAAGCGGGATAGATAATCGAAGAGGTTCGATAAACGCGACGGCCTCTCTCTCCGGTCCCCGCGATTCCCGAGCTGAGATTCTCGAGTACAAAGAATTTCTCGGAAATTCCACGCTCGCGTTCCATATCCCCGCGATCCGATCGAGTAAATCGAACGGAGCAATTCCGCCGGAGAATTTCGTTCTCGTTCTTTCTCCTGGCGTGTTGGCGCATTGCTCCATTAGCCGGGCGATTAGTACTGTTATTCGATCGGAGGGAAATTCATAACGGCGCGGATGCTAAGAGGCGAAACAGGAACGAGACGAAGACGCGAAAGTATCGGTGACTTATTTCCATCGAGCGCGTTCCCTTTCATTTGGTCCGATTAAAACCGGTGTCACTGACCGAGGCCCGTTCCCTGTCCACGGTTTTTCGAGAGTATTGCACGTATGAACGAGCCTTAAGTCCTCAAAGTGAGAGAAAGAAAAAAGAAGAGAAATGCATTCCAGCATGGAAGGTGGGATGGATCCGTCTCTGATAACCCGCCCATTGGAATGCGTACCTCGTACACCTTGGCGTATTCTCCCCCTCGGTTCGACTGCATTCAAGTGCATCTACTCGTACCGTCACACATATTTCGGCTGTATTTTTAGAAACGTCGTTATTAATAATCCCGTCCGAACACACCGTCGTGGCTAAAGTCACGGATATTCTCACGAATTACGCGTATCCAGTAAACCTACCCGACGCCGATAAACACACGCGTTCATCCGAGAAGCATAATGCGACGCGAGTCAGCAGTTCGGTAAGTTCCACTTTCTATTCGGAGAAAAATAAGGCCTGCCTACGTTCTCGGTTCTATCTGTATGGAAATATACGCGAACACGGTGTAGAACGAAGCTCGCGTCACTTTCGGCGGAACACGCGGCTGCCGGCGGGTTAATTACGAAATTAGTATACTCCATTAGGACGCAGGTTGGCCCGAGGCGAGGTATACTTTATCCAAAATTGTCAGACGCTATTATTACCCAAAGCATGCGGTTCTCGGCTCGGCTTGGTGTACGCTCGGAACACGTATGTCCGCGCGTACTCGTTCATTCATCGCGGTTCACGCGATGGCAGGAGCGTTCGTAGAATGAATACGCGGGCCGGGGTCCGATATGTCATACGTATAAGACTATGCTGCACCTTGGTGCATTCTAACTCTCGGTTTGGCTTGGCCGAGTGTACGTATACGAAGGAACCTCGTATGTGTTCGGGGCCTATTTTTAAACCGGTCCGGGACTATTTTTAGAGCCAGGCTTTCACAGTGCCCACCAAGCTTAACCCTGACTTACGTCCACGTTCTACGTTTTCGTGGACCTAGGGACAGCGAGCGGTGCAGGACGCCAGAGCGGTTCCTTGACCATTAGGCACGGACTCGCGTCCGCGAATCGGCGTCGTTTCATCTCCGGGCATCTCTTTTCCCCGATGGTTGGCAGAACGCGAAACTCCGACTCCGGCTTCCCGCTCGAACCGCCACGCTGTTGATAATAACGTGCACGCAAAACGTATCCAACTCTTACGGCAACAACGATGACGCAACTTCGCCTTCCTATTTCTGGAGGCAGACGTGCGAATCGAACAACTCACCCTCTGCCCTGATTTCGTCTTCGTGACGTGGACTCGAGTCCAGGAAAGCAGCCCACACTCGCGGTGGATCGTTGAAAAGAGGCGCGCGCGTGTTGCTCGCGGGCAGACTACGCGTTTCCGAGGATCGACCCGTATTCTCGTGGATCGCTGGAAAAATCGCTGCTCGCGGTCCGTGTTCAGCCGGCTGAATAGAGAGAACGGAACGCGTAGGCAAGCTATATCGTTCGCCCGACATAGGGGATCTCTTAATAAAAATAACGATAATAAATCACCGAACCCACCCGACCGTATTTATAGAAAGAACCGGGGCTGGATCGATCGGTGGGTCTATTAATTATTCCCGATTCCGCGGGAACGACGCGCGTCGGTGGAACGGGCACAGGGCTCTCTTTAGCTGTAGGAGGCTCCCTTAATGAGCTTTCCTCTCGTTTTCTTCTTCTTCAAACTATCGATTACTCTTGATCGTTGGCGAAGAAAAGAGATCAAGCGTCCCGTTCAATGGGCAAAAGCGACGGGACAAAATGGAGCATGCATCTCCTCCGTCTACCGGTTACCAAATATATTAATAGCGTAATTAACTCGGAGGAAAATCACGGTTATAAGAGTGTGAAGTGTAACGCGATAAATTATGATGATTTAAAGCGACTCATTGATCACGCGAGGTAATTCATTTCCTTAATTGCCGAGCGTCTGTTGAACTTGAATAAGGCGAAGAAAGATAAAGCGGCGAGATGCATAAATAACGACGATTGGCAGTGTCGCGATCGGACTGTTCGAACATCTAGAAAGAACTCGGCGCGCGAGCAGTCTGCTCGGCGATTTCTTCGGGATCCGCGTATAAACAGATCCGCGTGCGCGAAAAGACGATAATCAACCATTTAAGCTTCGTGTACGATTAATGAATCGCAAGAAATAAACAGCAGGGGGGTTTTAGAGCGGGTAAAAAACGTATTCTTAGACTTCAATAAGGCTTCCTCTGGTTCTTCTTCGACGTCCCTGCTCATGTTCTTAGCGAAACCTTCTTTTTTCGAACGTCCTCGCGTGAATGGACGCACAGTATCCGACATTCGAGGTGTAACGAGCTGCATGCACTTAAATATAGTGGCTGCAGAGAGTCTGGATTTCTCGGCTCTCTCTCTCTCTCCCTCTCTCTCTCTCTCTCGCATCGGCGAGCGGAGAGACGTCTGCGGGTTCGGGAAAAATGTCTGCGAGTATATCGATGACGAATTCGTGCCTATCCTCTTTACGGAGGATAGATTGTAAAGCAAAGTAGCAGAAGCGGCTGTACGATATTCGCGATTGCTAAGTAAACGTTGCATATTGCAGGTTAATACCGGATCACCAGCGGAAGCAGCTGGTCTGAAGGCCGGCGATGCAGTTATCAGGGTCAATAACACGGAGGTGTACAATCTGAGGCACAAGGACGCGCAGGACGTTATCGTGAAAGCTGGAAACAACTTCGAGCTGACCGTACAGAGGTAGCGACAGGCACGGCTGCGACTTTAACTTGCTTGTCAGCGATAATTATTAATTATCACGTTAAGTTTACCTCGTTACTGTCGTTCACAGAGGCGGTGGTACCTGGAAACCACACGTGTCACCGATAAGTTCCACCCTGACGTCGCCATCGCCGACCGGAGGGCTCGGCAATATAGTTCCAGTTACGAAAACATCCTTGGCAGCCAAGAAACAAGATGGATCGCACATCGGAAGCGGTCACAACTTTAGTCCAAAACCATTCGTTAGTGTCAAATTAAAGTTAAAGAGGCGGAGGAATCTCGAGGCCTCGTTTTAGCGTTTCAGCGTTTTAGCGTTTTAGCGTTTTACCATGCAACGCCAACGGGAATGATCTAATAACGAATGTGTTTATTCGCGTGGCAGCTGAACGGAACGGGGGACGGCTCGATCAAATCTATCGTAAACAAACAGTACAACAGCCCGGTGGGTATCTACAGCGAGGAAACAATAGCGGAAACTCTTTCCGCGCAAGCGGAAGTTTTAGCCGGCGGTGTGCTCGGGTAAGATCTTCCCCGGTGGTGTATACGCGGCTATTACAGAAATAGTTTCGATTACGTTAACAAACACGATCACGTTTGCAGAGTGAACTTTAAGAAGAACGAGAAGAATTACAATGCGGAGAACAGCGAGGTATTCAAGATGGTTCAAGAAGCGGACAAAGAACCAAAGACGCTGGAACCTGGTTAGTAACTAATCGCGTTTAGAAATGGCAGAATAGACCGAGGAAAGATCGACGTCTGTTAGATTTACCGAATTATCGAGAACGTTCCAGTTACTTATGTCTTGTTATTAATAGTTCAACGTCTTATGCAAAAACGAAACTAAGAAAAATCTCTGGAGAGTCGTTAGCCGAGTTAACGGTAGCCGAGAGCGCAGAACCGTGGAACGAGTGTTTCGCGAAAAAGAGCGTAACGCGCGATAAAGAGCCTCTCTCCAGTGATTTTTCGACTGGATCAGCTGGCTCCAGTTAGCCTGGTGCATGCCGGTACGATAACTTCTTTGCGAAATAGCGGAGGCAACTGCGCAGAGCGGCGTGATTACGCCGTGTTCGCCGGCCCTGGCAGGACTGAGGCCGGTCTCCGCGCCGGAAACCAAGCAGCAGCAACCCTCCACGCCGCAATCGAGCCTTCCACCTGGACAGAACATTTGTGCCGAATGCGAGAGGCTCATCGTGTAAGTTCACGCCGAGGCGCATCGTCCTCTCGGTCGTTACCTTCTTTCTTTCAGACCGGAGACATCGGAGAACGAGAAAGGAAAAGTATAGGACCGTGACGATTCCGTCGTAGTTGCGGCGACCACGGAACCATTTCCTTTCCACCAACAAGAGAGCGGCACGTTTACGTTCCGATTTCTAACGTCGCATCCGAACCCTCTCCGCATAATTCTCCATGCCGTATATTCCCAGTCTCTCTGATTAATTATTCCCATCGGGCCGAGTATCTTCTTAGCCTAGACGCGAGGAGAACTATGCCGGAGAGGCGTCCGATGCGACTTGGAAGTTGGTGCACGTGGAGGACAAGAGATGACAGAGAATAGTGTAGCCACAGAGAACAGATCGCTATTAGATATTTCTCTCTTGTTTGGTCGAGTCACAAGTACGGTTTCTCTACTTCCATGTCGTAGTTCCTTCGAGAACAGAGTTTTACTCGGCGGTGAGCCATGCCGTTGGCGGAAGGGCCACTTCGCCGAGATCACCCACGCCTCTCTTTCATGCCCTCCACGGTAGTGGTCCGGCCTTCAATTCAAATGAAAGTCCGTCGAAACGTCAAGTGCAACGACAGGAGTCCTCTTCTTCCTCCTCGGGGTCATCCGGTGTCCGTTGTAACAACTGCGACCGAGTGATCGTGTAACTATTTACGTGAAATCCTCTCTCTTCCCTTGCACGGTCGATACGGACCGATTTTTAGCTTCTCGACGATATGTCGCTTCTTATCGATTGTCTTACACGTAGAAAATTAATGTCACGTATGTGGGTGGGAACGAGCTCGCGATTTTAAGGCGATGCAACTTTTTTACGCGCCGCTACGCCACTGTCGTTCGTTTTTCGCGTCGTGACGTTTTTTCCGTTTTCTCTCTCTCTCTCTCTCTCTCTCTCTCTCTTTCTCTCTTCTCTTTCTCTCTGTTTCTCTCTGTCTCTTTCTCCTTTTATCACGTCTTATTCCGAATCGTGAGCCTCGTTCCCAACGTGACGTTCGTGGCCGGTTGAAGAATACGCAAAATTGTGGCCGCCTGTATTGCTCGATTGTCGTACGCTGGTATCATCTCGAAATGCTTTTTGAACACGACGAGAAGGTGCATTTTTTTCGCATTCCTCCATCGATCATCGATGATCAGGGATATGTTTTTTTGTATACGTGCACGTTTTGCCGCTATGTTTTTTGGAATGGAAGCACAGAATTTCTCTCTCTTTCTCTGTCGCCTCTGTCGTCGGTATCGCTCCTTCGGAATAAATGCGAATCCTTTTTCGATTCGCGATTCTCATCGCTCTGTGGAGAAAAAAAAAACAAAAAAAGAGTGTGGATATCATTCGCAACTGTGAGAGCTTTCTCTTGCTTAATTTTCATGGGAATTGATTAGCTAGATCTATGTCTGTTCATTCTTCGACCTTCATCGCATCTCTTCAACGCATCACTAGCATTCTTTATGTTATCTGTCGAATTACTCTGGTACGTAATCGCCGGAGTTGGCATAGACTTTGCTTTAGATGTTGTGACATTTTTTTTTTCTTTTTTCTTTTCTTTTTTTTTTTTTGGTTTTTGAAAGTTTTCCTTTTTCCTATTTTTTTATCAATGTTGTGTTTTTTGTACGTTTTTTTTCACAGTATTTTATTCGTGAACGTATTTTTGTACGAATTATTTCATATCCCTTTTCGAGAAACCAAATACTTTTGAAACGCGCGGCCGAAAAATTTTTTTACCAACACGCGCGGCCTTTCTCGTCTCGCCACCTTTCGTTCGTGTGCACTCGCGTGTGTTTTTGTCGGTACTCTGTACGAATTTTGCTCGAATCAAGCACACGTTACCTTCTTCGAGGAATATCGGAAAGGACGTGGCACCGTGAAGATTAACTAAGACTCATTTCACTTAACACGTCATCACAGCTACAAACAAACGTTAGTTTCTCGAGCCCTGTGCTCTCGGCCTCCCTCGTCGAGGTACCGAGTCCCCTCCCTTTTTCTCTGAATACTTAGACCAACAAAAAAAACTCGTGGCACATCCGACAACAAAGCATTCCGCACTTAATTAAAACGACAAAAAATGGAAAAGAAATGGAAACGTTGTCTAATCGATTATTCTTCTCCGTAGGGGTGTGTTCGTACGGATCAAGGATAAAAATCTTCACGTAGAGTGCTTCAAATGCTCCACCTGCGGCACTTCGCTCAAGAACGTCGGCTATTACAATATCAACAACAAACTGTATTGCGACATTCACGCGAAATTAGTCGCCAGGCAAAATGCACCTTCTGGCATGGTTCCAATTACCATACCGCCGTAAGTGTTGATTCACGAGGAAACGAATCGTGAAGCGGAATTATGAAGCAATTACGCCCGGGATGAAAATAAAGCGCTAATTAAATTTCGCAGAGGCGGAAAGGCTCCGGCGAGCACGATTTCCGCTGCACTGGCGAATGCACCGTTGTCTCCACCCTTGAGCAATCACGCTGCGTCGCCTCAACCATTCGCTGTAAGTATCCTTTACGCGTAATCCGAAGATTTGGCAGAAGTTTGCGAGAGATTTGCCAGAAATTTTGCATCCCTTGTCGCTTCGAGCTCGCGAATGACACCGTGTTGATCGTTTGATCGCTTCTACTTTGCCTAAATCATCGGTAACGCTCTTAACGAATCTCGTTAAACGTTTCGAGAATCGGAATTAATTAAGCCCTAACCAAGCGTGTGTGGTCTTTGCTCGGCACTAATCGCTTTTCCAGGCTTGCAATCGTACGAGTCCCGATTACGGATACCCGAATTCTCGGCTATCGTCGATGAATAAGAACGGATGCATCGCCAACGGCAACTGCCAGTGGGAAACGAAAACGTTTACGAGCACGATCACCATTCAGACGGGTTGTACAGAGGTTCGCAATACCCGTGAATTTACTCCGACTGTATAAAACCGTCGTTTAATCCCTGCCCGATGTTTGCCCTCCGATGGTTGCCCGACTATTCTCCTACACGGTGACAAATCATCGGGTTAATCAGCTTCCTCGATCGTTCTCATCGTCGTCGACCACGAACGCGTTTTGGATGTCTAACAGATCTGACTGCGAGTTATATTTGAAAGTAAACAGACGATTAAAATACGCGCTGAATCAAGCCGAAATGGAACGCGGATCGGAATAAAAATGGAATTCGAGAGAGAGACAGGGAGAGGAAGCGGAGCCGGTGCTCGACGAGGAAACCGACACGAATTACGAAAGCCCGATGATAATCGTCGGTATGGCATTCGACCGGATCGTCCTTGCTCGCGAGCTTCCTGATAGTAAACTCAAGAATAGGCTTGTCAGCCGACAATCTTGATCATTCGCGTCGGCGACGATTATTTCGAAGCTGTGACTAATTAGCTTGGCGCGATTAGGAGTGTGCGTGTTGCCTCCACTCTCCCACGAAGTTCTCCCCTTTTTAATTGCCACTTCCACGTGACATCGTTCTGTCGTTTTATGTATTACAGCCCACCCGCCTTGGCACTTCGCCCGTCGATCCACCCAGTTTCCGATCAGTCCAGGTAATGTCCCAACGCGGCTCGTCTTAAACGTCTCGCACTCGAAACCTTACACTTGGTAAGGTACGTCCTTAGCGATCCGATGAAAATCACGCTGACCGCGGTGCCGCTGCTTTGAATACCAGATATGTTCTCCAGAGAAGTACGTCGAGTTTTAAAGAAAGAAAAAAAGAAACGAAAAAGAGAAATAAGAAATCGACGACATCCCTTATCGTGTGTTTCGAGCATGGAGAATATACCACAGAGGCTGTGCTTGAATTAATAATTGACGTTTCCGTTGAGTTCGTGATCTAGTGCGTGGAAAGGGTAATATCGGTGACTCGATGATGTCTCTCAAGGTTATGATTTCTTTCAGAGAGAGAGGGAGAGAGAGAGAGAGAGAGAGAGACGCTGGCGAATGGAAAAATTAAAAAAAAAAAATCACGACATTACCGATTACCGAAGTAAGATCGTGCATTTTTTTGTGTCGATGCAACGTGGTGTCAAGGCAGCGGCGAATAGCATTGCTAGTGTTCGTCGTTCCTTTTTTCACATGAATCAACGGAAAACCATCGATCGGTCACGTAGATAGAAGCTAGTTCGTTAGATCATAGTAGTACGCATCGCATTTGTCATGTTGTTTGTCACGAGGCCTCACTAATCCCACGGCTAATCGAACGATATGTGTACTTTTCTTATCATTTGTCCGAATGCAAGACACCATCGTGCATTAGTCAGTTTAATCATTCAGCATCGTCGATCGTGTCATTGTATTATCGCTGTGGTTGGCGCGGACGAGAGCAACGTATAATCGGAATATTTTCTATCACACAGGCTCCAACGTCGAACAATTTAATTGGTCCGAAGCCGTTCGGAGGATCCAGCACTCTGTCATCGAATCTGTCCTCACCACCGCTAGTGAACTCGGGAAGTAGCACTCTGCCGCGACCTCAGAGTCAGACTGTGACCGGTAAGTTCCTTTCTTCATGATTTACCGCGACAAGATTTGCTAACGAATCGCGGGGAAAAGGCGAATTTCCCGCGAGAACCGTCGGAATCGGCGTTACATGATCAGGCGTACACGAAATCGTTCTTCCACTCGCGGCTTGTCATTATATAATTAACGATCGCGTTGCGTAAGTAGGCTACTCGTTAGAATAGACGAAGATTCGTTAAAAATACCTGAAATGAAATTCCTCCTTCCTAGAAGCACTGTTCTAGAGTACCTCGGTTTTTCGCCCCGGTTGTTACGTGCATGAAATTCCGCGTCGCGACGCGAGCATTCGAAGGATAATTACGACAGGCACGCCAGAGGCATGTCAACCGGGAACGTTAGCAGGAAACAAAAGCGGAAATTGCGGTCGTATAAATTACCGATGACAAGCTCGACTTTCTCGTTTGGTATCTGGAGGAACGATCTCTGGTCGATCGGTGTAATCCTAATGGTGGGCCCGCCTA
This sequence comes from Euglossa dilemma, assembly GCA_002201625.1. Classification (NCBI taxonomy): domain Eukaryota; kingdom Metazoa; phylum Arthropoda; class Insecta; order Hymenoptera; family Apidae; genus Euglossa; species Euglossa dilemma. The sequence continues at coordinate 4,463,955 of NIJG01000134.1, read as the reverse complement.
TTATCCTTGGCCTCACTTTGTCTTCGATTGTTGCAAATAGGTCTCTTCTCGGCACTGCCAAAGCCAAAAAATACGCCCTTCAGAGGTACAGCGATTAGATCCAAAACATCTGACCGAATTTCTAGCTTTAGCTAATACGCCCCATTTGGCTTTAGTCCCTCGCACCTTTCTTTTCTCATTTCTTTCTTTCTTTCTCCCTTTTTACTTTTCACTCTTCGCACCACCGCTCGTTCGTTCGTTCGTTCGTTCGTTCGTTCGTTCGTTCGCGTAAACGACGATCGATCGAACGATTGTTGAAAGAAATTCTCGGCCGTTTCCGTCCATTGCAAGCTCTCTCTGCGTCGAACGCTCGTCGTTTCCACGACGTCGACGGTGAGTTTTGAGAGCTGCGTTATTCCATCTGGATAATCACGACGATCGCGTCGGTCGCCAACTCAAGGTGACACAATTATTAGGAGTTTAATCGAGATTGTGGACCTATGGAGCAACGATGATGCAGGCTTGATCGAAACGGAACTGGGACGACCGAATCGAGACCTGAATAGCGTATAAATGAGTCAAGTCTGTTTCGATAGAAAGAGCTTGCGTAACAGCGAAGAGACTTTGACAAAGGTGTCTACGTGTTGTTCTCATTGGTATCTCTAGTACGTGCTTTTTATTTCCGTTGCATATTACTCATACACGCTATATTATCATTATCGAAGAACGCGATGTGCATACGCGTGGAAAGAATGGCTTGCGAGTCGGAAATCGAATCGTTACTTCGGTTAAGAGTCATACTCCATTCATGCTCCTCTTTCCCAGACGTAATTATTTCTTTTCTTATCTTTTTTCAGCCGGTCCATCTTTCAACCCGAAACCCAGACCTTTCTCCCTCACATTCGCATGAGTCGCGTAGCTCTCAGCTACGCCGTCGTCGTCTTCGTGCTGACAGCCGAATCGAACAATCCAATTCTATACAAAATAACTATTTATATTCGATTGTACATGATCCTTTTCTATCTCGGACACAGCGATTCCTATCAAAATTCCAGCATTCGAAACGTTTCATCGGCCGATTCTTATCTTACCGATCGACAGAATCACTAGCTTCGAGATGAAAATGATCGTGGATCGAATCGTGTATCATTGTCGACAAATGGTTTTCTCGTGAAGTGTTGAGAACTTATTGCAATTGCGAAATAAAGCGATAGTTAAGCCGAGCAAGCTCTTCGCTCGATACATGTTGTTCCTTTCTTATATACATATATATTATATACGTATAAAAAACGCACACAAATCTTCAAGATCCTCCAAAATATCGTTGATTAACTACATTGTTTCCTAGCTTCGCATCGAGACCTTCGAGATGCACTCGAGGTCGAGGTGCTAACCCACAGCGCTCGAAATTCGTGTGTTCCTTTTATTTTTCTTTTTTTTTTTTTTTTTTTTTTTTTTCGATCGTCTAGAGATGCGATCCTCGAATCCGTTCGATTCGAACCTTGTAGTTCAATAATAGAGTGTTCGAGTGCCGAATGGTTTTGAAGAAATGCGACTGCTCACTCGTAACGCTTACTTAACGCGTCGATCAATCAGCTTGATCACGAGCTTTGGCTTCATGTCGCTCCAACGTGTCCAGTCGATCGCGGAAATTTACACCTTCGCGACGCTGGATACCGTTTATTATCTTTTTTTTTCATTCTTAAGTTGCGTTTCTTTTTATTTAGCATCCTGCACGTGCCCGCGATCCGGCGATCCGTTGAAACTTGCTAAACATTCGATGATGAATTTGTTAAAATACGAAAGGATCACGGGCACGTATCGGTCAATGTGCTTCTTACTCACAGCTGATTTCTTTGTTTTTTTTTCGTTCTTTCTAACACACCCCGACACTCCAACCTACCGCCTGTGTTATCAAACGCGTGTTTTAAACGTTCCGTGTGCCTCGTACAACGATTTCTGTTCGCCCGCTTCCGGCTTGCTCCCGGCAAAACTCCCTCGATCCCCGAAACGATCCTGTGAAACACCGCGGTCCCAGAAAACTCGACGGAAACCCACGAAAAGTCCTATTATTACGAGATCGTCGAGAACACCAAGACCGAGTACCATCCCAGTTCTGTTAAATCGAAAAGCCTCACCTGGCCGCCCCCAAAGCCCATCGAAGATATCACCTATCCCACTGCCAGTCCCTTATACATCGACCCGAACCCTGCCCTCGATCGACGAAGTAGACAAGCGGTGAAAGAGAAGAAAGCCTGCATCGAGGCCTGCGAGAGAGCTCTGACGAGGAAGAGGTGCGAGAGCACGGACCGCGAGGTAGAAAGAGTCACCAGACAGTGCTATCGCTTCGGAGAGGATCCTATGGATCGAGTCAGTTGTCCAGGACCAGCTTACAGGAAGGTGGAGCTGGTGGAAAGTACCAGTAGCGAAGTGACTTCGAGGCCCAGCTCGACGGACAGTGTCAGGAGATCTTTAACACCGACCAGGATCGTTCAGCCGATACCGAAACCATGGACGGCCACCGTTTCGACCGGCAGTAACCTATACGAGCAGAGCTACGGCGTCGAGCCTGCCAAGGTGTGCAAGAAGTTCCATCAGAAGGAAATCTGCCAACGGGAGCAGATATGCGAGAGGAATCAGCCTGTTCGGGAGGAACATCGCTCGTACCGGTCGGCAGTCTGTCGGAGAGAGCAGACCATCTGCGAGAAGCCACCGTTGCCGACCCAGCGCGTGGTGAAGCAAGAGGAAACGAAGGAAGAGGTAACGGAAATTGACAAGGAAGTGACAGACTTGAGACCAGCCGACGAGATCGCGGACGAAGGGGCCGACGAGCTGGATATCAAGGGAGAGCACGACTTTATAACCGAGACGTCCGAGGAAGACGTCGATGGAATGCACGTGAAGAAGAAAATGACGTTCGAGAAAACTATGGAGAGGGTGCCGTCTCCTTGTCCGCGTCCTTGTACTCCCCAGGTACAGGAATCGAGGCAGGAAGAGACAGAGGAAACGGTGCAGGAATCGGAGGAGGAAGTGATAAAGTCCGAGGAAACTTACACGAGAAAAACTACTACGCATGTCGACAGAGAAGTGGAAGAGTCCGGAGAGAAGACGGTGGTTGAATCTGCCGAGGTGGTTACCTCTGCTGTGGACGTGCAGCAGATGTTGGAGAAAGCGAAGCAAGAAGAGGAGGAGAGAAAGCGCGAGGAGGAGGAAGAGGAAAGACGGAAGCAGGAGGAAGAGGAGAGGAAGAGACGCGAAGAGGAGGAACAGAGAAGAAGAAGACGCGAGGAAGAGGAACGTAGGAGACAAGAGGAAGAAGAGAGCAAACGCGTGACCTTCGAAGAAGAGGAAGAAGTGGAGGAAGTTCGAGAGAAGCCTCTGGGAAGAACGATCGTCCGCGAGGAAAGAGTGACGGAAGCCGACAGTGACACTCCTGGACGGAAGAAACTGATCAAGGAAACGTACGAAGAAATCACGGAGGAAGTGTTGGTTCAGGAACGTATCAAGAGAAAAGGCATCGAAGACGAACGGAAGAAGAGCTTGAGGGAACAGGTACAAGTCCATCAAAGCTTGCGAGATCAGCAAGCGCCGAAAGATCGACGCGTATGTTCCAAGTATCCTCCGGCCCAGGAAATCATGGAGACGAATAAAAAGCGTGTCCAGTTCGTGAAACAAACCGACACAGGTCCGAAACCGATACCGCATTCCGCGCTTCAGAACGCTACTCCCAAAGAGTGGAAGTCCGAAATGGTGAACGCTTTAACAACCGCTCCTGATCGACCTTTCACGCCGCTCAGTACGTCTTCCAGCGTGAAGGAAGTGTACACGGAGGAAACGATATACTTGGATCATAGGTGTCGACCTAAACCGCCGCCGAAAGTCCGACCGATTTCTCCGTTTCAGGAAGCGCTCACGATCGCCCCGGAACGGCCGTACACGCCTCTCAGCCGCGAAATCGGGCCCGAGGACCAAAACATCGGCAGTCGTTCTCAGACTCCGGTTCTCCGGGGAGAGGGTGGGCCTTACCCTCCGCCGGCTGATATTCTCTACGGCGAGGGAAAGAGAACCGCCCGCGTGGACACGTGTCCCAAAGAAACACCTCGACCTTTGCCAACTCCGCCGCCCGATTTTCGTCTGAGAGACACTTCCGTGTCCCCGGTGAGATCGCGACCGCAAACACCGAGCGTAGGTATAACGGCCTCTTTGAAGAAACCGGACACTATTCCCTCTTACCAAAGAAACTTGGTGGCCATGAGAAGAGGCGCGGTCGAGAGCCAGACTTACGTACCGAGCAGGACTCCGACACCGACTCCAGGAAGGTCGAAATCTCCTGCCCAAGGACCGCCGGAACCTCCGCCTTGTTACGTCAAGGCCCACGCTCCTAGAATCAGGGATGATCCACCGCCTAAAAAGGCAAGCTCCATACATTTCCCCACCAAGAAGAGCGTTTCTTACAAGATAGACGAAGACACCGACGATGGACACAGGCATGCCGAGTATGCAGCCACTAAGACCTCGGCGTTAGACGAGAAGCAGATCGACAAGATGGGCCAACCGCCCATAGACGCGGTTCACGCTCAGTACCAAGAGAAGCGATACATGACCAGCGAGGAGACGAGCGAGCAGAAGCAATCGATAGTGAAGAGATCGCTGGAAGTTACGGAAGATTTCGAGAGATGCGAGAAGAAAAGCGCGTCTCGGCCTCCGCCGGAGCCGCAAAAGAAACCGTCGAAAGGAGGAAGTTGCGCTATCAGAGCAGTAAGTCCCTCTAAACCTTCGCTACCTTGCCCGATGGCCTCGAGAACGGAGCCATGCCCTGCCCCGCAGCCGGTTTACAGCAGCTCCACGGAGGTACGTCACGTGAGCTACGGGACTCCGCCGTCGAAAGCTTGTCCAGACACCGGTGTGACGGTGTTGCCTTGCAAGGCTCACTCCGACAAAGGTACCAAAGCAGGCGTTGTCGTGGTACCCTGCGAAGGACCGAACGTTTGCTGCCAAAAATCAGGCGTCTGCGTGGTCCCAACGCCCGATCGCTCGGGAGTGTGCGTCTCTCCGTGCTTCGGCATGAAAACCGGAACCTGCGGCCAACCGTCCGGCCGCTGCGGCCGAGAATCAGCCTGCGAGATCGAAATTCCGAGCAACTGTCCGGATTCTGGAGTCTGCGTGTCACCGTGCCCCGACGGCTCGGTCTGCGTAGCTCCCTGCACCAGGCCTGGACCGCCTCCTTCGATGGCAAAGCTCCCGTTCCCTCAGATCCCTTTCCCCTACGAAGACGCTCGCGCGCCAAGCCCGCAGTGTAAAAACTCCTTCGAGCCTATCCACAAGCCCCGCACTAACCTGAGTGGGCAGCTCGCGCGACTCACTGCCAAAACCGGCCAGAACAACGTTCCCACTGTGCAATTGTACAAGCCCCAAGCTCAGAGCCAAGGTCAGAACTGCAGCGAGACCAAGAGCTATTGCTGTAAAACCCAAAGCTATTGTTGCCAGTCCACCGAAACCCGTTGCCAGTCGAATGGTCAATGTTCGATCAACACCCGTTGTCAAACCGGAAATCAATGTGAAACCCCAAATTACTGTCAGGACGGTATCCATTGTGAACCCTCTAGTAATACCCACAGTTTAGTAGACCCACCAAATTTGTCATCCCACCCGGATCTAGGTACCGGAGTCGGTGGTCTCGGTGGTGCCGGGTCGAAGAGCGGATCTTTCGCTGGCAGCAGCGCGCCAAAGCGAGGAAGGGGAATCCTAAATCAAGCAACTGGACCGGGATCACGATTGCCCCTCTGCGCCCATTGCAACTCTTACGTCAGGTACTCCCCCTTTGCTGTCAGGTGTGCCGTTTGTTGTTTTTTTTCAGTGTTTGCCGCATCCCCCTTTATCTTTTCTGTTCTCCGTCGTCGGACCATCACACCGGTTAAGTCGCTTTTTCAGCTCCTCGTGTTAAGTATCGATCCGTCAACTTCTGCTTGGGAGGAAGTCTCTAACTAGATGGTGTCCTTACACGTATTGTTAGACAGAATTTGGGTACACTTTCCTTGTACAAAGACTTGCGCCGATTTTTTTTTAGGACATTTCTTATACCTTTTTTTCTTTTCTCCAAGTCGCTTACTGTAAATACCAAAGAACGCCTGCAGATACGCAATTTCAGAGCATTGTTTGACGAAATTTTCAGTCGATCTAATTAATAACTTTAATTTGTCGCCCTGTTTTTACGTGATTAACAATGTTAACTTGTGTTTGCACGATGTTAACAGCTAACGAAGAAAATACTAATCACAAGTCGAACGGTCTCGTCGTAAAACCAGTGTGCTGTAAAAACGACAAAGAGTGCATAAGGTTCGTAGAATACTCGACTTATGGACAATTCTTGTCTGCTGTGCTACGTCTTGCTTTCTTGCATTTAAAGTAGCCGTTCGGCAACTTTCAAATACGTGTAATCGTCGCGATCATTTAGGGGACCATTCATTACCGCTTTGGGACAAATTTGGTGCCCGGATCATTTCGTGTGCGTGAACACTCAATGTCGTCGACCCCTTCAAGACATCGGATTCGTAGAGGAGAAAGGACAGCTCTACTGCGAATACTGCTTCGAACGCTTCATCGCCCCGTCTTGCAACAAATGCAACAACAAGATCAAAGGCGTAAGTTTCCTCGAATATCGCCTCTGCTAACCTACAGACTCAATCGTGTTCTTAATTTCAGGACTGCCTGAACGCAATTGGAAAGCATTTCCACCCTGAATGCTTCAAATGTTCCTATTGCGGCAAACTCTTCGGCAACAGCCCGTTCTTCCTCGAAGAAGGACTGCCATACTGTGAAGCGGGTTAGTTCAATTCCTCGGGTAGAATTCAAACGGGGAGATACGGCAGAATTTCATTTCTCATTTCACTCTTTCACCACGCAGATTGGAACGAGCTGTTTACGACAAAATGTTTCGCGTGCGGATTCCCAGTCGAAGCTGGAGATCGCTGGGTGGAGGCCCTGAACAATAATTACCACAGCCAGTGTTTCAACTGCACGGTACGCAATTAGTGCGAGGATGCTTCTCGAAATAAACCGATCGATCTCTCGCGAAGAAAATGGAAGAAACGTATTTTAATCTTTTATTCGGGTGTACGTGTGTTGCAGATGTGCAAGAAGAATCTCGAAGGCCAAAGTTTCTACGCGAAGGGCGGTCGTCCGTTCTGCAAAAATCACGCGCGTTAAAACTTCGCTCTCCGATCCTAACACGCACGAAAAAAAAAAAAGGGGGATAAAACAGAGGGGAGGGGAGGGGGGGGGGGTCGTATGAGAAAAATAGGAAAAGCGGAAAAAAATACAAAGAAAATGCGTATCTTAGCTTTACGAGCACGAATTCTTTCTGCACAAATTGTATCTCATCGTGATTATTTCTTCTTCTTCTTCTTCTTCATCTTCTTGTATGTTTTCGATCGACGACAACTAACCCCACGAACCGGTGTTGAGAACACCGTCGGAATAATCATAGGATGATTTGCGAATATATTTATTTACAAACGAATAAGCTAATTGAATGCGAACTAATTGTGTCGACTAATTATAACTTCCTTGGTAATTAAAGTCTTCTCTGCTTCTAAGCAGGATACCTTGAAGTCGGCAAAGAAAATTAGAAAGAGCGTCCTTCGTACTTCGGGGATCGCGGTCCCAGAACGATCACGTTTCTCGAATTTTCGTGATTGGCCGCGCTCGTGCTCGCTTACGATAATACTACTTACCAAGCGCCCACGTAACTATCTAAGTAATTGTGCCGGCAACTACTCAGCCACGTTCACCGAAAATGACAATTATCGCGTCGGAGATTATTCGAGATAAAGCTGCAACCGCACGGAAAATCGGGTAGAACTGATCTATCGACTTTAGGCTGCTCGGTAATTAATTGGACCGAGGGAAAGGGGGAGAGAAAAATGTTTCACAGGAGCGAAATACAGCGGCGTAACTCGTGCTTCCGATTTCGCAGATTAAAATCTCGCTTGGACGAAGGTTAAGAAGAACTTCTTAAGAGGCCATTGCGTCGGCAAAGTTCCTCGGGTTTCGCTGCCTCGACATTCCACGACTAATTGGTGGATTAAGCAGCCATAAAATATCGATGAGACGCAAACTCCTTCTGCCTTGCGGTTCCACTTTTAATGGCTGCGACGAGTAATCGCGTTTTCGTGGCGGACGGGTCTCGAATACCTCGTAAAATCGTTGCCGCAGAAAATTCTGCAACGATACAATAAACGCGCCGACTTGGTCTCCTGCTCGAATCACGCAAAGGTCATCCAAGCAATTAGTATTACTGGCATTATCACATATTTCGCATTACCAAGGTGCATCCAACACGAAAATGTCGGGTTGTTTTCTTTGAAGATTCGGAGAGAGGACTGGCTTTCGAAGCAAACTGTTTGCAAACGAGGAAGCCGCTTCCAAACTAATTGCAAACGATCAAAGTTTACAAACTCAAGATTAGATCTTCGTTCCGCGTATTTTTGAAATTTCCCCGACTTGGCAAACTTCTTCTGAACTTGCTTGATTAAAGAAATTCAAAATTCGAGAACTACTAATTTCCGGACAGCTGATTCGTGACCATCGATCGCGTTAAAGAAACCGATAAATGTCTAGATCGTGTGCGCGTGGATTATTATCAACTAACAAGCGTTTGCCAGAGACACTTGTTACCTTTATCGGATCGAAGAGCAGGCCGAGTTAGAATCTTCGTACATATAAGTTTCATCGTAAATCATGCGACGAAACTTTTCTACCCTGAAATCAGGCGATTGAAGACGAGCGAAATAACAGACTCGACTCTTTCCAGTCGTTTAGTCGGCCGATCGTTCTACCAAGAATGTAGTTTTAATTTTGGCATAATCAAACGTTCGGGAAGCCTCTGTAACATCGAATAAACAGTCACGTACGACGAAAACACGATTTATATTGTGCTCGAGTCGGCTGGAGGTGCTCAGTTTTTTCAGGGTGCTAGGGAGAAAGTGAAAGATAAAAAAAAGAAAAATATAACTGACTTCGAAGAACTCGCGCTTGATAGCAGTTGCCATGTAATTTTAGAAAAGGTTACCGATTTCTGTGCCATTATTACGGGCTCGTGTCATATAGTAGCTACGACGAAATACGCTAGGAAAGCTCTCAAATCGAAGGACAACGTCTAAGTGTACATTGTATAATTTAGTAAGTAAGAATACGCGGCGTTCACAATACTCGCGTAAATGTTCAAAAAGAGATGCCGAGGGATCGATTCGACTGTCAGGAGGTCCCTTCGATCCCACAGTGATCTCGGCGTTCAGCGATCGTGACAATTTACGATTAGGATTAATATTAATTAGATCGACTACTGGCTGAATATCGCACGAGCTTCTGTATCCGTGTTACGTGTTGCTTACAATAAACTAAAATGTTCGTGTATATCGCTGTCTAAGAATTTTTCCACGTCCGTTCCCCGAGAAGAAGATGTCCACGCGAACGTTCGCAAATGGCGAAAGTAACAACGGGATATAAGGGATAAGGCAGAAAACAAGAAATATATTTATACAGAATTTGCGTTCATTCGCATCTTAAATAATCGCAAGAGAAAGAACTCGGACCAGCAGCTGCAAAGAGAAAAGGAGACACGTGAAGGTTCGCTCATAAACCATTTCGTCTCTAACCAGGAAGTAGCTCTCTGTAAGGGACGTTTCATCGATTTGTCATTAATGTAACCTTGCGGTACCTCCTACCTACCAAGCCAGACACGCGAAACATTTTTCTCCCGAATCTTTTGCAATTCATACATCGTCATCGCGTACCTCAATGAGTATATATCCCTTTTAATACGTCTTCGAGCATAGCTCGCGAAACGATATCGTCCTTATCGTCCTAATCTTTCTTAAGTTTTCTAATTCTACCGAACATTTCACCGATACCAAAATAAGCGTAGAGAATGTAGATTTAATTTCTCGCACAAGTAAAAACGCGTTATCGAAGCGTTCATCGTCGCGAGATTTAAACTTTCAACTTCGACTGCCGACGTTTAACGCTATTTCTGGTGGAAATCTCGACGAATAGGTCTACCGGAGAGTCGCGTGCTCGCGGTAACGATCTTTAAACGGATATCGGTGCAATTCTTTCGAAAGCTAGCGACTCGCGAGACTTCCGGCGTGCTTGCGGTGTCGCGGTGTCCAGCGGAAAGCCATAAAAGCTGGAAAGGATCGTGGAAGGCGGCATACGAGTAACCTGCGCACCTGCGGCCAGGTCAAAGCGATTGCGTAGACCGAAAGTTGGCGGTGCACCAGTGAGAATCGAGATTCCGGCTCGCCTACATGCGGTTCCATCCAGATATTTGAAAATCAAACGTTCATCTTCGACGGAAATGTCCGCTCGGAAACTAACTCGTTCCACTCGTCGAGTAACATTCTTTTAAACGGGAAGAGGAAACAGCGGACGAGCATGTCTTGCAGGCTGAATATCTCTTTAAAATCGTCAAGAACTATACGTTAACGTTTCGTAAATGAAAAGTGCGAGGTACGACGAGATGTCTCGAATGTTTTTGCTTAATACCGAACTTGGTGTAAGGATAACCGAGGATCCTTAGACTTTCCTTGAAATCTCCGAAGCAAAAGTATAATTTAACGCTGTATCTTCTTTTTTTTATTTCACACCACCGGAAGAACTAACTTGTCGTGAGAGGAAAGATCGGTTATACTGTGATACTACTAATTGTGGTTGTTATCTGCGCGCGATCTTCCGGAATATAATGATTCGGCATGGCAGTGAAATATTTGGATGGTCCTTTTGTATTCAGACTCAACGACAATGGTACAGGACCGCATCTTCTCATACAGGTATGAATATTCTCGGAAGCATGCGAATCGTTAATCTTAACACGCTAGTAGACGCAGAGGCTAATAAAAATTAGACGCTTCTCGTTGAAAAGACGAAAATCAGGGGAAGATTTTTAACAAAGCGAGTGTCGCGATTGCATGGGCAATCGAGCTCTAAAATACAATGAATACACGTAACACCGGTGGATACGTAAATGTTGGATATGTTCCGTCACGCTTTTATGTCGCTTGGAATTTGTTCGACACGGTTACAAACTTAGCCGTGCCCTTGAACTGAATACTTTTCAAGGTACGTACGGTGTGCATATGCATGTACATACCTGCAGAGTCAAACGAGATGCGACGCGCTTTTGCGTGCACCATTTTTAGAAATACGTCTGTTAAGCAAGTGCGACATGCAATAATAACAGGAAAAGAACAGAGTCGTCGAGGTGCACACCATTACGATTCTTGGCTTCCTCGCGTTCGCGAACGTCCACTTTCAAGTGGAATTTCAAATTAATTATCTTCTTTTTTGTACCTTTCGCGCAACAAGAAAATAAAATACACCGCGCGTGGCTGGAAGAAAACTTCCATTGGCAATTTTAATTTCGACGTTACGTCGTAACGGACGCTTGATTACGTTAAAAATTGTTTTACCAGATATTACGAATAGAGAGACTAAGCTACCATGACGAAAGGAAATAATTCAGGTTATATGAACAGGGTGTAAATGTGGTCGATGACCTTCTCCGGCGAATCGATGATGAAGTTGTAAGAAAAGAATAATAAAAGTAGGCTACCGTAAACGGCGAAAGAGATATACTCGAATTTAATTGTAATTAGTGGCTTTGGCTCGCTTTTCGTATCCAGCGTGGTTATTCCTAATGCCCCGGAAACACGTTAAACAAATCATTCGTTGGAGAATGATGCGTCGAAGCGTCCTTGCCTCGATATCGAGGGGAGAAAAGTAGATGAACGTACACGCGAATTGCATACTCTGTGCATAGGTTTGTACGGAACGTGGCTGGAGAGAATATACTGGTGAAAATAATGTATTCAAAGATCGATGGAATTTATGGTGGCGGTCCGGCGGCTTCCCCTTACCCCATTACAAACTATTACTTCCATGGCAGGTAAATGCGCGTCTGGCCCTGCCGTTCTAATACCGATTCCGGGATTAAAATCTATTTTTCAATCGATTTCCGCAAATTCTAGTTCATCAACAGAATTCCGAAAGGGAGTTCGATTTGTAGAAAAGATAATCTTATACGTCACCTTAGATGCATGAAGAAGATGCACGGTTCGATCTACGATTTCAGGTATAATCTAAGGTATATTTAAAAAATCGTGAAAATGGCGTTCAATCGTTATGAAAAATACAACAAATTAGTCCTGTAGGATATAACTTGCCTTCGGAATATACGAAATTAGCAGAAGAATGCAGCCGTTGCGAGCATGACAGAGTTTGGATTTGTAAGCCAGTTGGCCAGAGTCAAGGAAAAGGAATCTTTCTATTCCGCGTAAGGGTTTCTTAGATCAAAAACGTCTTCTTCTGTTTGAACGAATTTAACGAAGCGCGCGATTTAATGTTTCTAGAAACTAAGCGATCTTACGTACGACAATGCAGCAGTGGTGCAAAGATACATCGAGAATCCGCTTTTAATCGGGGGCTACAAATTCGATTTACGACTGTACGTCTGCGTACCCTCCTACCGTCCTTTAACGATATATTTGTACAAGGAAGGATTGGCACGCTTCGCAACGGAGAAATTTTCGTTAGAGCATTTAAACGATCCCTTCCGACATCTCACTAATTTTTCCTTGAACAAGCTAGGTCCAGGATATTCAGAGAGAAAGGAACGCGTTGGTTCTGGTATGAAATGTCTATTATGAATGTAATTGCCTCGAATTACGTAGGAGATAACATTTTGTTCGAATGTTTGCAGGTTGTAAATGGACTTTCAGGCAATTGAGAAGATACTTCGAACAAGTTGGATACAACGATTGGTTCCTGTGGCAAAGGATTGCCTGTTTAGTTAGTTTAACGATACTGAGCCAAGCCGCAAGCATACCGAAATCTTCCAATTGCTTTGAATTCTTTGGATTCGACGTGCTGATTGATAAAAATTTAAAACCATGGCTATTAGAGGTTGACAAAAGCATATATCAAATATTTGGATATAATGAAAATCGCTTGTAACAGTAAAGAATCGACGTTTAAACAGGTCAATCTTAGTCCGGCTTTAAGTAACGACTGCGAGATCGACTGTGAAGTAAAGAAGCCACTGCTGCATGACTTATTCGATTTATTAGGTCTTCCAATATGCAACACTGGACTCTCTCTTTTTACCATATGGACGACAAGCCCAATTGATGACGCGGTCCAAGTGTCTTCCAAGTTTTGTACAAATCGAGTTATGAAAAAAAAATCGAAAACGTATCGGGAAACTGATGGCTTTTTAAATATATGCACGGAACTTCGGCCTACTGTACGTATTTCAAATAAAATATTAATAAATATCGAGCTACTGCCAGAAATGTTACCCTCTATATTCATTTTAATCATTAGCTGAAACAATCGGCCATCGGCAATTCTTCGAGTTCATGGTCTCATTACAATCCTTTATTAATGGATAAATACATTCCACGCGGTTTTCAGGGTAATAACCCAGAAAACAACGATAAAACATCGGTATGGGATAATGGTAAAGACTGGAATACTCCATGTGCAAGAGAAGGAGGATGGGTCCGCATTTATCCACTGACGCGAATAAAACCTGAGAGTACTGTTAATTACGTATCGTCCTTATCGGAAGCTACAAGAATCGCAGAAAAAGAAACCAGAAATACAGTCCTTTCTATTCAAAAGTAATAATCTCCGTAAATATACTCGATTTAAGATAAAATGTAAAAAGAGAAGAATATCTGGTTGACTTCCCTTGCAGATACTTGAAAGCTGCCAAAGATGTACATAAGAAGAATGAGAAATATAGAGATGAACAGTATAACGCTACGTTACGAAAAATATTAGAACTAAATACTGAAATTTGGCTACCATCGAAATAATTTAACACAATAGATATTCGTGTCTCCTCTTTCAATATCTTTTTCTTATTTAAGCAAATCAACACAGTATGCTTTGACCAATTAAATAATTTTATACATTTGAGACACATTTTTAACAGCCAAAAATATTTCCCTATATTTTTAATAGAAAAATAGATTCGAAAAATCGTATTTTAAACATAAACATGATATAAATATTAATAAAAAGAACATTTTATTGTTGCATATTCTATCTCTATGTGTTCTAAAGTTCTACGTATAAATAATTAATATAATACAGGATAAAGGTAAAACAAATCTATATTCACCAAGAAATTCTCGGTTTATTGAATGTTTTCTTGCAAATGTACATTAATTCACTCCTTTTGCTGCTAACCTCTTGTCGCGTTCTTCGGCAATTGAAAGCTTAACACCTTTATCTCTTGGTAAGCTAATGTATGGCTTTGTACCCTTGCCAATGATAAATACGTTGTTCAACCTAAACGAATGATTTATTATAACAAACAACATAATTAACCAATGTAGAGAATAATCAAATTTAAAACACTTGTGTTTCCTAGATGGGTAATACTGAAAAGTTTACGTGAGAACAATCAGTGACCAATAAGAAGGAACTTCATTTTCGCCAACTTTTGACTACAATATTTTTTTACAATATATTATAGCTTCGATCATGGCCACCATAAAGATAAATTCAGCCTTCTTTTGTAAAAATATAAAAGCAAATGTACAAGAGACGTGTAAATAAAAAATAAATATGTTAAATACCTTGTAGCAAAAGAGTGTCCTTGTGAATCTTTAATATGGCAAATATCAAAAGATCCCGGATGACGTTCGCGGCTTACAACCGTGCCTACTCGTCCTAAATTTCTACCGCCAGTAATCATACAAAGATTACCTTAAAAAAGAAAAGAAAAAAGAAGAAAATTAATAATGATAAAAATAATAACGATCATGATTTCTCCACATATTTATATCAAAAAGATATTATACCTGAATCAAATCGAATAGAGTCCAAAATTTTGCCTGTTGCTATATCTAAATGTATGGTGTCATTAACTTTAATTAATGGATCTGGATATCGAATAGTTCTCCCATCGTGTGTTACTAAGAATGGAATACCTTTTGGTCCAGTGCGAACACGTTTTACCTTACATAATTTATACTGCAACAAAAAGTATTTAATTTTTAAATGAAAAATATTCTACTGCCCCACCTTTTATATTATGTCAGTAATTAAATACCTTAGCTTCTTCTGCTGTGATCCTATGAGTAGTAAATCGTCCTTTAACATCATAAATCAAACGAAAATATTCACCAGTCTTATTAATGGTAATAACATCTGAAAAATTATATTAAATTTGATAATATTAATAAATATTACTTCAATTATCCATATGTCTTAAAAGTATCTTCTTTAAATGATATATGAAATGTACACTTGTTGGGTAATACAGAAAGAATACTTTATTCAATCTGTGACCAAAATAAAGAATTTTAGTTTACTATTGGCTAACATTGACTATAATATTTTATATAAAAAATATTGTAGCTTCGATATAGCCTTATGTACATTTAAAAATTTCAAAGGAAATA
This sequence comes from Euglossa dilemma, assembly GCA_002201625.1. Lineage (NCBI taxonomy): Eukaryota > Metazoa > Arthropoda > Insecta > Hymenoptera > Apidae > Euglossa > Euglossa dilemma. The sequence continues at coordinate 4,448,503 of NIJG01000134.1, read as the reverse complement.
ATTATAATTAAGAAAGAAACCCATAGTATCTCATAAGCTTACCCATAAAGCCTGCAGGATAATTGGGGTCAGTTCTAACTTTGCCATCAACTTTAATTAAACGTTGCATCACAATATTTGTTACTTCACGGTTAGTTAATGCATACTTCAACCTATTGCGAAGAAAAATCACAAGAGGAAGAGATTCTCTTAATTTATGAGGTCCCGTGGATGGACGTGGGGCGTATACACCGCCAAGTTTATCTAACATCCATGCTTTAGGCGCGTTAAGACGCTTCAAATGCTTTTTCGGTCCACGAGCCTAAAATCAAATTTCACATACTCAATATTATCATTTGAAATAAAGAATAAAAGCATTTGACAAACTTTGTAGTGTCAAAGATATTACTTAATTTAATCTATACTATTACACTATATGTATAGGTTACATTACGATTTATATTTATTTTTTACTTCTTCAAAACTATAATTACTTCTATAATTTAGAGATTATGTCACAATAAAAACTCATTTCTTTGAGTAAATTGTTAACAAATGATTCATATACAATATCGATCTATTAAATATAAAAATATAACCTCTTCGCGCACATCTTAACCGTATATCTTGTGCTTCGTAAAAGCAAAATAAATTTAATAAATCATATAAGAATAAATATTCACTTTGGTTCATTTAGTTTACACTTTACTTGATTATGAAAAAATATAATACACTATACAGCCGATGTAAATGGATTTTATATTGACAACCAATGCTCGAACTTACCATCTTGGTTTTCTAAACGGAAAAGACACGTCCACCCAATGTTTCCGTATTTCACATAAAAAATTCTTCGCCACGCTACAGTATTCAAAATGGCGGATATAGGTTCTTATTAGACAATGTTTTTATAAATAATGGTATTAATTTAAATTAAACCGAAAATTGTATATTCTTAGATTAATGTAAATTGTCGTTTTATTTAAAATACAACGCAAATAATCATAAATTGTATTTATGATAGTGTACCCATATTATATTGAAATATAATTAGTACCGTTTTTTATTGCAATGTTTTCAATTTAAAAATGAATGGTTTAATAAAAAATATAAAATAGAAAGGGGTTTGCTAATACATAAATCTTTTAATAAATGCATATAAGAGTGATGTAAAATTACAATAACTATTTAAAAATTTGTATATAAAAAAATGAAAACATTTGATTTTTTTTTACATAAAATATCGAATTAATTTGACTGTATTAATTCGACTATATTATCCAATAAGTTAGATGCACCGATCCTAAATAAATCTTTAGATAACCATTCCTCCCCTAATTCTGTTTGAACTAACATTATCCATTCCAAAGCTTCTTGCGGAACCTTAATACCACCAGCAGGTTTTAAACCAACCTAAAAAAAGAAAGTATATTTTAATAGTAAATACACAGGACAGAAAATATTTTTTTTATTCTGTTTTTTATTTATATGCATATCTGTACCTTTCTTTGCGTAGACTTATAATAGTCCTTAATTGCATGACACATAATAATTCCAGCAGACAAAGTAGCATTTATTGCTTCTTTTCCAGTAGATGTTTTAATAAAATCTGCTCCAGCTAACATTGCTACCATCGATGCTTTATATATATTTTCCAAATTGCCTAATTCTCCTGTGGCAAGTATGACTTTCAAGCATTTGTTGTTACAGGCAATGCGAAATGATTTCAGTTCTTCGTATAGTTCTTTCCATTGATGCATCAAAGCCAATGGTCTATTGATAACAATATCAATTTCATCAGCTCCTAATTCAACAGCTATTTCTACTTCACGGAGACGTGTTTCTAATGGAAATTGTCCAGATGGAAATCCACCACCCACTGTTTAAATAACAATAATTTATTTTGTTACATTTTAACTTGAATACAATTAAAAAATATAGTATATAATTGCTCACCAGTAGCTCTAGATATTTTATGTTCTTGGTCAAGTTTCTCTAATGCAGATTTTGCATCTATAAATCTCATGGGATATACATATACAGATGCAACATGCAAGTGTGAATTACCTGATAATTTAAGAGGGTTTGCAGCCTATAATTATGAAAATATATAAAAGTCAATATTTTAGAAGATATATCAAACATAAAAATTTTTAATGCAAAACTAAATATTACCTTAGTACATAAAGTTTCAATTCTTGTAGGCGTATCATCACCACCTAAAGAAGTTAAATCTATAAAACCTATTGCTTTTACCAGCCAAGAAGTCTTAACATCTGTTTCTAGATTATTAACTCTAGAACGTATAGAATTAATTTTTTCGTCTATTTGCGATTGATCGAAATTCATTGTACCTAAAACAGAAATATGTAAAACTTAGAAATACGAAAAAATAAAAAATAATTAAATGTAAATTACCATTAATCAATTTTTGAATATCCATTGTGTTCATTTTAAAATTTTTAAACGTATTTGGTCTTAGTTAAATACTCAATATGTATAAAAATGAATCTGTAAAAGGAGAACGATTGCCTTAAATTTATTCGCGATATCATTCAAAATTTCTTTTTAGGAATTGATAACACCGTTATCGTCTACACTTTGCGATTGTTGGTAAATGATATAATAAAAAATGTAAGTTCCATGTATGTGTACATTTATCTATATAAATGTCATCTCTCTTTATCTTAATAAAATTTCTCCCACTATATTCTAACATTGTAATATAGGACTTTTATCAAATACTACATTGTATGTACCAATTATATATTTATCGCGCGAAGATTAAAATTCTTTATTTCTTCTTTTGTAGATTAAAAAATGTTCGTCTTGAAAGAAGAACCATTAGTCAGTCTGATTTTCAACTTCTACTAGCTTTTAATTAAAAAGAAAATATCAAGGATATTTTACTGCTGTTTTATATATGGATAATTAATAGTACTAGTACTTGTTGCATAAAATGACGGTAATCGCAAAAAATTGTTTTACTATGCTTACTTACAAGCTGAAGGATCAAAATTTATTAAGGATCAAGGAATGTTTTAATTAGCAAAGCAAATAAGGACTAGCAATCCAATTTTTTTCTATCTATCTTATTTATTCTCCTGTTACAATACTGTGAAATTTAATTGAAATATTAATTCATTTTTATTATACAATTGATAATACACATTCGACATTGTTTCAATAATTTAATTATTTTAACATTTTAAAAATGTTTCTGAATTTTAAAATATTTGAAATACTTTTAATAGTGAAATCAAATTTCATTAATTGACGTTTATCTTGTGATTAGTAATAGTACACTTTAAATATTACTTAAATGACTAATCTAGTAGGATATTTTTTGTTTATTATAGTAATTCTTTACTTACTATATAATTTAAATATAAAATAAATAAATATACGTAATATAAATAAATATTA
>NIJG01000134.1:4395272-4406196 GCA_002201625.1 Euglossa dilemma | reverse complement strand
GGCTGCGGCTGCAGTGGCGGCCGCGGCCGCGGCTGGCCTCACCGTTGCTCATCCTCGTGCCCACAGCAGCCCGGCCTCGCTTCAGCAAACCTACGCCTCGGCCCAGCAGGCGCCTCAGCACGCGCCTCAGCCGCACGCGCGTCACCATCATCACCAGAAGCAACGCAGCTACGACGTCATCAGTACGGTCGACGACCTGGGTCCCCTGCCGCATGGATGGGAACAGGCGCGCACCCCCGAGGGACAAATCTACTTTCTCAAGTGAGTCTCCTTTCCTCCTTTCTTTCACCCACTTTTCTTCTCTCCTTCCCTTCCTTCCCCTTTGGCCTGAGCTTTTCTTTTCTCGCTTACCGACGCGACTACACACCTACATTCCCTACCGATATTTCCATCCACGCGCTCGGATCGCGACTCGCCGAACCGCGCGCCGGTGGTAATCGAATCAGCCGGTCGCGCGAATTTTTCGAACACGTTCGCGGAATACGACTATAGGATAGCTGGGGATATAGCGGACGGAATCCTCGTCCGCGAACGTTCTTAAGGTTTCCTCGATAAACGCGAGTTTCATGCCGGTCGATCCTCTTAGGGAATTACATAGGAACGGGAAGATAGGAAGGGAAGAACCCGGCGCGCGGACGGCATCGATTTGACATTTTCTTCGCCGGTTTCGCAACGTTCACCGCTCCTCCTCGTCCTCTGCCAGTCGCGATCCTCTGCTCCTCGAGCATCCTCTATATAAACGATCCTAGTTCGGATCGGTGCAGTTCGCCGCTGTTCACGACCGCCGCTTCGCATTTTCGCGGTGTTGCTGCGGTCCCACATACCTCAAGGCTGTTACTGTCTTTATCACCGCTTCGACTTACTCATCGTTCTTTCTTCGTTCCTCCATTTCTCGGCCGTGTCTCCCCACTTGCGCCAGTCGCTCGTGTATCCTCCTTGTCCCCGCCATCCCGTTTTCGCATCTTTCTCTTCGCTCGCCTCTCCTTGTCAATCTCGTGCCGCCTACTCGATACCTCCGCTCCCTTCCCCGTTTCTCGCCCATCTCGCTCGTTTAACCTGATCCACCTGCGCCATCACTAGGATTCCCACGTGTCACCTGTCGTGGGAAACGCTCCTCGTCTGCTTTGTCGCCTCCTTCGCCTCCTTCGCCTCCTTTCGCCTCCCTCCACCCACCTGTCTTTCACCGGCTCCCACCTCTCTCTCTCTCTCTCTTTTCTTTTTTCTTTTTCACGCAATCATCGCGTCGCGTCGCGTCCAATTTCCAATCTATCTTTCCTCCTCCTTCTTTTTCCCGCTTATGTACTCGTTCGCGTTACTACCGTTCACCGACCACCGATTCACGTGTTTTCCTCGCAGCGGATCGATCGACCGCGTTACACTTTTCCGCTTGTTTGCCTCGATGCCCGATTACGATTTCGTTGATCGAGTGGCCGATGTCACGTCGAGATATCCCGCCGATAATCGATACGCTCGTGGTCGATAACGCGTACACCTGCAGACCGAGGCGTTCATTCAGTCATACCTGCGCGCCTTTGTAAATATTCATCCCGCCTCCTCTTCGACGTTCAACGTTTTCGCCTCCTGTCTGAAAGCCGATTGAAAAGGGCTTTCATTCGCGTTCGCCGGCATTGTTCTTTACCTCGTTTCCAAGTATTTCCTCTTTCTTTCTCTTCCTCTTCTTCCTTTCTTATTTGCCAGCCGGAGGAACGGCTCGCAGCCGAGGTGGAAAAAACTCGAGGAGTCTGCCTGTCCCCGCGTGCGTGTGCGTTTTCTTTCACCAACCGTTTACCTGAGCTTAACATCCGAGCCCCGTCTATTTCTGTTTCACCTGCGAATCCTACCTGCAGCTAAAAATCGTGAGAACGGAGGTTAGTAGGCAGGTCAGGCTGCGGGATACACCGAAAACGACGTTTCGAATCCGTGAGAAATGTCCACGCGTCGTCCGCCTCATCCGAATTCACCTCTCTTCTCGATCAGTCGGCGAAACGCGCGAAAATCGAGCGACCTTACGACCGAGATCAGCGGGGCGGGCTGTTCCCGTTCGAGAAGAGGAGGAACCTCTTTCCGGGAAATCCTTTCCGTCGCGCGACGACCACCGCGAGATAGCATCGGGAAAGTCGTAAAAGCCGGTCGTCGATAGGTATCGCCGGAGGACCGAGCAATTTCGAGATAACGCGGTTACTTTACGACCGCCTTCCATTAATCGTTATTTAATCGGCCCCGTACGAATCGTCCTTAATAATTCCACGGTGGCCGAGTGCTACTCTCGACCGTTACGTAAAAACGTAATTAAACAATCTATCCCGTTGATCTCTCGTCGTAACTTCCACCTCGCCTTCCACGTTCTGCGCCATTCCGCGGTGCTACTTCTGTAAAAGGCTGTGCCGCTACCGCGTTTCGCGTTCCGGGGGGCTACCTTTCCTCCGATCGAACGAACCTCGGGGAAATTTCGCGGCAGACCTCTCGGTTCGTCCCGGTTCGTCCCGGTTCGTCCCGGTTCGTCCCGGTTAGTCTTGGTTCGAGCGGAACGGAAAGGAAAGGAAAACGGAGTCGGCGATGGGTGGTGGGTGTGGGTGACGCGTGTCGATTCGCGAGGCAGGAAGCGGGATGAAAAGGCAAAGGAAAGAATAATTGCGCAGAGATAGCTAATCGCGTTTCAGGTTCGCGCTTCTCTTTCGATCCTCTGTGCCTATTCCGGCCGCGTCCGATGCAACGTAAATATCGTTTAATCGTTTAGTAGGGTAGAGTGGTTGCCGTGCGCCGGTGGCACGTTGAATTACAGCCCGTGAAACGAGAAAAAGCACGGCATTCTCCCGATAGACGTAACACACCGGGCGCGAGGAGAGTTGCTCGGTAATGGCCGATGGTAAAAGAAGTGCAGCCAACCGAGAGGCGCACGGTTGTTGTATTATGCAGTAATGACTGCCGTGACGGCACCCGTGTCTTCTCTCTTATTCCTCTTCTCCCGCGCCGTTCGTCCAATTACCTCTGGCCCGTCTCTTCGCCAGCTTTTGGATCTTATCCAGAAGCGGGACTTATTAGAATCTAATTTGCGTAATTGAAACGTGATTCGTGCCGCGAACAGGCTGACTCTTCGAAATCCTTCTAGGAAGTGTCGCGCGCCGTCTTCTCTCTTTCTTCCTCCGTTTCCCTCCGTTTCCCTCCGTTTCCCTCCGCTTCCCTCCGCTTCCCTCCGCTTCCCTCCGCTTCCCTCCGCGCGTTCTATATCCATATTCCGGCAGGGAAAATAACGAGAAGTCTAAAGGGAGAAGCGCCACTCGGGCTGCGTTGCCTAATCGTTGCCCGGATAGAACCGCGCTTCGTCTCACGCGTCGTTGCCTAGGTGGAAGAAACGCGCCTTAACCGGAGAGGCGACGCTTAACAAAATTCCGCGCGTCGATGTAACGCGACGAGATAGTTTTCTGTCTGTGCGGAAAAACGCGGACACCGGTGGAAAAGAGGCGCGAGACCGAAAGGATCCTCGGCTTCGAATCATCTCGCGTTGCTCCGATCGCGAGATTTCCCGCGCCCTCGACGTTTTCTCTTTTCCACGAATTTTCCGCCGCGTTTCGCGCGTTACCTCGCGCGTTGCCTCGCCGTATAATGTTACAAGTCGGTCCCGTTAGCTAGGTCCGCGTATTACATACCAGCGAGGAGTAGCGACCGTGTTCCGACAAGAGACGAGACGGGACGGGACGGGACGAGAAGAAACGTATTTTTTTCCCCATCGGAGTCAGTCATCGGCGACTGCACGTAAACAGCGCGGCTCCGACATCTCTCCTCTCCCGGAGAGGAGCCGGCCAAAGACAGAGAGGCTCTGTTATCGGTGAAACGCGCGCGGCGGCGGACGTCTGCCTCGGAACGAAAGGTCTTGCCAGCTCTCGGGGAAGAACGCGTTCCTCCGCCAGGTGAACACGCGAGACGAGACGCGACCAGCACAGCCGTTCAAGGCTTTCCGTCAACTGTATCGTTTGACGAAACATTAGTCACGAGCGGAGTCACATTTTATCCGCGGAATTGGCCGAGCTCGTTTCCCCGACTCGCGCGAGTCCTGCCTCCTCTCCGCTTTTTCCCGGCTTCCACTTTCTCGACTTCGCCATAGGGTTCCCGGAAAAGCCGAAAAATCCAATTGCCCGGCTGTTGCGCGCCACGCGAGCGAATAATCGCACACCCTGTAGTTCCCCAGTGGTTCTCGAGAACCGATGCAACGTGCGCGTATGTTACGTATGTACGCGCGTAACGCTTCCCGTGCGCTTGATAACGCGTAGGAATATTAAGCAGAGTTTACGCGTCGCCTTTCGGAAATTTTATGCGTTCGAAATGGGCATACGATAACGCGGGTATCTTGCCCCGTGGAGTAGGAATATATGGCAGGGGAAATAAATAGCATCGGTTCTTCGCGTATTTGCGGGAAAATGGTGTTCTATCGTTTTCCAATATCCTAGCGGACCGCTTGTAACGGCGGTAATCTTTCCCCGTGAAATCGAGTTGGGTCGGTAATCGGACGGTTTCTTCTCCTCGAGATACGTCGCCTCGAGGTTAGCCGAGAAACACTGGAAATCGTCGAGACGATTGTCGAGGAGGTCGGAATAAGGAGAATCGGTGGGAAATAATGGTCGGCCGCGAGAAATGGGAAGAAAACCAGCGGTGGAAGAATCGAATAGTATTACGGAGCATAATCGCGCGGCTGAGACGTTAATGGGAATTGATTCGCGGCTACTTCCTCGTTACAGCCACTGGTAACGCGAACCTCGCGCAAACTCGTCGATAACGAGCACCAGAGAAGCGATTCGCGAGTGGAATCGACCGTTCCGATATATCCCAGCGGTTTTCCTCGTAAATTCATTTCGAGGACGTTTAGTATGCATTTTCGAATGCAGTGAAAGTTGCGCGCTCGCGCGCGATCACGCGCCTGCGCGACATCGGCATCCTGTTGCGTTCAGGGTCAGTTCGACAACGCGGACACGCGTTTCCCTCCGGTTTTTCCCTCCGTTCTTCGAGATTTTATTTCCCCTCGCTGTCCCTCCCGTGCCTCTCGGGGCTTTTTACCGGTAACGGGGAAGAAAGAAAAAGAGATAAGGAAAATAAGAAAGGGAAAAAAGGAGCGCGAGTGGAGAAATCGAAGAGGAAACTATGCGCTGATTGCTGGCGAAACGACCACGTTTCCGCGGCGTGTCGAATGGGAATAATCCGTTGCTCGTTTGGCGTGCCGCGTCTCGAAAGACGTTCCTCTCGATAAGCGAAAGGTACGGGACGATAAATAACATTCGTGACGCGAGGAGATGCGAAAAAACGCGAGATAAACGGGACACGGCAGACTTTATTTTACGCGCGCGTCACGTTCGATCTATTTGTATTACGATACACCGCGTGTGCGCGTGCGCACGCGATCGTAACAGTTGCATCGGCCGGTATTATGCGCGTTATATGGTAATCGGTGTTTTCCACGGGCCGGGGAGTAGGTCGCGTTCTTTTCCGCAAAAGCGTTGCAGCGTCGCGCCGCGCCGCGCCGCGACGCGTTCGCCTAAGGATCGAGCTTTTTACTCGGCCACTCGCCAGGCTAAAGACCCCGACACACCTGTAGACCGGAGAGTCTCTCTCGGGTCGCAAACGCGAATGCCGGACAGGAGGACAAATCTCCGGGAATACCTCGAACGTATCGAAAGTTCAAGGTGGCCCGAGTGTCCTCGGCTCGCCTTCCTCTCGCCTTCCTCTCCTTCGGCCCCGCGATTAACCCTCCCTGCTGCCACCACCACCACCACCACCACCACCTTCTCCTCTCCGATCTTCTCTCCGACGTGCCGTACCGTTCGCCTTTTCTCCGTCTTTTACCGCGCTTTGCCGCGTTTCACCGAAATCCGATCGCTTATCGCTCCTCGCTTATCCGATGTTTCCAACTCGACCGCGATACGCCGGTCGATTCGTCGATTCCGTGTCTAATCGAACGAAAGCCCCGCGGGGATTACGATACAAGGTAGATTGGGAAACTTTTCGGAGCGGCGTACAAAGGTTCGTAATTTCGCGGTAATCTACGCGATACTCACCGGTGGTAGATCTCTGGCCGATAAAGAAGCGGCTTTCCGGTTACGGATTTCTTCGCCGACGTTAACTCGCGTTTAAACCGAAATTCCCTCTACCGTTACCGTTCCCTCGCAGTCCCGTAAATATCGTCTATGACACGTTAATCGGTTCGCGAATATCGCCCCGTATTTATACGTGTTTACACGTTTTCACGGCGCGCTGCCACCGCGACGTTTCGCGCGCTATGTGCTTTAACTGCAATTTATGCGCTCTCGAAGCGAAGATTCTCAATTGATACGCTGGTGGCTGTGGTGTCTGTGAACGCGTAGCTCGGTTCATTCAAAGGGGGCCTTTGCTTTCTCGCGCTGCCCTCCTATCCACCGCCTCGCGCTCGTTATCGACGTGTCTCGGTCGTTCGACTTTGAAAACAACGGATCATCGGTACCGATCTTTTCTCTCTCTCTCTCTCTCTCTCTCTCTCTCTCTCTCTCTCTCTCTCTCTCTCCCTCCCATTCTCGAGAGACGTTCGGCACGAAGCAAAGGTGCCTCGATGTCTAGGATAAAGCGCCGCCCGATAACCCTCTTTCTTCTACCATTTATCCGTACGTATAGGCCATTAAAGGGGTGCGTTAACGGTACTTTGGCGGTTGTTCCGACGATAAAACCGAGTAGCCAGGCGATCGGTCGACTCTCGAGGAAAAGGTGTAGCTTTTCCGAGGGACGACAGCCTGCCAGAGGGAGGCAACGCGAACTCCACGACCACGAGCACGACCACGACGACGACCACGACGACGACCACGACGACCACGACGACGATCACGACGAAGTCGAAAGCGAAAGAGAGCGTCGGTGCGAGAGTGTCTATTTACGAGTTGTCCGGCGCCGTGATGTCCGGAGTAAAAATACATCGTAGTCCGTATGCTGTGCGCCACACAGAAACCCTCTTGTAATTCTCCAATGCTCTCGAGCTGCCTGCCTGGCTGCCTGGTTGCCTGTTCGCCTGCTAGCCTGCCTGCTCGCTTGCTTGCCTGCTTGCTTACCTCTCCCTCCTCTCCTCTCCTCTCCTCTCGCCTCTCCTCCTCCCCTTTCCCTCTCGGCCGCAGCCTGCCTCTTTCTCTCTCCACCTCGGACTCTCTTGGAACGCATCCAACCGCTCCCGGAGAGACCCGCGACATGTAGCTTTTGGAACACACCGCCGTTCTGTATTCCGCTATGCCACCGATCACGCATCCCGGAGATAGATTTTCAATTTCTTTCTCTTCGCCCCGCTTTCCCTCACTCCATCCTCCTTTCCGCCTCTTTCGCCTCTGGCGCTACGATTTTCCTGTTATTTTTCTAACCAACAGGGAAAGGTGTGTTTCTCTCCGAGCTGATCACGGGACGGCCGAATCGGAGTGGGGGCGGCAAAGAAAGGCGTCATCCTCGAGAAAAGTTGCTCGCGATAATTATTCCCCCTTTTTTCCCTCCGACTTCCCATTTTCTTTCCCCTATCTTTCTCTCTCTCTCTCTCTCTCTCTCTCTCTCTCTCTCTCTCTCTCTCTCTCTTTCTCTGGTCGAACGGACAGGTGCGGAGAGAGGCAGGAAGAGAGAGAGAGAGAGAGAGAGGAATTGGAAAATTCGATCGGCGAGGCGACGATCGTAAACACGCGTCGCCGTTATCCGGTGATCGAGGAGAGCGTGTTTCGTTCCTCGTGTATTCTTTTGGTCGGCCGGCTGACCGGTGGCGGATCTCGGGAAACGATGCAGCTTAACCACGCTCCATCGGACATATCCCGATTGGATAATGCTCTTAATGTTAAAACTACGTCAAACGCGTTCCGTTCCGCGGGTATTATTAACCGTGTAAGAAGATTTGTTCCTCGCCGGGGAATACCGCGAGCCGGTGTACCGATACCGCCTGCCGATTTAGACGACTTGTTTATGTCCTCGCGGATGACTCGAGCGAAACGCGTTAAGTCATCCGTGGACGGAAGGCGAGTCGCGAGTGCGCCCGACGCCTCTTCTCCGTCGCCGAGACGCGACTTCCACCTCGGCGAGGTGGTGGAATCTTCGGTCTCGGGGAGACGCGATGGGTAAATTTCGGCGCCGATCGACCGGCGTGTCGGTGTCGCGTTAAACGCGTGTGCCTTATGTCGGCGCGTTGTCTAAAATTTCTCTGGAGTCAGGCAAGGTAGCCGGTTCGCAAAGGTATTCGTTTCACCGTGGCGAATAACAGCGGCGGTTGCACGGTGTAGCGTTTTCCACTTCCTCCCGGCTGAAAAATGACACGTGAGTAAGGTAAATACGTTAGGTGGAGGGAAGACGACGGGATCGGCAATCACAGCCATTAGCCGCTATTTTTGTCGACCGAGAGACGTAGTGTTTTCGTGCAACTAAAGCCGTTTCGGACAAAACGACGCCTCCGTCCTCGACGCCGCCTATCCGCCTGCCTGCGTGTGCGTGCTAAGCCGCCGAACGATGCTTTGCCATTTAATTAACCACGATCCTCATCCCGCACAGCCGGAGAATTAGTTGGCCGATCGAAGAGACTTGGACCGAGCGCGGCCACGATTTCAAGGACCCATCCGCTCTTTCCTCCCGTATCGCGCAGCCAGGTCGCGGTCTGTGCGGTAACTTCTCGAAACGGAGTTCAGGTTCATTCGTACGCAGAAACGCGGTATACATACGCGGCTGCTCTGGCCGGCGTTTGCTTCCGCGAAACGCTTTAAAATACACCGATCCGGCGGATGCCGCGCGTCCCAACTCCTTCTTTCTCGATTCTTCGATACACGCGCCGATTCTGCGCCGATTCCGCGCCGGGGAATATAAATAAAGGAGACGGATATCGTTTCCGCGAATCCGGCCTCGCGATCGAGATCGAGATCGAGATCGAGATCGAGATCGAGACCCGCCGATTCTCCGTCGGGAATTCACGCGAAATACGTTTTATTCGAGACGTTAAAACTCGTGCGTTAACTACCGCTAGGCGCCTGCTGTTACTCCTTCGCGTCGTCTTTTGAATGGAACTATTTTTAGAATGCGCCTACTATATGTGGATAACTGTACGTGCCGTGGCGTATTCAGTTTCTGCACGGGGCCACGCTATACGTACAAAATAGCACGACGTCTAAACGTGTTATAATTTTATTTTCCAGCCACCTGACGCGAACCACGACATGGGAAGACCCGCGGAAAACAGCGGCAGCAGCGAACGTCGNTGCCGCCGTCGACAATGGCAAATCCTCGACCGGCGCTACCAATTCTCTAGGCCCGTTGCCCGACGGATGGGAGCAAGCGCGTACTCCTGAAGGAGAAATCTACTTCATCAATCATCAGACACGCACCACTTCGTGGTTCGATCCAAGAATCCGTAAGTCTCCGTCGTATCCGCTCTACCCACCCGCTCTCCTTCCTTCCTTCCTCCCTTCGAATTTCCTTTTAATTTCACTCGAGGATTCCTACTTTATTTCCATCGAGCCGCGTCTCCCGTTTCAGCCACGCATCTTCAAAGAGCTCCAACTTCGGGCGCGATGTTACCGCAAAACTGGCTTCAGCAGCAGCAACCCACAGGTGGCGGTATTCAGAGTAATCAAACGCTGCAAGCGTGTCAACAGAAACTTCGTCTTCAGTCGCTACAGATGGAACGCGAGCGTCTCAAGCAACGGCAGCAGGAAATTATGCGGCAGGTAAGCCACGCGAACGCTCGCTCGCTTTTCTTCCCGATAACCACACGCTCCGTCTTTCTTCCGCCTCTAGCAAGAGCTGATGCTCCGGCAGAGCACCACCGACGCCGCCATGGATCCATTTTTATCGGGAATCAACGAGCAACACGCGCGCCAGGAAAGCGCGGACAGCGGTCTAGGACTTGGTTCTGCTTATTCTCTTCCGCACACGCCGGAAGATTTCCTCGCCAATATCGACGACAATATGGACGGCACAAGCGGTAAAACCTTCTCCGATTTGCAGTATCGCGAATGCGCCGAGTCGCGCCGATCGTTTTCCATGAACTTTAGACTTGTTTTGTAACGGTATCGATGTTAAAAATTTGCCCGTTCTTTCCTTTGCAGATGGTGGCGCACCTATGGAAACACCAGATCTCTCTACTCTCAGCGATAATATCGATTCGACCGATGATCTTGTTCCATCGTTACAGGTATTTCCCATTACTCGAATCGTTCTACTCGAAACCGCTCGCGGAAACAGCAATTAATAATAATCTCTTTCTTTTTTCTTTTTTTCTCTTCCTCCACCACGTTTCCAGTTGAGCGAAGATTTTAGTAGCGATATTTTGGACGACGTGCAATCACTGATAAACCCTAATACGACAAAACCTGAAAACGTGCTGACGTGGCTGTAGTATGGAGGTGGGAATTGTCTATGACAGGCAAGCAATTTATGAAATCGATTCGTTAAAAAAAATTGCAATTTCAATATGTCTAAACCGAATGGAATGATTCTAGAGGATCTTACCAATAACGTAACGACTATTCCATTAAAAAAAAAAAACAAAAGAAAAAACAAAAAAAGGAAAAAAAAACAAGTAACGCACGTGAACGAGAAAAATTTTAAAGTTTAAGTAGAATGGAGCCTTAATTACAACGCGTTATGCTCAACGTATACACGAACGTGTATACGGTAACATTCGCAGGGTGTTCTAGAAATGTTGACGATACTTTGAAAGATCGTAGTTCTTATCGAGTTCCATGCCGTTTCGTTTTATCCGCCACGTTCGTTCAACAGCTAAAGATGGTAAATAACGGTGAAATCTGAAGCCTTAAAAATCTAGTGTTCATGGCAAGCTTGTCGAGTCTTCCTGAAGAAATTTTTGAGAGTGTTGAGCAGGCCGTAATTATCGTTGAGGCTTCTCGAGAAATTGGTCCTTTCTTTTTTCTCTTTTTTTTTTTTTTTTTTTTTTTTTTTTTTT
>NIJG01000134.1:4302777-4394385 GCA_002201625.1 Euglossa dilemma | reverse complement strand
TATATACATATATATATATATATATATTTATATACATGTATATGTATGCACGTATATATGTGTATATATATATATATATATGTATAGAGATAGAGAGAGATACATATACACTGCAATCGAGTGTCGATAATGCTCAGACTATTTTACAAGCGATATGCTTAAACGAAGTGCCTTTTCTTTGCAATCGATTAGAACGACGATATTGATCGTCATCTTTTAAAGCAATAACCGTCCATACGAGATGTTTATGTGAACATGTGGTAATTGTTAAAATAGACAAACACGTTTTTAGACCCTTTTAAATACTTTGAAGAGGGGAACACAAAATGAATATATATATTTTTTTTATATATAAAGTCTATACTTGTTACGAATTGCAGTTATTGGTATTTTGAAATCACTGTTAGATTGTAAAATTCTCTTACGTTTTATACTACATACAGTTATATAATGGAGATTACAAAAGGAGAGTATATGATATTTATAGATTATCTTTAAATATCTTTAGCCTTAAGGATTTTTCACGTCCTTCTTTCCCTTTGCCTTTGGGAACAAGAACGTCGAAAGAAAAAAAAAAAAAGAGGCCGTTAATCTTGTACTTTGTCTGTTTCTCGCGAACCAGCCTGTAGTAATGGTTATTATCGGATAATCAAAGCGACACGGTGAAGAGGAGACAACATGCGTACACGTATATTTAGTTACATGGCAGCTTAAGTGTATACATATGTCGTATAAAAAAAGAGAAAAAGGAAAAAAAAAGAAGTAACGATGAAAAGAAAAGACGGAGGTTGACGTAACTCTTTATGTTAGTTCGAAATAATGCGGCGATAACGTTGATAAGTGCTGTACCCCAGTGATAACGATCACGCAATCACCAATTTTATCCGACTGATCTATTCCATGTTTTACTTGATTTTTTTTTCTTTTCGCCGCTTAAACGAGCGAGGCAGCAGGGAGAAAGCAGTTTTATTTTTCTCGAAGAATCAAAATGTTATTTTGTTAAAGTTTCCTTGTTGATCATCGAATTTTCATTGTTATCCAATCGTCGCAGTTACGTCTGCCAACCGCGGTCGTTCATCGAGGATCATGCAATTTCATTGACAAATTTAAGAGTGAAAAGAATGAAAATGGAAAAAAGGAAAGAAAAAAGGAAGGAAATGGAGATACAAGTGAGAGAGAAAAATCGGAAACGTAAGCTCTCCTGCCTTTTCCCAGAGTAAGGAAAAGTTCCGGAGACGCGAGTCAGATTTTGATTTTACAGTTATTCGCACGCTTAGTTTTATCTTTTTACTGTTACAACGCTAGCAGTGCGAGTAGCGCAAGTATTCGACCTCTTTTTATTTTTTAATGAAGTAATAAAACGATCATGTAATATTCATTCGATATTTGTGTTACTATCTGTATTATTCGACTGAAACTTGGAAAGCGATCGCTGTATAGTAATTAAGCGTAGCAACATAAAACACGGTAGACCTGACGTTCGTGTTATTCGCGTAACAATCATCATCGGAGAAAAATCTTTTATAAATGTTTTATCGTACGCGTGTATCTTTTAAAATATCAATACGATACATCGTTTCTCGAATTACGATCGTCTATTTCTATCCCAAAGCGTTATTGTTGGTGCATCGAAGGTTTCTATAGAATATATATTCTATATTAATGATTTTTAAAGCGGATGATTAATAAAATGTTAGGTATATATATCTCTCTATATATATATATATATATGTATGTATAAAGGAAGGAAAGAAGGCGAACGTAGCTCGAGAAATCTATGTCGAAACCGTCGAAAGGTTAATCGCTCGCAGTCGTATTTACGTCGAGAGGCACAAAATCTTTTATTTTCTTACCGACGTCTACTATGTTTTCTGTTCATGGTTATTATGCTCGGCCGTAGCGCGAAGCTTGTACGAAATACAAACATCTGCGTTCGAACGCGATCCGCGAAAGTTACCATCGCTAACGAGGATCAGACGGATTCGATGCGTTGCGTTACTCTCGATGCGATAGCTTCCAGGCGTGTCAGGTCAGATACATTTAATGTATTATTTTTATTGCTAGTTAACGATAATATTAATATTACCATACCGTATCTTGCTTTTAGTCTAAACTCAATTTAGTTGTTACGTTCAGGGGCGGGGGGAGGATCGCACGGAGGCGGAGAGACCTCTTGCAAAGTGCCTTCAATATAACGACGGAGAAAAATGTTATTTCACGGAGCGAAAAAAGCGTTTGTTAATACCAGTCGAATAACAGAAACCGAAAACGAAAACAAGTCTTCAAACTCCCCTTGGGTGACGCATCCATAATATCTGAGATTATACTACGAGAAGCAATTAGTTGTTTAATATCAGTATTTAAATATGCTCATTGGCAATAATTTGTGACGTACATTTTTATATCGGTAACAAGTGCCTTAGTAATAACGATAATGATAAATATATTGTTTACTTACGTACTGACAAACTCGCCTTCATTCTCTTCTCCTTTCCACCCTTCGGCATCCTCCCACACCATCTGGTTCTACGTGTTCAGGCTCGATCGGTATGTCCCATTTACCGGTCGTCCCACGCGAAACCCGAGGCATCCGAGCATCTCGTTTTTCTCCGCGTCCGTCCTTGCGTTCTCGGCTCGCCATTCTCGTTAGTCATCGCGGCCGCCTGGTTCCTCGCCGCGGAATGATCGATCGAGCAAACGGGACGCGTTCTTTCTCCGCCGATACCCGAGCATCAGCCATCGTTCCTGCCATCGTTCCTGCCATCGTTCCTGCAACGAGATGGAAGCGGCAGATTTCTGATTTGGCAAGGGGTGGGCTCGAGCGCCGATGGGGAAGCAACGCCGCCGGTCTGCGAGGGTGGCTACGAACCCCATGACGCCCTCCACGCTCCGCCACTATTTTTATGGATTCTTCCAAATGCGTTCGATCATCCCGAACGGTGCTTCCTATTTACGTATGCCACCCTCGTTCTCACCGATGCTTAACAAACACACCACTCTTCCGACAGCATTCACGGACTCGTTCCGTTCATCCTAGACGATGGAACGAACGATTTACCGATATCAACCCTTTTTCACTCGAATATCTCTTCGCTAGAAAAATCGAATTATTTTATTTTCGATTCAAGAGCTATCGCCTCGTTATCCAAGCCTAGAGGCATCGAAAAGAACCGATTGAAAGGAATTCCTCGAGTCGGGAAATTCAAGAGTCTGCCAAATGTCTCGAACGTTTCCTCGCGAGCACGTTTTCCCGTGAAATTCACGTAGATAGAGCTGGAAAAGAGGAAACGACGTCCCGTGGAGGTAAACGGGTAAAAAAACGTCCGCGCGGGCCGGACAGAGATTAGCGACTGGGTACCTGGGCTTTTTCAACCCTTTCTTCGCGCGTCCTTTCAGCAATAGAAAGTATTCAGGGCTTTGGATTGTCCGTGCCCGCAGTTTTTTAAGTGCCCTTAAAAGCTTGTCCGTGCCACGCAAGAACCTCGGATAATCCTTGACCGTTCGTCGCGAGTGAAAGCGTCCGGGCCCTGTGCACGCGCTTTTTGCGAAGTAACGGTGAAGGGTTGCGTCGGAAAAAAATTTTATTTGCCGGAAAAAACGTTAAGCATCGGGGCCGAAGGATCTCCGGCGGTTTGTGTCGCACGGAGAAGACCGGATTATCATTTTTTCTTCTGGAAACCAGGGAAAGGGTTGTCTTTTTCCGATTGCAAATGTTTCCTGTGTTTTTTCCTCGGTGGAGAATAAAAAATCTCGAGATAAAATTGGTCGCGACGGGACGATTCGGTTAATTCTGCAGGTAGCCGCCGCACTTGCACCTCGGCGAGCCGATGGGGTGGGTTTTTTTCTCGATCGCAGAAGCTCGATAGAGAAAAAACGACTCCACGCTTCCCCTATGGTGCCCCGTGTCTAATAGAAGCAAAAAATCTCCCCTTCTCTCAACAGGTTGATACCCATTGTGCAAGCGGGTTGTAACGCGAGATCGAGGAAAAAAAAATTAAAACATCCCTCCCTGCAACAGGTGATCCTTTCACAGGAGGGGCTTTATACCGCCCCGTTCAACTCTGTTTTACCCTTTCAAAACGCCCCGTTCAAGTGCTCCTGCACCGGATTATCACTCGACAAAAGTATCGAAACGTTTCACTTTTGATTTTTCATCTTCCCGACGCGTTTTAGTCGTCCATATTTGATTACAATATTAACGTTAAGCCTACCACAGCCTAAATCACCTAAATTAAAACTTTCTTTGTCCTTTATAGATCAGGTTTAAATTTTAATACAGCCTACCGCCGTGGAATTTTTCGAGAAATCAAGTCTCGTACAGTTGATGGTTTCATCGATCCTCCGAACTTTGATATACTCCGAGCGCAGCTGCGAGCTGTTGGACCAACGTGCCGATTCGTATAACAGGATCTTTCGGAAAAACGCGTGGCTCGTTAAGAATCGTCCATATGTCGGCGTCCATGGGCGGCGAACAATCGCGGGATGACGGTGCAGATCGATCGATCGTCCCTCGCGATGCGGATTTCATTTGCACCGGGGACTCCTCTTTTTTATCCGCATTTTTCCGATCCTCGCCAGTTTTCACGGTCGTCCGGATGCAGTGCATTAAAACGCATTCTAAATGGCCACGGTTCGGTCCCTTTGTCGAAGCTTTCCATTTAAACGTCCTTCCACCTTCGTCGTTGCTCCTTCTTCGCGGTGATCTGCCAGAAATTCCCTCCCCTCGGACTTCGGGAAAAACTGCACCAGTCACTTACGAAGGATCGTGACAAGCCGAATATTCCTCGTTCATCCACCTCCACAGAGCTCCGTACGAATTTTTTCTTAAAGAACCACCGGGTTGACCCATCGAATGGACGTCGAAAGGAAAGAGTTTCGGGAGATCGGGGATCCTGGAAGATCGGCGCGGAAGGATAGGAGAAGAGGCGGTAATCCTCGGTGACACGGAGACGGCTTAGCTTGGCGATTAAGCGTAATAAGTGGCGAAGGAGGCAGTCTGGGGCGCGGGTGCTCGCGGTGGCGCGTGTCTTCGGGAATCCCCGGGAAATTTACTGGCGGGCACCTTGGCGCGCGCGCCGGTTCCGTGTTCCTTTCAAGATCGTTGGATATATACGTAAAATGGCTCTATAAATAGGGTAAGAGAGGCGCAGCTGAGGCGGAAAGCGGAAATCACGGGGAAAGCACGCGTTTGGGGTCGTATCGTGTGTCGTGGCAGCGTAACAAAAAGACCAGAGGAGAAAGGAAGAGAGAGGAAAAAGTACTGGAGACGTTCGAGTCTCCCTTTCGCGAATTTTCCGAGTAAATCGAACGCGCGCAATCGGTCTGTCGTAATAAATAAACGTTTAAGAAATACTTCGATTTGACCAAGAAACAAGAGAAACTCTAAAGATATCTCATATCTCTCTGTTCCGATCATAGCTGTAACGTTACCGAACAGATTGCTCTGTGACAGGCGTGTTTTTTAAACCAACTTAAACACGCGTGTCGAGAACCTTTAACTCTTTGCAGTCTGAATTATATTTCAATCCTGTTGCCAGCAGCTTCCAACGCTTTTAAGCGTTTCATTTGAAATTTACTGCGGCTCAAAAATAGGGAAATTTGAATGATCGAAGGAAGAGGCAAATTCGATTAAATGTCAGTTTTATTTACACTGTTGTGGCATTTGTAATATTCAAGCGAGAAAGGAGCTGTTGCGGCAAAAACTATCGTGGAGTCACACTCGACGTAGGAGTGCAAAGGGTCAACTATTTTTCGTAGCAAAATATTCGGAACTCTTACAGAACACGTGTCACTAGATGAAAAAGAAACTCCTACGGTTTCTTTCGAAAAAAAAGCGATGGAAAAAGTGGTTCTTCTACCTCCGAGTGAGGAGACCCCCTCGAGAGAGATGTCGAGCGCGTTTAAATTCGAACGACCCAAGGCGATTCGAAACATTCGTGGGACTGCGAGGTCGTTGGAAAGAGGAAGTGGCAGAAGGAGAAAAAAAGGGAGAGAAAAGGGAGAGAAAAGGGAGAAAAAAGTGAGAAAAAAAAGGAAGCAGAGCGAGGAGGTTTGAAAAGTGGCGAGAATGAACGCGTGCGCGTTGGTCGCGCCGCGACCTCCCTTTTCTCCCGCCTGTCCACCCCTCTGGCATAGGGTGCCACCGAGGGTGCAGCGGCCCCATGCTCCGCCCTTCGAGGGCCGACTCGCCCCTCGCCAGTCGATAGAGAAAAAAAGCCTATAAATGAAAATGATCGGAGCTCCGCGTGGACCGCGCGTGTTTTCCTCGTTTGCCAGAAATCCGATTACGCGCCGCGGCGCCGAAAAACCATCCTCCAGTCGAGCTATCCAGCCGCGCAAATCCGTTGTAACGACCAGAGGATTACGCGGTTGTTCCTTGCAATGCCTGTCAGCCGCGATGATCCAGAGATCTCGGGATCCACGCTTCCTCTTCTATCCCTATCCTTCGGATATTAACGAATTCGCGACTCGACCGAGTTTCGTTTCGTCGTCGGGACGCGAGAGCGATTCGCGCGGCTTGGAATGGATGGACGCAGCCTCCTGGGCGCAGAAATACGTGGAAACGTTGGGTTATTAGGTCCGGTCAGTCATTAAGCCGGCACATGCACCGGGGGTGTCCGGTTTTCCGGTAATATGGGGTGAAAATGCGATTCCGGGCTTTCTCACCGACAATCGTCGCGGATCCGGGAGAACGGACGGCTGCTGCAGCCGTTTTCGAAAATCTCTCGGCCGGCTAGGGCCGGAATCTCGCTGGACAATGGTCACGTATGCTTCCATCTATAAATCTTGCATTGTCCGGCGCCGATGTTTAGTCGCCCGCATATTAACCCAGGGGTGAAAAGGCCGCGCACCCGGCATTGTTCAATAGTTGACCCCTCTCGTGGTACCGCGACCCCCGGCTTTCTTATTTATCAGGTTACGAGTCGCACCGCTCGTAACCGATCTACGATCCTGGACCCGTCATCTCTCCCTTCCATTCTCCCGCGTTCGCACCCGTTTCGCACCCGTTTCGCACCGCGCGCCCTTCGCGAAAATCGCCCTGCGAACCTCGACCTTCCGATTCGTCTCGCAGCCGTCTCCTCGGTGTCCGAGGGACGAAGCGCGTCACACCGGTCTGCCGTTCCAAATTTCCTCCAACCTCTCCGCTCCGCAGTTTCCAGATACGCGCGACAAGCTTCCGGCTAATCTCGACCGGACACGCTGCTATGAGAATTCCTCGATTCCGTAAAAAAACCTACGAACAACGACGGGAATCGTAGGAGGGAATCGTCGGGAAGATATAGAAGAGCATGAAACCGGAGAAACAAGCCAGGAAGAAAAACCCAAGATCGGGATCTGTAAAACGATCATCGAGAGAAAGAGAGAGCGAGAGAGAGAGAGAGAGAGAGAGAGAGAGAGAGAGAGAGAGAGAGAGAGAGAGAGAGAGGCACGAGCCAGATGCTACAAAGAGCATTCCCTGTTATTACGAGTAATTCGAGAAGGAAAAACTGGCGAGATGACTCTGGAAAAAATGTATAGACCGCGATGACAGTCTCGTACCGAGGCACCTTGCGCTTTTCCAGAGGAGAGCGGTGGAAAAAAATTTGTTTCATCGCGTGCCGGGATCGACTCCCTTCCCGTACTCCAGTGGGGTGAGTGTGATTTTTTGTAAACCTGTTCCTTCCGTCTAATAATCTGCTTCTACACGTTTTTTTTTCTCTTCCTCTTTTTCCTCCGGTGCTCTCGATTCACGTTGGCTGCACGGGTCGGTTTTGTTCCGGGGCTGACAGCCGGCTAACGATCCCCGAGTGTGTGTTTATTATACGCGACGCGAGTCGCGCCACGCGCTCCGAAAAAGCGGCCTGCCAGCCACGAGGGTAGAGGAAAAAAGGGAAGAACAAGGGAGGGTGAGAGAGAGGGAGAGGGAGAGCGAGAGAGAGAGAGAGGGCCGGCCGTTTTCCCGATTTACGGGGAACATAAAAAGCCGGGGAGAAAGGAAGAAAGGACGAGGGCTGGGAAAGACGAGGGGGTCGAAGGAGAACGAACACGCGGACTTGTGGGTAGAACTGGCACGGAGTGGATTCGGCCACTGAATATCGAGAGCCCTTCGATCCGCAGGCAGCCTCCGCACGCACCGTTTCACGCGGGGTCCTGCCGCCAGGCTGCATCAGGGGAGAAAAAAAATCCATTCCCAAAAGCGACTCCCATCGGCCACCACCGCTGACCGCCAAGTCGTCACTTAGGGGTCTCTTTCAGACGCCACCATCTTTTTCCCTTCCCCTCTCTTTCTCTTTTTCTTTTTCTTTTTTTCTCTAACAAAATGCCTCGATGTCCGGCAAAGTGAGATTAATGTCCAGGCTGGAAGGCTTCTGTTCCAGTCCGAGGATCGATCAACCATCTTTCGGAAGATTCGCAGTTTTCTTATCCTCCGGGAACATATGCACGTAGAACGACAGACGAGTCTGTTCGACGACTATCGATCCGACGGAAGCGAATTAAAAGTTTCGGATACGAGTAATAAATTAACGCGAAAACTGCGATTGAAATGAGAACATTTTGAAGAATTTTCAAATTCCGATTTCTCGATTCGAGTATACGAAGGGAGGAGGAGAGAGAACAAAGGCTGGATCTCGCGAAGAGACGGTTGATATCGCGATCAGGAGCTGGGAGTAGACCGCGAGATAGAGGGAAGCAGATGAACCGTGAGTGTGGGTCAAGCCAGCACGAGCGTGGGTCAGCTGTCAGTTGTTTGTCCTTATAGAAGGGCGCCATTTGTGCGACGCAGGCTGCGCTGCAGCCGCGAACCGCCGGTCACCGATGCCTCCACGACATCCTCGGCCACCGTTCTGCTTTTTTCTATTCATCTCGCCGAGTTCTCGGACCCCTGGACCGTTGCCCGGAACAAGCGTTCGGGGCACGAGTCCTCCTCTCATTCACCGTTCCGCTCGTTTTCTCCGAAACCCGGCTGTCCCGTAAAAAATCTCCAGAAACCGTTTTCTTCGGCCTGGTACTAAACGATTCTCGTTACGTACTCGTTCGACACGGGTTCAAAGAGTTACTCTTATTCGCTGTTAGTAATTTTCAAAGACAATTCGGAAGATACCGAATAACCGATCGAAGCTTCGATCGTAAATGAGATTTTCCACGCGGGATTTTACCGAAAAAACAGTCACGATTACGCGTTGTTTTTTCTTCGAAAGTTGCCGAGGTAAACAGCCAACGTCCAAACACGATAATGACTAGCCATTGTCTCGTTTTCGGGTTTGCTAGATTAGAGCTCAACGGTTTGCGGCTAATCCCTCGCGGAAAAATAATAATACCGGGAGAGGAGCACCTTGCTTTCTCAAAAATATCCAGGTTCATTGAGTCATAGCCTGGAACAAGGCATCGAGGGAATGCGATCGTGACTGACAGTTTAAACACGAGCTTCTTTGCGAGGTCGCTGGAAAAACATGGTGTTTTCCGTGGCCGAGTGGTAAATAACCGATTGTTTGCGTAAAGGGTCGGAATCGATAGGAAACGACGTCGGTTAACGAGGAGGAATCAGGGGTCAACGTGTCAGCGATAAAAAAACCGAGTCGCATTAGCCGATGAGTCAAAAGGCTGCCGAAAAACCCGATGAATCGCGGCTTGATCGTGATAACGCGCTCGTTATGCATTTTCCAGCTCGTTTGCCCACGAGTGCTCGTTAAAACTGTTAACATTCCTGGCGTTCCCGGATTATCGCCGATCGTCGGAAAATTACCGTCCTCTTTCCGCGAAACGCGATTTCCTTCCGAGCGAGCGCGTAATTCTCGAGCGCGGAGAACTATTTTCCGCGGGGGAAACGTGTTTGTCGTGCGGCTGCCGCGGGGCGGAACGGAAAAATATTTTCCTGGCAAAATTTCGAGAGCCTCGAGAGGGGTGCGAAAGGGGTTAGGGAGCAGCTGTTTAAACGTGCTCCGACGCACCCACGCTCAGGTAAGGGGATGCACGTTTCCCGGCGTTTCCGCTGATCGATTTTTTTGCACGAATTCCGAGACAGTGGTAGGATTCTCGGTGAAAATTCTGGTGAAAGTTTCTCTTCGAGGGCGAGAGAGAGAGAAGAGGGACACGTGTCTCGTAACCTCCGCCCCTGCCAGTCATCGCGAATAAGCGACAACAAAGGAGTTCTCGATAAGCACACGTGTCCGTTCTCCGCCTCTCCTCTTCGATCCACGATTTTCCAAAGTTTCGCGTTTTGCCGCGAATTCAAGCCGCGATTCGCCGATTCGCGCCGGTGATTGCGTTCGACGCGAAGTAAACGGAAAATTAAACGAGAAAGGTTGGAGAAAAAATGTCCCTAGCTCGGCGAGCTCTAATTTTTCCACGGGAAATCGGCCGGTGCCCCAGGTAGCCGGAACCGGTGCCGTAAATTTCGCTCGCAATTGTACAATAACTCATTATCTAATACCGAGAATTTCTAACCGGGTTGAGTTTCCGCGGTCGGGACTTTATATAGGTTGCCGGAGGATCGGGGAAAACATGGCGGCCGGGTAAAATGGCACAGGCAGATGTCGGTAAGGAGAGAGGGTGCGCGTAGAAGGAAAACGAAAGGGTCGATGGACAGGGTTGAACACCCTCGGTTCCTTCTTTGAAACAATGTCGTAGCCCACTCGCTCGAATTACCATTACCAAACGGGATAAGAATCGTGCGAATCCTGCCTGCCACCTCTTCCGTTTCTTGGAAAAGAGTTATTCCACGCGGGGGGTGCGTGTTTTCCTCTGGTATTTCTCTTTTTCGTCGGAGATTCGTCGGAAAAATCGCGATCGCCGCAGAGGGTAGTGGGACACCGGGGAAAACAGGCGAAAGGACGGAGAGAAAGTTGCTTTAACCCCGTTACCGGGGTAACAGTATACTCGGCGGAAGGATAGGGGCGACAATAAAAACTAGATTTTCGGCTCGTAAATTTTCGAAAACGGGAAATGTGCCGATAGGCGTAATTTCGGACCAGCTTTTACGATTCCGTGAAGGAGTAACGGGACATTTCGGATGCGCAACGTTTCCGTGGACGATCAAAAAGTTAACCAGCCGGGCGTGAGGTTTCCTCGAGGACTCGCTCGTCTTAGAACCGGTCGTCACGGATATCCTTGACCTTCGACAAACGTGTGGACGGATCGAAAAGATCTCGGCAATTGGAGAGGTCGATCGCCGTGGAAGCATCAATCGGGCTAATTGGATTTCGTCGATGCAAACACGGCGGATACAATGGTTCGGGCAACGGCTCATTGTCCGTTCATAAATTGTTGCGGTTTTTTCATTGGCCAAATAGCGGAAATCCAATTACACTCGTGTTCGGCGGTGTGGAAGGTGGCACAATAAAAATAATCGCACCTTCCTGGAACGGGTGCACTTAGACCTGCGAGCTTTTGTTCTCTTACGAACTCGGTGGGTTGATTCCGCCCTAATTAACGAACCCTCCTATTGTCTCCGCGAATTCGTACAAATTCGCGCTGCGGCCTTATTACCCCGGGTATTTGTAAATTCCCGGAATCTGCCGAGTTAATCGTTGGTCGAGTCAATAAACGCGTTCCTATGCACTCGTATACCGTGGAAAAAATCGAGCTCGGACCTTTGCACCGAAGCAGGAGGAAGTCGGAGCGACAAACTCGGCGATACTCGAAGAAGCGTCGTTTAAGAGGTTCGCGCGAGCCTGTTTACCGGCTAATGGGAAATGCGATTTTTCGAGGAGGCTCGGAGGGAAATCAAAGCGAAAGAAAGGATTACGGAAGAATAAGGTGGGTAGCTCGAAAGGCCGGGGAAACGTAGACTGTGCTGGATTTCGGGCAGGCCGAGGTGATTGTCCAAGGGTTCGCACCGGTGTAGCTGGAAATGTAGAACATGGTAGGCTAATCGCGTTATTTATTACCACGGCTGATCGTCGCTAGCTCGAACGTTCCCGCGCTCTTTCCACTCTCGTTATATTTATGGCGAAGTTAGAAAACGTTACTCCGTATACCACGGCGAGAGAGAAAGAACAATGAGGCCGGGGTACCGTCGCGAAGGGGTACGGGGGTGCGAAGACGCTTGCTCGAGCGTCGCAGCAAAAACGTCTCGAGCACGATTATTTATTGCGTTTTACGTTTAATTTCCCGGGGCCCCTCGTAAACGGGCTGAGGTGGTGTTTGCCTAGGAAATGCAAAACTGGATCGCAGGGTAACGAACCCGTGGGTCGAAGGTGCGCACATCTCGGCAAATCTCTCCGATTTTTCTCCCCGATTTATTGCCGTGCAATCGGTGATCCGTGAAGCGTTATAGTCGGGCATAAAAATCCTCCAAATTTTTTCTGCCCGTCGGAAAAACAAGGTCGACTGAAGGGTTACCGCGCGTTCTCCGGATACACAAGAAACCGGTGAACAGTTAGAAACGCATATACGCCCCTCTCTTTTTTCACCTCGAGAAAACAGCGTAACTGTAAAAGCGTCGTAAACACGGCAGAGCCGGGGAACGGTTTTCAGGAAAAGCAGATTAGAAGGAAAGGGTTGAAGGGGATTTTTTGATGAAGCCTTTACGGTCTCTAGATTTTTTCCTCCCCCGCCCAGCACCGAAAGGGTTGAAGGACGATTTACGACGCAGCAAAGACCCGTGTACCTGTTGGTCAAAGACGTATCCGGCCTCGAGCGACGACCACCCTCGAGGCCATGCTTTGCATGCCGCCATTTCCTGCCGGAACACGCGAAAAACACTCGAATTTCACTCTTCCCTCGGTACTTTCACGCGTTTCTCTTCCTCCTCTTTCACCCTCGAATCGTCGGTTCGGCGAAACGGAAACTCGGCGAGTTTCCCCGCGCCGTTTCTCCGGTGGTTCTCGACACCGGGATCATCGGACTCCGGCTAATGGTCCTGTCCACTGTTTTCCCGAGCCACGGGAAAGGGTGCGATCTGTCTAACGGGAGAGAAAGCGCAGACTGGCTACGGACGGAAAAAGAAAAGGGCGCGCACGCGTGTCGCCGCGGTGTTTCCCGTTTCTTTCCTCCGAAATCCCAGAGGCTAATTAGACCAAGTCCCGTATTTTTCCCGTGACATTTCCGAGGCTCGTATCGAGCGCGACGGGGCGAGAGAGAGCGGCTGTGGAAAAAATTGTAAATAATCGAAATCGATACTAGATAGATGGGATACAAACATTGCGTACTCGCGGCGACCTCGGGCACAGGCGCTACCGGAGCGGCAAGAAGATTCCGCGATGGCCGGGGAGACGACGAGGGGTCTCTCTCCGGTAGGTGGGGGGACTGGGAAAGGGTTGACGCGACGAGAGAAAGATAAAAAGAGGAGGAGTGATAAAAGCAAGGGGTCGAGGGATGAAGGGAAAAAGCGCGGAGAGCGTGGAATCGGCAGGAGCGATGGCGTGGCTAAGGGTGGGGTATTGAAAAACCTCTATGAATCCGGACGATGGCCTAGCTGCGATTGGACAAGCGGCCTCGGCCGTAGGGAGAGGGTAGCTGCCCTCTCGGCACGATCCACAAATAAGCCGGTATTCCATTTTGGGACTTAGGACGTTGTCAGTCGACCTCGAGCATTCACGCGGAACTCGAGGCCGGGTCGAGGAGTCGTCTTCACTTGTCACGTCTATTTTCCTCGTCGCAACTTTTATCTTCGTTTTATTCTCTCTCTCTCTCTCTCCCTAGTTCTTTTTATCTCTCTCCCTCTTTCTCTTTCCCTTCGGATCGGAGATCGTGGAAGTTGGCGCGATCGAAAGTTCAGTGTCGAGTCAGTGCGGATAGTGAGTACCATCGAGGATCAACGGCCTCGTCTCCGGAGTTGGAGGAAGCTGGAGACTCCGAGTTCGAGGTTCGTCCACTTGCGTTATTTTTCTTCAATTCGGTTGTACTGTGAACGAACGTGCTTGTTTGTGACGTAAACGTGAACGCGAGCGTTGGCTGGTGGATCAGGATGGGAGGAAGACGGAAGTTTCGGGGAGAATCGGTATCGTAAGATCTCTCGCGCGCCTGTGTTCGATCGTCCCGCGCTCGATCATGCATTTTTTACGATGCTCGTTTGTTCCATCCGATGGAATTAAAGGTTCGATCTCTGGTGTGCGCGTGTGTCGTGTCCCGAACGTACAAAGAGTCGTAACGACGTTGCTTTTCAGTTTCTTTCCCAGTCCCTTTCGGGAATCGTCGACTATCCTGCCGAGGTATACGCGCGTGTCGAAATTGGCCGTTGTTTAGTTCGCGTGTTTCGAAAAGTGTCTGTATACGGCAATGACATCGTGTACGGGATCGGTAGAAACAAACACGGAGAAAATTCAACATGTCGGGAGCAACAAGGATATCGGAAAAACAAACGTTACACGCGTGTTTCCGTTACGTATACGTACGTTCCCGTTACGTATACGTATGTGTCCGTTACTTTTCCTTTGTTTCCCTTTTTTTTTGCTTTTTTGTTTCTTTTCTTTCTTTTTTTTTTTTTTCCTCTCCTTTTCGATTAAAAACGAGAACATAGAGAGAGACTCGTAGTCGGCGGCCGGTGTTCGTCGATTGTTTTCCCCGATCGGCCTGATGTCGCGTTCCGCGACGATTGATGGAAATTCCAGTTTACCCCGATTCGTCGGCAAGCCTTTTAAAATTTACACGCGTTACATCGTCTCCGGCGTCCGCCTGTGATACGAGCCTCAGCTTTACACGTACATTGTACATAAATAAACACTACACGCCGGGATTTTCGCCGCAATTTAACGGCAAATTAGATTTATCGAGTTGAATCGATCGTATCGGCGCGTTCCACGGTATTTTTATTCGCGATTGTTCGTCCTGGAATAAGTCGTACGTGTCGGCGAGTACGCGTACCTGTTTCGTCCCTTTGTCGTAGCTTTTCTATTTACTGTTGTGATTATGCTCGGAATTTCGAAAGACTCTCTCTCCCGTCGACCTTTGCCAAAGTCTTTTTTCTCCTTGCTCGAACGAGCACGAAGGTGTTCGCTTTAATCGACTCGTAAGCGTTCTTACTATGGAATGCGAGCGTTGCTGCGTGGCGAAACAATTCCGCAGCGGACGGCCGACGCGAGATTCTTCGATCGTTGGATCGCCGATTCCTCGAGCGTAATTGCTCGGCTTATCCCGGCGAGACCTCGTTGTTACGAGGGTCAACTTTCGGCTATCAACTGTCCTTTGAATTTTATTTACGACCGCCGGCGCACGGGGTGAAGGGACAATGAGATTTCTGGCAGAAGTCAAAAGCGGGATCTCCCAACCTCGGTCTTCTCTGCGGGCATTTAAGCGTGCTCTACTTGAATAAACGAGGTAGTCCTTAACCCTAGTACCGTTCGTCCTTTCCGCCCAAGGGACACTAAATTTTCCTCCGTTTATTAGCCGATGCTGTCTAGCGTTTAAACTTCACCCCGGTGCCTTTATTCCTCCGACGTGTCGTAAACGCCGTTCGATTTTTACCGAATTAACAACAGATTTTCGCACGATACAACCGAGCATCGGAGCCGACGATCGATCGGATAACGATAGGACTACGTAAATCTCGAGCAACGTCGAAATCTCTGAATGACGCGCGGGGACAGACTGGTCTTGGATCGAAACAATCTCGCCGTTCGTCGGTTTGCTTGGAATAAATTAACCAGAGCGTTCGACGCGTCGGGAAATATTCGGTCTCGTAGCGCGTGCAAGGCAAAAGGACGACGGGGACAACAGGCAAACACGGTGAAATGATTTTACCGAGAATTTGCTTTAGAATAGGCACAGGCTATTTGCCACGGTCTCTCTACCCTTCTTCGCGGAAATTCGTACAATCGTCGCAGACGGGGTAACCCTTCTCGACCGTACTGTAACAAAGATCGATTCGAGTCCGATCTTTTCACCTGTCTCTTTCTCCCATACAAATTTTCTGCCCCCGACCCTCGAATTTTCCCCTCCGTTCTAATGTCCTGTAATCCGCGATGAACATTTCCGTTTTCCTCTCGGTTCGAATTTCACGGCGTCTTGCCGGCTCGTGGATTATTCGCGAATCGTCGCGTTAAGCTTCGAGCCTCGGTCGAAGCGCGCCGGGAACCCGGAGAGAAAGGTAGACGCGATTAATAATTTCTTATTTACTTTGGTAAACAGAGTGGCAAGATGAGAGGGAATTGGGACGCGGCGGAGCCTTTGGTACACGCGCCAAATCAGCAACGGCAGCAACAGCAACAAACCATTGTCGAAGAGCAACGCCATCCCCTCCATTCGCCAACCACGCCCGCTTGGGGTATCGCCGATAGGATCGTGGTGAGTAATCGTTTCAACCCCTCGCCGATTCGACCTTCTTCTCTCCTTTCTCTTCTTTAACTTATTCATCTCCCTTTCTCTCTCTCTCTCACTCTCTCTCGCTCCCTCCTCGCTAGCATCCCCCGTTTCGTTCACCCTCTCTCGTTTTTTCATCCCCCAACCGCGGCTCCCTCTCTTCCTTCCTTCCTTCCTTCCTTCTCCCCGATCGACAAAATGTCCTTTCGCTTAACTCCATGGACTCGGTTAACTCTTCGTAGCTTCGCTCTCGTTTCATCTCTGGCCTATTTCTCCTGTCCTATCGCCGCGAGGATGAATCGGGATCGATGGAACGCGCGTGACGTATGCCTTTGCTTTCCTGGTTTCGCAGAAAGAGGAGCCGAGCGAAGACAAAAACAACGACTCAGGTGTGTCACCTGACCACTACACCAGCAACTCTGTCTCCCCTAGAAGCAGAAGGTCCTCGTCGACGGCGAACTGTAGCCTGTCGCCGGGTAGCGCGACCTCGCAGGACTCGAATAACATGCAGTGCAGCACGTTCGACTACAGTCCGCAGAGGATGTTCAAGAACTGCGCCTCGCCGCTCGAGTACGCGAGGCATCACGCGATGGACGAGCACCAGCCGGAACAGGCGATGGACGTGGTTTCCAGCACGGTGAAACCGAGCAACGATGACGTGGAACTCGGCCAGGACATCTTGCAGTGTCCTATTTGCGCTTTCACCACGTTGAATAGGTAAAAGCCGACTTTGCCTGGCCTCGCGCGGCCACACACCACAGCCAACCAAGACCAGGCGAGGAAACTTGCTTCTCAAAGGAAATGTTCACCCTTTTCGCAGGTTAAACTTCACCGAGCATTTGACCACGCACTGCACCACCAAGTGCGACACGCCGGACTTTGTGAAATCGGTGCTCAGCCAGCTGTCGATGCCGCCGAGCTCGTTCCAGGACGAGAACAGGTCCTCGCCGACCCAGGGCGAACGCTCGGAGCAAGAGTCGGAAGAGGCGGACGAGCCGGGACTGCGGGTCCCTCGCTTGAACTCCCAGGGCAAAGTGAAGACTTTTAGATGCAAGCAGTGCAACTTCGTGGCCATCACGAAGCTGGAGTTCTGGGAGCACAGCCGCGGCCACATCAAGGCCGAGAAGCTGCTCACCTGCCCCAAGTGTCCCTTCGTCACCGAGTACAAGCATCACCTCGAGTATCACCTGCGCAATCATTTCGGCTCGAAACCGTTCAAATGCGACAAGTGTTCCTACTCGTGCGTGAACAAGTCGATGCTCAACAGCCACCTCAAGTCCCACTCGAACATTTACCAGTACAGATGCGCCAATTGTTCCTACGCGACCAAGTACTGCCACTCGTTGAAGCTTCACCTGAGGAAGTACTCGCACCAGCCTGCGATGGTGCTGAACGCGGACGGTTCGCCGAACCCGTTGCCCATCATCGACGTCTACGGCACCCGGCGAGGTCCCAAGCAGAAGTCCATCAAGTCCCAGGACGACATCGGCCAGGGTAACAACAACATGCAGATCCCGATGTCGTCCCCTCAGCTCGTGGTCCCGCCTCAGATCTCGCCTGTCAGCCACCACTTGCCCATTTACCCTCTCAACGGCTTAACCAGTGCCAACACCCCGAACAACCTCACCTCCGCCAGCGGAATGAACGGCGTGGTGCAGAATCAGCCCGCGCTCGCGTTCTCGTACAACCAGCTCTTCCCCGGCTTCCCTCTCGCCCACTTCTCCATCTCCGAGGACAGCAACAGCGCGGAGAAGCAGCTGGACCGAATAAAGTCCGCCTCGCTGATAGACTACCTGAAGGTGATAGAGGAGGAGAAGATGTCGGAGGACGTGCCGCAGGATCTCGTGGTGAGGTGCGGGAACGGGAACAAGACGCCGAACGGTATCGCGTCGAACGACGAGTCTCTGGACAACGAGATGCCGAAGGTGACCGAGGCGGCGACGAGGTCGAGCCTGGTGGCTCAGCGAGACGGCACGGAGCCCAAGGCGGCGCCTCTGGACCTCAGCAAACCCGACCTGGTCGGGAACGTTCAGAAACCCGTTGTTGCTACCAATTCACCGAGAGCCACGGGGACCAGCAGACGCAAGGGCAGGGCGGTGAAACTGGATCGCAGAGTGGTCGAGGTGGACACGGACGAGGAGCAGCAGCAGCAGCAAGCGCCGGTGGAACCGGAAGAATCATCGTTCGAGCCTCGGTCTGCCAGCAGTCCGGGCCGCAGCGACGAGAAGGAGGAGAACGAGCGCGGCTTCGGAGTGAGTAACGAGTTCACTTGTCAATACTGCGAGATCGTGTTCGGTAACGTGGTGATGTACACCGTTCACATGGGCTATCACGGATACAAGGACCCTTACACGTGTAACATGTGCGGCCATCAGTGTACCGACAAGGTGTCCTTCTTCCTACACATCGCCAGGTCGAAGCACTCGTAGGTTTCCTTTCGGCGAGTAGACGCACCTCTGAGATAGACTCTGAACGGGTTATCGCGGAAGCCTCCCTCGGGAGTTGCAGCGATCCGCTTCGAAACGCGCTCGATGCAGCCAAGTCTGCGGATTTCCACGTTGCACCACCACTGTTCCCTGTGCTTCAACGACGACGGATCACGGGGGTGTCGCGACCACGCTGCAAACTGTCATCCCTTGGACTCGGGAACAGGGTTGCAAGGGTGAGACGCCGGCAACCCGTGCAGACGTCGTCTCTGCCGACCGCCCAGGCGGTCGGATACTCGTGTACCTTTCCGACGCGCCAACGCTGTCACGGATATCTCAACGCGTGTACAAATTAGTACATAGACGTACATAGATATAGGTACTATACGTGTATATTTTCGTAGAGATAAAAGATGGTTGGTTTCACCGGTGGCCGATTTTCCACGCGCCCGATCGGAAACCGACGCCCTTCCGGCAGGATTTGCTGGAACGAGAATCGACACTTTCCTTTTCTTTTAACCAGCCCAACGATGATGGCCGAGCAACGTAACTCTCCAACGGGCTACAGAGTATTTTTCCATTGTTTTGATAGAATTTTCTATACACCGTAGAAAGGAGAGGAGCGTTGCGTTACTCGGCTTCAAGGTTTCTACAGTTGAAACGCGCCCGCGGCCAAGTTCTATTTTACCAGAGATTCTCGTTCCAGGGAACCACTGCCGCATTGTGTCGTGAGAGGATCGATAGAGTTTAAGTCAGGCGTGAGTTAGGCGAGAATTCGATAGATAAATACGTAACGAAATCGGACAGGACGCGAGGGTTAGAGGTTGTCGAGAGGATCAAGTACTTACGGTCAAAATTTCTCGATTCTAGTCAAAATACACCGAGTGGATGCTGTGAGTGTCGATAGTCTCGGTGTGCAATTTAACGAACTGTAGCAGGAAACGGCTGTCGCGTGTAAAATCATGCAATCGGACAAACATATTCTCGGTACTCGACGTTCCGACGTATTCGACGATTCATTTTCCTTCGTTCGTCGCACTCGAGACGGTGGAAAAATCCAAACGGAATCGAACCGAACCTTCGATGCGTTCCTACGGTCTATCTAATTTTTTCTTTTTCTTTTTTTTTTTCGATTTGACCAACTACTTACGTTTTTTTCCCCTCCATACCACCCCTTTTTTTTCTTCTTACGGAAACGCGTTTTAAGTTGTTTTACCTTCAACCTAATTTTTAATTTTTGTCTCTTCCTTATTCTTTTTCTTTTTTTTTTCCTTTTGATGTTAACGAACACACTGACGAGATGAGGTTAACGTTAAAGTAGGCTGCAACTTTCCTTTCTTACCAAACTTACGCTTTTTCTTTTCCGTTTTAATCACAATTTACCTCGTTTCTTTTTTTTTATTCTTTACGAAGATGACGTTACGTTTCTTAACAAAGTTCTTCTTTAACGTTAACCGCGAATCTTATTCGGTTTACCATTTTGAGTTCTTACGTTCTTTTACCGACGAGAAATCCGTAAAGGAAAAAGGAAGAAAAAAAAAAAACGCTTCATCGAACTTGATCGGTCGAAGGAAAACGCACTTTGCCCAACGAACGAGAACGTCGCGAGTAAACTTCAAAATGCGAGTCGATTTATATAAAGAGTATATAATAAATGCGTATATTTTGTAATACCAGAGATTCTATTCTACTAAGATGTACACGGACGGGTGTAATACGTAAGGACCACCATTTTTGGCTCTTTTATTTTTTTTCCCGTGGAACGAGAACGAACGTTTCTTTGCGACGACTGTGTCGCAGGTGCAAGAGAACGCGCGTCGATTCGCGCGCGTGAGACGAAGGTGTGTTTGTTTGTTAAAAAAAAAAGAAAAAAAAAAGAAAAAAAAGAAGAAAAAATTCGTTGCACCTTTCGCCGATTCCATTTTCTTTCGTTAATTGCGATACTTGCATTTTTGTTCTCGGCTGAATTTCGTTCCACTTTTTTGTTCCTCCTCGGAGATAGCGGGTATATCGCGCAGCAAGAGCGCGCAGCCATTTTGTTCTTACGTTTGCTTTCAACCATGATGCGAATCGACCAAGAAACCTGGTTCCTACTAGTTAATATAGTTTAAGTAACAATAATGTTTCGACATTCCTCTTATAATATGTAATCGCAAAATACATAAGTTATTTATCTAACAGCTGTGTTCCTTCCTTTCTCTCCCTCCATCTTCTCGCGATTATCGCGCAGGCTTGCGGAAATCTTCCGTCTCTCGAGTAATACTTGACGCGCAAGCCTGAAGCTTCCGTCGATTGGCCGCCTATCGAGAAACAAGTAACGATCCAGTCGTCGAAATTCTACGCGTTAAGCGATCCAGCAAAGGTCCTAAACGAATCGGGGATATTTCGATAATCGAATCGGATTAACTTTAATTTAATTAGTCATTTGCGTTAATATTTACCGCGATGCCGTACACGAGTCACGAGAAAATCGCGTGGATGCCAGACGTGATCGGACCGATATACCAAAGGGAAGACATCACTTTGCGCGAGGTTAGTCCTCCTCGTCTCCACGGGAAGAATCGTCGCGGAATATTTCCTCGAGAGAGATTTCCGAGGGATGATTAATTAGGTGCTGAATACCCATCGAAACGACAAATGCACCCAAACGATGGCGACTTTCGTTCCGGACGAGCTGATATACGAGAGCGACCTGTCCAAGAAGAATTTCCGCAAGTTCAACTCGGTGATGGCGTTGATCAGCAGCACGCAGTTGTTCAACCTGTACAGAAGGTACAAAAGCGCGGAGAACGGCGGCAGCTTCGCCTTGATCTCCGAGCTGAACCACTACATGGAGGTTATCATAGAGGAGGTGTACATTTCTCACGGGGACCTGTTGAAGTTCTCTCGTACGCGTGTTCACTCGCCCAGACCTCGAGTATTCGCGGTGCTTAACGATGTTCGTTGCGCGCAGACGACAACTTGCTGGTCATGTGGAAGATAAACAGGGACGAGTTCGTGTCGAAGATGGTGCACCACGTGATCCTGTGCGCGCAACGGATCCAGATAGCGGTGACCAGTCTGGAGATCGACCATTCCGTCTCTAAAGGTAAACGACAGATTCGCAATCGAGTCGAGTTGCGATCGGCCGATCCGCTTGTCGACAGTGAACGTGGTGCTGTCCGCGGGAAAGGTGACGTTTTCCGTGATCGGCGACGACAGGGCGAGACACTTCATAATCGCGGGGAAACCGATCGAGGAGCTCAAGTACGCCAGACGAATCTGTTTACCAGGCGATCTCGTGCTGTCCTCCAGCGCTTGGGAGCACTGTGCTCCCAGCCAGTACGAATACGTGATCAAGGACTCGAACAACGTCAAGGTACGCGCGATTCTAGCTGCGAATAAACGCGTCTCGATCTCGTTCTCGATCTCGTTCTCGATCTCGTTCTAACAGATCATGAAAGTGCTCGGTCCACCGACCGAGCCTCTGAGGAGCACCATCTCGATCGCCGACATCCCCTCGGTCAGTCATCAAATCATCACCTACACGCCCTCCGAAATGTCCATATCGTCCGACGTGTCTCTAGATCCCGAGATCAACGTCCATCACTTCCAGAGTAAGCGTGTTCCATTTGCCAGACAGATCGACCGACTATATCAACGCTTCTTCTTCCCAGCTAGAGTCTCCGTTGTCGACGCGCTGCGAAGACGCATCGGCGACAACTTGAAGAGTTACATGCTAAAGTCGGTTCTGGAGCAGGTGAGTTCGCCAATCCTCTTATTTATGCGTGTATGTAATTCTTATCGCTTGACGTTTTCAGATCGAGAAGGAGGAACAGATGAAGTACCTGACGGAAGTGAGACACGTCACACTGGTCTGCGTCAGCATAGTTACAACTCAGTGCACCGTGTACGAGCTGATCTCTCTGATCGACGAGATCTTCAAGATTATCCAGAAGTATGTGACGTCGCGTGCTTTTCAGGATTTCTTGCAGGTTAATTATGTCTCGCCGCAGCGTGATCGAGAACTACTTCGGTTGCCCGTGCCTGGTGAACTTGTACGAGAGGGACATCTCGTTTTACATCGTGTTCGGAGCGAGGTGCTACGAGTCCGCGGAAGGCGAGGAGAATTACGCGAAGAACGGGCTGCTCGCCGCGGCTTCTATCATGAGGAAAACGAAAGTGGTCGCCGGCGTTAAGACCGTTCTCATCGGTATCTCTTCTGGTAACTTTCCACGCGTCCAATTTTACGCGTCGAGCGTTTAATCTCGAATTTCTCGTCGTTTCGCAGGTTTAGCGTTCTGCGGAGTGGTCGGCCACTTGGTGAGGAGGCAGTACATGACTTTCGGCACGCCGATCGACAAGGCGATCTCTTTGATGACGATCTCCTACGACAAGGTTTGCCCTATGACTCTCCGATATTCGCGTTTCTCTTGAAACATCTCGAAAGGTGTTTGCCGTAGATATCCTGCGACTACGACACGCTTTACAACAGCTCCTTGCCCAAGGAGAAGTTTCGCTCGCGAGGTCTGAAGATACTGAGAAGATTCGGCAAGTGTCACGTTTACGAATACATAGAAGCGCAATCGTAATGCTTTTACTCGTAATTATTTTACTATTATCAAGCGCGACGCGACACGCTAATCCTCGCGTTTCAGGTCGGTCGAGACACTCTTGAACCTGGAATACTCCTATCCCATACTCGGTTGCTACAACGAAGTGGAGTACTTCAAGGACATATTGGACGACATCGGAGTGTCGGGAAGGGTTTATTCCGGTCTCCTTATCGAGGTTCCGATTATCTACAAATTCCAATAGACAGTCAAGATCGAGAATGACTCCGATGAATTCGTTTAGGGTAGCGAACGGTCCGGCAAGTCCAGGCTCCTCGACGCTTACGTCACGATCGTTCGAAACAGACAGATAAAGCTCGTTCAGATATCTTTGCACCCCTCCCACATGGAGAAGTCTTACTCCGTACTGTACCACGTGTTTCTTCAAGTAAACATACGAGAATCCGAAAAGCAACTCGAAACGATTCGGTGCATGGTCGAATGCGCCTCGTTTTCTGGGTCTAGCTGTTCGATGCCGAGGATTGCACGGCCATCGAGGATCGCGAGAGGATTTTGCTGTACACGCTGTCCGAAGTGCTGGAGCCCCAGAATTTCTGCTACCTGAACACTATCATGAGGG
This sequence comes from Euglossa dilemma, assembly GCA_002201625.1. Taxonomy (NCBI): domain Eukaryota; kingdom Metazoa; phylum Arthropoda; class Insecta; order Hymenoptera; family Apidae; genus Euglossa; species Euglossa dilemma. The sequence continues at coordinate 4,370,569 of NIJG01000134.1, read as the reverse complement.
TGCAGTTTCCGGTTTCGGACAAGTATTGCGAGGAAACCGATTGGCAGCGACACAGAAAGACCATCGAGATCTTCGAGGAGATATTAAACAAGGTTACACAACGCCCCAGTCGTGGTTGTTTCTTTAAACTGGTAGAATTAATTGTTTTTTTGTCTAATCACGAGCTAGGTTATCGGTCGCATGTGCATCCTGATGGACGACGCGCAATACATGGACCTCCTCTCCTGGCAATTTCTGTCCTCGGCTCTGAACAACGACCACGTGGTTCTAGTGATGACACTGATGGAACCGGTTTCCTGGGACAACTTGACCCAAGTCGAAGCTGGCATCTGCCAGGACAAGAGACTGATGAACAGGACGTTGAACAGTTTGGAGCCGAAATACTTGGCAGCCTTCGCCTGCCAATTTCTCAACGTCATCGCGATCCCTACCGCTCTCGAGAAGTAAGAACGCGTCGGTCTCTTCCCGTCCAAGCGTCGGATGAATTTTTTTAAGCTCGATCGCTTTAGGATCCTTCAGCAACGGAGTAAAAACGCGATCGGCTGGTGCGAGGCGTTCCTCATGTCAGCGATACAAGTGGACGCTATAGAGGTCGTCACGATATCGCCTATGGAAGTGGCTCGTTACGATCTCGTTTTCCCGGATCAGTATCTGCTGTCAAAGATTCCCGCGTACTTGACACCCGAGGAGCTGGCACCGCCGTTGCATTGGTCGCAAATGAGCGCGCTCAGCGTCTGCATACCCTCTACCAAGCAGAGAGCTTTCGTCGATCCTAATCGCGACGTCATAGGTAACTCCAACTATCCCTCCCCGTTGCTCGAATTATTTCTAATATCCGTAAAAACTTCAGGTCTGAGGATAGATATCTACAACAGGATGAACTCGTACGAGCAAGACTTCATCAAGTGCGCGGCTAGCTTGGGCAGCATCTTCTTGCGCAGCATGCTCGACACCGCGATGGTCAACGCCACGCCGATCTACACGTCCAGAGGAAAGTATGACTCGTCGATGGGAAATTTCCAAGAAATTTCCGAGAGATTGAACGCGTCTCTCTTGTCTAATCTCCAGCGGTGGCAGAGATGATAAGATTTCGGATCTTGGAATGCGCGATGATCCAGAGGAAATTCTACCACTCGGACGATTCGGTGCTGTACGTGCTGAAGAAGAGGAAGACCTTCAGCGACATGCATCATTTGGTCACTTGCGATTGTCAACCGACTCGTGGGTTCATTCCCGAGACACACTCGTGCTAAACGGTGATCCGAAATCTTTCTCGCAGGCCTATTCTCCAAGAAGACCATGCCTACTTACGCTTACTGCAAAGTGCTCCAGTTCACCATATTCTCCTATCGCACTCTCTTCTACGACATACTCTCGCCGCACGAGAAGAAGGACTATCACGCGAAGGCTATAGATATTTTGGAGAAGGACGCTCGAAAGTGCTCCACCTGTGGCAACGGCGAATTCCTAATAATCACCTCGGAGGAAGAAATCGTGGAAGAACCAAAACAAGAACTCGAACACTTGTCGAGCATGAACATAGCGATGAAGAGAAGAGCCACGCTGTACAGTCGCCATGACAGGATCGATTCGAAACGAAGCATCTTCGTGGACAACAACGACACGGATAAGAAACGGGACAAGCATATTCGTCGAATTTCCATCCTGCCTGTCCACGTGGACGCTTACAGCGACGGTAAACGCGAAGATCGTGCCACCTCCTGTTCCTCCACTCCGTTTCTCTATCTCGTTTTACGTTTGTTCCCCAGAAAGTTCAGACGCTGTCAAAGAAGCGGCTAGGGATGACATTGGAGTCGATGCTGCGAAGAAATGCAAACGATCTAGCAGCATTACGGACATACTGAACGACGAGGCGTGGGAGAATCGTTTCAGGGAGTTCACTTACGTGGACTATCGCAATTGCAGGTGTATGGAGGTCGTCAGTGTTCTCCTTTGGATGTTGTACCATCACGTTGTGAAAAGCGGTAACGCGTCGTGTCTTTCGTAACGATGACCGCGTTTCACGGATATCACGAAGATTCGCGTTTCAGAGGACTCCGAGAAATACGTAAAGTTCACGTTGGAGTACGCGGCGGGTTTGATCCAAACCGGACAGCCTCTCTACGCGACCAAATTTCTCATGCCTATGTCCGACACCTTCGAGACGAACAAGACCAAGGACGAGAAGCTGAACGTTGACATCTCGGATTGGATTTTCGACAGGGGAAGGAACTTCGTTCTAATGGGTAAGAAGCACTTGTCCCTAGACGATTTTCCGAGCCGGTTCACGGCTGAAATTATTTTCGGACCGATCGACTCAGGTGACGCTTACATGGCGTACGGGAATTATCCTCAAGCGAAGAAATTTTACGGCGAGGCTGTGATGCTGAGAAGCGACCTGCCTCAGGGGACCAAAGCGATGTGTTACAATATTCTGCTCGAGGAGTTGATGTACAGAGTGCGAGGCATCCCCCAGTACACCAAAGGCGCGAAATCTCAGCGGAAAGACATCGAGAAGTCGGAGCTAGCCATCTCCTTGGAAAGGCTCTCTATAGCCTCCATGGTTCGAAACCGTCTACGAAACGGTCCACGAAAGGCTCGTGGCAGGTTTAACGTTGATCGACGAAATTTCAGTTACAGAAGGAAACGAAGGTGGCCAAACTGGCCATGCTGCAAAGCATACGTATGATATTCGTGAGCTCGGCCGGTTTCTTAGAGAAAGGGAAGATCTATCTGTCCGCTGTGAAAGTTTTCCGACAACTCGACGAGACCAGCATGATACAGCCGATACAAAGGACGATATTGGAGACTATCAAGCAGAAAAGCAGCTGGAAGCTGCCCGAAGAGATCGTCATGCTGGTGCACATTTACAAAACGATATACGAGAGCAGGTAAACCATTCGATCCGAAACGCTCGAGTTTTTCTCGACGGAAAGGAGAATAAGCTTTTGCAACTTGTTCGCGGAGGAAAGAGTGCTGACAGGGCAGCTGAAAGAAGGTATCGACATTGGAATAAATATCTGCAAGATATGCAATTACCTTCACTTGAACAACACGAAGCTGGCTGTTCTACCGTCGTTGATAGAGATCATGGTAAAGTCTGTTTGCATCGTCGTGTAAATCAGCTGTAATTCGAGGTTACTTTAGGTCTGGACGAAGCAGATAAACGCGGCGGTCGACTTGCTAAGCGAATTGTACTATCTCACCAGAGAGGACATAGATTACTCTGCCATCACTTGGTACTACGCTCTTTGCTTGGAGTTTCAGCTGGACGCTGCCATGATCTTGGAAAGTTACGAGACGTGTCACGATTTTTACACCAACGTTGTCGGTAAAAAATCCTCGTTAGGGATTCCTCGCAGGTTTGTTTCTCGCGACGATTCTCAGCTTCCAGGTCGAAGACTTGCGTGTTGCGCGACCCGGAGAGCCTGGTGCGTCTGGTCAATTGCCTGATCGTCTGGCAACTGAGAATGTGAGTACTCGAGCCACTCGACGGGAATTGTACGCCACCGTGCGATATTTGCAGGAACGTTAAAGTGGAGGAAACGTTGGTGAAAGACATCGACGAGTACTTGCAGAAAGCGGCGTGCCAGAGCTTCGATCAGATTTGCAACTGCATCAAGGTAGAATCGATGGAAGGGGGCTGAACGGAAAAGAACGCGGAATGACGATTCCTCCGTTGCACCGCAGGGTCTCGAGTGCTATTTGCTGATGATACAGCGTCGAACCAAAGTCCGGAAATCGCACGACCTGTTCGATCGAATGGAGAAGTCGAGGGAGCTTGTGAAGATGCTTCAAGGCCTGTCGGCCAACATGCCGATTATCAAGCCATTTCTGTCTCTCTTCCAGGCTTACATCGAATTGCTGCGCGGCCGAAAGTCAGCATCCGCCAGTAATATGTTAAAGTGTAACAAACTCGCGATTTCGCAAGGGAATATTATGCTACAGGCTTGGATCGAGCAGAACAAAAGGGTAAGCAATCTCTGTTTGCCGGTGCCACGAGTGTCGTTGTCACGAGTGGATTATCGCAGACTTGGGAAGAGGCCAGCTACAACAACATGGCGCACTATTGGGTGGAGCACGTGGCTGTCGCGGATGGAGTTCGATGGCAGGAGATCGAGTCGTTCAGTTTGAGCGCTTGGTCCACTATCCTCTTCCCTCTTCCCTATCCGATGTCCACCTTCTAACAACCTTCTAACAATCGAGCGAACCGGTGAGCCAAGGAGCTCGCAGCGAGATCGGGAACAGAGGTAGGAATTGTAGCGAAATATTTATTGATTAAAGGCGTATTACAGTTTTCAGGTTCTAAAAGGTATACACGACGATCCCCTCGTGTGCGCGATACTCGGTTCAAGATGAACACTCGTTCTCACGGCTGGTTTCTCTCGTCTGCAAGGCGACCTCCGCGCGTGCTGAATCTCCAGTTCGATTTCAGGAAACCTCTCGCCACCGACGATTCCGGCTTTTGCTTGCGTTTGCACATCCACGATAATATACTTTACAATTAGTTAATTCGTCTATCGGATTTGGCCGAGTACGCCAAGGATACAAGCTTCGAGCTAAAACGAGAAGGGTTGCGGGAGAGGAGAGAGAGAGAGAGAGAGAGAGAGAGAGAGAGAGAGAAGAGAGGGAAAGAGAAGAAGGGGCGGAGAGTAGAGGGAAGAAGGACAAGGCGAAACGATGCTCGTTCTCGATTCTCGCGAGAATCTAATGGATCGTGCGAATTGCGAATATCCGATACGTTGATTGCCCAATGAAAAACCTCGACAACGAAAAAGAAAACACCGGTATACCCGGTATTGCGAGCCGCCAAGTTAAAGACGATTAAATACGTTTTAGCGAAGTTGAACCTCGAGTGGTTTGCGTGAAACGCGAGGGCTTCTACCGCGAGCTTCCGGCGTATATTAATATAATATACGCCGGGCTGGTTGCAGGGCGTACCTGAAATTTCTTTGCGTTCGCTGATAAGGGGTCGCAGAGCCTCGGAACGTTCAGCCGTGGCGCATTCGAATGCCTTTGTTGCGGAGAAATCGTCCCTTCGCGGCTGGTTCCCGACGAAGAGGGAGGGAAAAGGGCGGCGGGGTGTGTGCTTTCGAGTCGATTTCGTTGGCGTACTCGACCTGGACACGTTCCGTGGGATGTGGCTAGTGGAGAAATGAGGACGGGATTTGAATGGAATCGCAGTAAAAACGTCTCGCCTCCTCCGTTTGGCGCTGCTACTCCTCCTCGGCTGGGTGGACCTCGATCGCACGGAACACCGATCCCCTTTCCGTTCATTCGTGCGCGTCGACGTCGTTGTCGATGCGGCTGCTTCGTATCCCGGTCTTACCCGTCCACGGATAGATGTCCGGACACGTCTGGCAAGTCTTCATGTACCTCACTCCGCTCTTGTGCCAGAGATTGCAGACCTTCGGGTTGTTGCACTTCTTCGGCCGGTCCTGCGACGCGTGACGCGCGAGAATTAGAGAAGAAGAACTCGGCGGCGTCAACACCTGTCAAGCAAGCAAGCGTCTACGTACCGGATAGTTACACCCGAAGGACTCGAAGGTGTGTAACAGCGGGAGCGGCGTAGGATTTCTGACCCACTGAATGGCCTGCCAGTTGGTCACGATCCACACGTCGTCCATCGCGACTATGGTGTCTAGGAACGAGATGAAGCCCTCCTTGTGATGCGGCTGCGTGAACCAGGCGGCGTGATAGAACAGTCCGAACGGCGCTCTGCAAGGTAACGTCCCCTTAGACCGACTCGACGCCCGCGACGTCCGTCCGCCGAGTAATCTCGCGCGAGACCAACCTGTTGGTCGTGTAGTGTCTCTCGAAGTTCTTGATAAGCATCTTGTAAACACCGTCGGCAGTCGGTGGGTTGCTGCACGCGTCTCCCATCGAGCATCTACCGCCGTTCAGGTCCTGCCACATCACCATAGGAACTTCCCACAGGCCCGGATAAGATCTGGTGGGGCACGGCGGAATCATGCAGTCGTGGAAGAGCTTGTAGTCCAGGGTGTACGGCCAGCTGGGTGGTCGGTTCTCGTAGATCGGCATCGACGAGTCGTACGTGAAGTTCGTGTCGTATAACATCTTGAACATGTTGTTCCCGCCGACCTGTTTCGTCGCAATCAAACACACCTCGTTCTCCTCTTTATTCCTCTTTACGACTGGTAGCGGGTTTGCAAAGGAAAAGAGAATTACCGATAGGAACGGCGCCCTCATTCCCCTGACATCCTCGAGCTTCACGCCTCCATAGGCCGAGAGAATTTCACGCTGCCCGGCTACTTCTCGCGCCCACTTTCGCTGAGAGAACTGCTCGCCGAAACTGTGCCTGTTTCGTGGATTCAACGGACCCGTTTTCATCACTCTCGATAGCGAGGGGGAAGACGCGCGAATCGCAGGGTCGCAATCCAGGGAATTGGATCGGAAGCGGCTCCGTCTTCTCGATCGACACGCGTGTGTTCCGGACCGGTTCTCGATCTGTTCTCCTGCATTCTGACCCGCAGCGAAGTGCGAAAGCGGCGACTTTTATCCGACTAAGCGGCCTAGCTCGACTACTAATCAAGCTGGCATTAGTCGCTAATTGATCGGCGTATAGGCAGAGCGTGAACGATTGCGATGGCCGAGAATTGGCGAAATCGTCGAAGCGTCGCGATTGCTCGATGGTAATGAACGCGTGATAAATGATCAACGGTCTATGTATAGAAACGTTTTGCTCCGTCGATTCGATAGAGTTATCTTTCGAGTTTCTCGGGGGATTTTCTGTCGGTGTACTTACGAAACCGTGTGGGAGGCAATCTCATGGCCGGAGGCATAGAGATTTTGGACCTGGCTGTAGTCGGTCCACTCGTGCGAGACGTAGAACGTGGCCGAGATGGGACAGCCGTTGGGATTTTTCCGTCCTTTCTCGAACAGGTCGGCGTAGAGACCCTTGTTCAGGTCGTTCACCGAATCGTCGAACGTCAGGAGAACGATTTGCGGTATCTCCTCCGGAAGGTAGTCACCTATTTCGGGAGTCGTTGTTCCGGATCGGAGGGGCGAAGGAAAGGCGAGCGGATCGAAGGGACGTGTTTCGTCGTGTGAGAACGTGTGAGAACGTGTGAGAACGTGTGCACCGATTGTCCGTATTTCCGTATTTCCGTAATTTCGTTCGGCAGACGATCGTGTGGCGTGTGAATGTACGTCGGCGAGTGTTGCGTGATGGGAATGCGAGGGATGATCGAGTGATGCGAACAGAGACAGAGACAAAGAGAGAGAGAGAGAGAGAGATAGAGAGAGAGAGAAGAGAGCGAAGAGAGAAAAGAAAGAAAAGTTGCGGTTAGTATGCGTCATTAGTATACACTGCTCAGGTGCGTTGCACAGCTGGTGAAACTGCTTCGCGACCCGTGTCACCGTTCATCTCCGATCGCACCCGTTTCACCAGCCGTGCCTTGCAATTCACGTTTTATCGCGATCCCCGGCGATCCTCTAATTGCCTGGGCCTAACAGAGACCGGCGAGACTCGTGGAGCGATTCGGAGCGATTGGCCGCGATTGGTGGCGGAAAAAACGCACGGAACGGTCGGATGCCCGTCGATGGAACGCGTGGAGGGACATCGTTTCGCGATACCATCGGCTCCTTTCTTTCCTATCGCTTCTCAAGCCAGAGAGGAACGCGTGCCGGATAGAATACCGAATCTTACTTTCAGATTAGCCGACGGTTGTTCCTTCCGCGCATTCAGAATGCCAGTTTCCTTTTCCGCGAGAGAGAGAGAGGTCGGCGGAATTAGAGGATCGTCGCGGGGGCGAAAGGGAACCAGCGCAGACGCACAGGCGACAACGATAAGGATCGTCGAGCCGAAGAGGGAGAACGTTAGTCGAAGAGAGGCGCAGGCGATGACGTTCGATGAACCATGGTACCGCGCGATCAGCCATTTAGCGTGGAAGCGCGACATTCGTGATCATCTCGTCCGGTCTGCGGACGGACGGAGCGCAACGGCAAGCTGCGGATAGAGTTCTTAGCCTCCCGTTCAACTTACGAGATCGTGTGCGATGCCATTTCGTGCCCGTCCGCGTAAAGGTTTTGCACCTGGCTATAATCGGTCCACTCGTGAGAGACATAGAACGTGGCCGCGATCGGGCACCCGTTCGGATTCTTACGGCCATTTTCGAATAGATCGGCGTACAACGGTTTGTTCAGATCGTTCACCGCGTCGTCGAACGTCAGAAGAACGATCTGCGGCGTCTGTTCGACCGGGATTCCACCTGGATACCATATCACACATATATCCGACCCGCGTAACGTTGCTCGGATCTCTCTGATCTCCGGAAAGACCGGAGGATCGTTGGTTATCTCGGCTGGGAGAAAGAAGCGCGATTGAAAGCGAAACGTAGGCAGAGTCACCGCCGACTCTGGCAGATTCTTCCGGATGATTTATGCGAGATGCTGGATTGCGCGATCCTTTCTAGCAGACGCAGCAGCGCAGCCGGCCGAGCTGTATCGATGGCTTACGTATCCCTCGCCCGCGGGGAAATATTCGTACGGTGACGCGACGCGCTTCCTTCGTCACGGACGCGTGTTAATCTCGTCGCGACGCGTACCGATGCTCCTTCGTTAACGGCGCTTCTGGAAACTTGGCCGGCTAGTCGGGGATTCGCGTCACGCGGGAGCTTTCGATTTCGAGGAGCCTTCGAGAGCGCGCACGTGCGAAATCGCGAGCGGCAAGGCGGATCTGTTTCACTTTCGAGCGGCCCGTTCCAACGGTTATGCGTAACGTTAGAATCGGAGAAAGTCACGGTGGCTGCTAAACCGATCGGCTAAACTTAACATTCGAGGCGCGCGGTGGCTTGCGTCACCGGCTGCTGCCCACGTTCCGTCGTCGTTTTCGACGACACCGATTCGAGTTTTCCGCGTGGTACCCCTCCGCGTCGATGTTCCGCTGGATCGGGAAGTAACTCGCGCGCGCGCGCGCGCGGCACGCTTACCTGGAATGTCCGCGCCGCCGCAGCCGCAATCGGGAAGCAGGCAGACGTCCTTGCGACACTTGGCCGCCGGTTTGTCGACCTGAGGCGTCGGGTAAATCGGCGCTGGCCTGCTCGGAGGGTACCTGTAGATGTCGACGAACTCCTGCGCTTTCGACACGATCTCCGTGGACGGCTTCAAGGTTGGCCGCGATCGCCTGCAAGCCGGAATTATCCGTTTCACCGAATCGATCGCGAGGAAAACTCGCGTCCCGGCGTTCGCAGAAACTAGCTATTGTTTCCTGTCGCGCAACGTGATTTCACCTTTCCTTCGACGACAACCATCGTCGCGACGGAACGTTCCATTTGCATACGTGCTGGTGCCTGTCCTTTCCGCGTCGTCGTCCTCGCGTCGCTTTCCGCCACTGGCGGACGATCGTTTAGTAACGTTAATATCGACAGCTGCGCGGCTTGCTCCGCAATTAACTTTCTAGCCGCATTAATTCGACGCAGCCACGTTCGTTCACCTCGAGGAGAAGCGACAACCGTGCCGTGGTGGATCTCGAGAGATTCCCGAGAGCCATCCGGATCGGACGTCCGCTTCTGTCGCCGCGATAATTCGTCTTCCCGCGACGACAGCTTCGTCGCGCGGTCGAGCTCGACGATTCGACCGATTAATCGTAAAATTATACCAGCGTGTCTCTATTTGCTCGCGGGATCGTAGGTAGACCAGTACGTGTACGCGACTCGACTTTCTAACGACACTTTTCGAACGAGATTCGTACGGTTTCCTGCATCGACGACGTCCGAGCGTTGCCGTGCGCGATCTTAATCGCCAGCGTATCGGTGGTCCGATACCTCGTTCCGCTCGGCCACGCTAGTTTCTCCGAACAGACGGAAGGGCGAAAAATCCTAGACTTAAGGAATGTGGACTTACGGTGGTGCGGTGCCACGGTGGACCTGCTGCGGGCGACCTCGGCTGAAAGAAAACCAGAGAATAGGATCGAAGATAACGGAGGCGTGGCAGAAACCGCGGTAACGCGCGAGGAGTCTCTTTCTCGAGAGAAAGAGGCGGAGGAGAAGAGAAAAGGGAGAAAAAAAGAAGGGAACAAGAAGGGAGGATATGGAAAAATCGGAGCCCCGTTTCCGGCGACGCACGAAAGGAAAATGTTGGACTGCCGGGAGAGAAAGCGAGCGCTTGGTTTAGCGGAATACAGAGACCGGCGAAATCGGGTCTTGGTCGATGGAGACGCTGCAAGGCCGTTGCTTCGCGGCGCGAGCAAACGCGCGGAAATCGAAGGAATCGGTTCCAGCGTGAATAGAAGGAAGATGAAAGATGCCGATGGAGGCTCGCCGTGATCTAACGTTACACGGAACTCGAGCGTATTATATATGCCACGTAGCGATCGCGATCGGCGAGCATTAAGTCGATTGGACTGGTTAGACCCGCGAGAAACTCTTCGATCTCGCCTTCGGTTACGATCCATCTACCACCACTTTCACGAGCTGTTGCGCCCGAGTACATAATAAAAGTGAACGCGTACGAGCGTACTTACGCGTCGCACTCGAGCTGCGTCCGCGTCTGATCTTTTCGCGGCTGAATTTCGCGTCGGGCAACACCGTTTATCGATCCTCCGGATCGAAGCGGTGCAGCGAGTCCCCACCGAGGCAAACGCGCGGCTGGATTTCTAGCCACGCGCCTCCGCAGGGGCGGGGAAATCGCGTTTCCCGGCGCGGCCGAAGAAAGCGTGAAATAATGTCGCATTCGCCACGATCGATTCGTTGGAATAATATCGATCCGAGTGGCGTTGTGATCCCCGCGGAGTCCGCTGTTCGGTTGCGTAATTCGGGAAAAAAGGCTGGGGACAAGGAGGATAGGCGAAACGAGTACGTGGACACTGTACCTGGGTGCGTTAACCGTGTAAGGCCTGTTGGTGGTGGTCGGAGGCTGCGTGGTCGTGGTCAGCGGGATGAACGTGTCCACGATGGCATTCGGAGTCGTCACGTGGACCACCGGATGGCTCAGCACGTTCGGTCTGCGCACACGCCACGTCTAATTAATAATTTCCACCATTCTCGTCACCGTCGCCGCTTTCTACGGCCCTTCACCGCGTCCGCCGCTTCCGTGACGGATCGTTTATCCGATTTTTCCTCCTGGTCGCGGTCTAAATTTAGTTTCCATTACATCGGAGAGTTACACGCGGAGTACAGAAGACGATCTCGCGGGATATCGATGGACTCGGTGGATGTGCGGCGACGTCGCGGAGAATAGCGCGGAGAATAGCGCGGAGGATAAGGCGGATGAAAGCCCAAGGCTAGGGCGATTACAACGGCAATTTCCTCGTGGCTTCACGCTCGAGGAGAGAGCGCGAAGGTTGGACAAACGCGGACGACGGTCCGCGTAACTCGCGATGGATCCGTTTCGATTAATATGAGGTTTCTCACCTGAACGACTGGCCTTCGGTAATGCGGAACTTGTTCTTGTTGAGCTGAGCCTGGACGGCCGGCGCACGGCGGAGAAACAGAAAAACGACAAAGTTGTGATTCGCGATTTACCTCGGGCACCTTTCTAAACGCCCGGCAAAACACTTTCCATCTTACCTGGTTCTCGTAGATATCGTAGTCCTGCACCGTGACGTCCTGATTCAGGTTGTACTTGTCCGCTTCGTTCACCGCGACCTTTTTTGGCTTTTGGTACTGCTTCGCGTTCACCTCGCTGATCTTGACACTCGGCTGAACGGGCACCGATTGATTCACCGTGTATTGGTTGTAATCTGGCCACACAGAGAAACCTCGACGATTACACGCCGTAATCGCGAGCGTGAAACGGGAATCGGCTCGGTAGATTCGCGAGATTTCGAGAAAAACCGCTACTCGCGGGAATTTTACGTAAACGGGTTACCTTACCGTCGTCTTTGTAAATGGACACGTCCTCGTCGTAGATGGTGTAATACGGATAACTCTGGTCCGGATCGTTGTAGTAGGACTTGGAGATGACAGGGGCGACGGTGGAGGCGAGGATCTTGGCGACCCTCGGCGACTCGGAGGATGGTACCTGGGTCCTGCGTCAGGCGAAACACCGTTAACCGCGTCCACTTATCACCGGCGAGAGTTATCTTAAACGGACGCCGGCAGCCAGAGTTATTTCGTGAGATAATCGGTGTTCCAGGCTCGGGAAAAAAACGTCACGGATCGACGTTACGTAAAGGCGAAGCAGCAGCCACCGGGAGAATTAAAGGAGAGCCCACGGCGAAAGAGAAATCGAGTAAAAAGGTCGGAGCTCGCGCCACGGCGCGCCGCGGCAGGGCTGGCCAGGCGCCGATTTCAAAGCCGATTTTACCTACCTGTAATGGGTTTCCGGTTGGGCACGCGTGCTCACCAGACTCTCCTTCTCTCTTTCCTGCGGGACGTTAATTGAGAAATTAATTCACGTCGGGCTCGTGCCACGTTCCCCTTCAGATTTGTCATTCCCTCTCGGACGCTAATCGACTTGGCACCTCTGTGGCAACCACCAATCCGCCGGCGGAATTCGCGCGTGGAATTCACGCGACCAAGGCTATTTTCTACGTAACGCGCGGCTCCGTCCGCAGGACCCGAAATTAACGGAGAAATTTGTACCAACGCGAGCCTTCTGCGTGCCGGTTTTTGCGCCACGTGCACTTTCCCGTGCGGCCAATCGACTCGGCCGCTCGCAGCGACCCGGCAATTCGCTTGCGTTTATCTCTAATTGATCTATGGTTATCTTGTCAAACGTTACGGACAAATGGCAAACCGATAGACGGTTAACGGCGCTATTTCCGAAGCAGCGGAGCCAAGACGATCGGGTAATTCTTCTTGACGAGAAGAGACACGAGAAGAGATACGAGAAGAAATCCGAGAGGAACGAGAGGAATGAAGGGAACTCACGGAAATCACGTTCCTCCTCAGACCATCCCTGTCTCGCTGAACTTGACCAATGGTGGAAGGTTGTCCCCTGTAGACTCGCTGTTGCCTGTCGCTCTCGATCTCGGACGCCGGCTCGTACTCGTCCTCGTGATAGTTCCTGGCCTGCTGCCTCTGACGAATCTGCTTCTCGGTGATCTGAGGCACAGGCGGCGGCGTGGTGGTAGCGGAAATCTGTTGCCTCTGAACAGGTCGCGGCTGCAGCTGCTCGCGTCTCTGTTGCTGCTGCTGTTCCCGGATCTGCTGTTGCGACCGTTGCTGCTGTTGCTGCTCCTGAAGGGTCTCGATCTTGGCCGATNTCCTCGTGATAGTTCCTGGCCTGCTGCCTCTGACGAATCTGCTTCTCGGTGATCTGAGGCACAGGCGGCGGCGTGGTGGTAGCGGAAATCTGTTGCTGCTGCTGCTGTTGGTGCTGCTGCTGCTCGCGTCTCTGTTGCTGCTGCTGTTCCCGGATCTGCTGTTGCGACCGTTGCTGCTGTTGCTGCTCCTGAAGGGTCTCGATCTTGGCCGATCTGCGGGATTTCGAGGAAACGAATAATGGTCGCTGTTGGGATAAAGTTAAAAACGTGGAAAGTTCGACTAGATCGAACCAGTTTGGAGGGAAAACGTGGGTCGCCGAGAATGGCAAGGACGCCGGTCAGAGGCTCGGAGACGAAAAGAACCGGCGCACCGGTTGAGAAACCGCCCGTTTCCCCGATTACTCGAGCACAATACGTTAATGAGCGACCGGCGACCGCTGGTTGCCTAACTTCTCCTTACACAAGGGAAGTCGTACCCGGTTCCGAGGCGAGCAGTGCTCTCCGCGAGAAACACCGGCGAAACAGCGGAGAAACAGCGGAGAGAGTGGGAGGCCCGGGTTCATTGTAGGCTACCGCTCGATTATACAACGAATCCGCCAGGTTTCCGCTTAATCCTTTCGGCAACGAGTCCCCGCGTGGCTGGTGAACGGCAGAATTAACGCGTAACCGGACCGCTTCGGCGAGTCTTTGGACCAGGATCCGCAGGAGCGTAACGGAACACAGCGCGGCGAGGTGTCGCAGGAAAGCGGGAGGAAAGCGGGAGGAAAGCGAGAGGAAGAGAAGAAAAGGCCGACGTGTGGCAATCGGTTTGGCAAGCTGTGCTCCGCGGTGATTCGAACGGCAAATAGGAGGACGGAGGAAATCGTAACGGAGTTAATCGCGGCCGATCAACCTCTCGTTTATTGTTCCACTCTCGACGTCACTGCCGCGATTTTCTCAACGTGCCGTTTTCTCGCGTGCAGCCAGATCTCGTCGATCAACTCGTGCCTCCGCGATAGTTTCCACCAGTGAAAAAATACCGCCGGATCGTTTCGCCGATACGTTTCTCTCTTTCTCTCTCTCTCTCCGTTGCGAGTCTCGCGGGTGAAGAACACGATCGACTCCTCGTTTCGCAATCGATTGCGCAATCGGCGGACGTCCGGCGATACGGATCGATCGAGGGTGGACGTTGCTCGCCGAAGGCCGTTCGAATCGATCAACCTGGGAACCGTTTGCTCTTGGCTAATCGATCGTGCGAACGCGAGTAAATTGGATCGCTTTTTCCCTCGGTGGAAAAACGCGTGGTTCGAACACGAGGAAACACACCGGCAGCGAAAATAACGCACGGTAACCCACGTGTGTAATAGTTACCGGCGACACGTAATAGCGTTGATAACTCACCTTTCCAACAGCGGATCTTCTTCGGTTTCCTTACTGGGAGATCCGCCTCCGGGACAGCCTACGTTACGTGGCCAATCGCATGTCTGTAACTCGTGACTGTGGAAAAGAAAGCAACGGGAGTCCCCTGGATAATGATCGTTACCCTTGGCTGGTTCGCTTGCACCGACGGGGTAAGCTCGGTTCGAGGGATGCGCGCGACGTCCCCTCTGAACGTACACCGCGCGAAAAAGTCGTTTCGCCGTTCGATCTCGTTACGGGGATCGGCAAAGTGGTTGGATGATTTTCAAAGACTGAGTTCGGAATCGCGTTTCGAGTAAGTTCGCCGGCACCCTTAATTGGTATAACCGGCGCGTGTGTTAGGCCGTGCAGGCCGGTTTTACAACGAACTCGTTTGTACGCGCTGTCGTACCGAGAGAGGTGTGGCAGGCTGATTTTTTTCAGGATTATGCGTACGGCTACGACCCCCTTTTACCTCGTAAATCCAGATCGAAAGCGAAGCAGGATCGTAATCGCGTCCTCCGACGCCCCCGTCCTAGACACCGATTTTATCATTCCTCGCGATCGCGTTAAACACCGACGTAGTCTCGATTTACGTTCGCAGACGAAATTTCGATTCCGACGTTGAAAGCGTTAAGATCTGCCCGGAGAGGAGAGGAGAGGTCGTTTACCCGACAATCTTCCCGTAACACTTACGGCCACTCGTCAACGTTTATACTACTCGCCCACTATTACGTAGCATTTCCACTCGCGACGCGTTTCTTCGATCGCCGATCCTAAACCGTTCCTGTCGCGCAAACGGAATTCTATTATTCCATATGGACACGCGGGTCGTAGGAGATTCCGCGAAGCGCACACCTACGCGTCGGTTTCCCAGCGTTTCGGACTCCGGTTCGAACGAGACACCGTTGGTTCGGCGTTACATCGAAAACGCGTAATCTCGAGAGACCTGTAACCTGTCGGCGGACGTCTCGAGGTTCGGCAAGAGTTCTGTCCGGGCCTGGAGGCGGACAAGAAATAGAAATCTCCGCGGAATCTCGCAATACACGAGCCCTGGGAATACAGGAGAGCACGTCCATTAGGCCTGTCTATATCTGGACGACAATACCGCGTTTCGCTTTCGATCCAACGCCTAGCATTATTCGTCCGCGTTTCAATCCGCCGCGCTGCTAATTTCTGCCCGTATTAGTCCACCGGCTGGGCATCGTTTCCACGTTCCTGCTTCTACATTTGCCCGTTCGCACGCGTTATCGTGCCTTTCCGATCAATTATCCGCTTATTCGCGGAAACGCGCGGCGACTGTGCCGCCGACAAAGACCGATCTCGCGTTTACGGCTCGACCGAGAGAACCGAAGCGGTCGCGGACGGTTCTCTCTCTCTCTCTCTCTCTCTTTGTAGGGATTTCGCGGATTAAAAACGGCGAACGACACCGGAGAACTTGCCGGGATTATACTCACCTGTACATTAATCCACCGGTGCAGGACTCGAGTAACGCACCGCCGAACACGCATACGTAGTACTGGGTACAGTCGCGCGGGTGAGGGTAATACCCGAACTCCTCGGGGCACTCGAATTCCAACGCAGCTTCGTTTCTGCTCGCCCTGGCGCTTCTCGGGATGGGGTTTCGTTGGCAACCTGAGACCGGAAGAGAAAATTCATGAATTCTATCGCTTGGCTGATGCAGGCCGACTCGCTCGAGAGATCTCGGTGTCTCGCGAGACAGGAGAACAGTCGGTGGAAAAAGGCGAAGAAGGTACCGTTGGCCGATACAGTTGTGATACGCGGATCGGTTGGGATACTGGAACGAGCACGCACCGAGCGATCGATTGCATAACGCGGAGCGTAACCGGATTTTTGGCCGACCTTGCGCGTACTCGCAGCCGAGAAACTCGAGCAGCCGCACGCGAATGTTTTGTAAATTCGGATCGACGGCTGGGGGCACGAGAGGAGGTAAACGGCAGCGGTGAAAATCTGGCGCCAAATTTTCGTAACGCGCGGTGTTTCGTCAGGAGGAGAGAGGGGAGGAGAAAGACGCGTTGCGTCTCTGGCGGCGGTTGCGGTGCCACTTTGTTACCGGCTAAATAGCGTGCTATCGTTGAAAATGGTTTCTGCGTTCCACCATTGTTTCGCCTGCCGGCGGATTCGATTATCCCACTAAAGCTTTCTGGCACAATTTCATCGTGGGACCGCGCGCCACTGCTGGAACGACGAATTGATTTGTTGGAAACGTGACTTGCGCCATTCCGCCTTGTACTTTCCACGTGAGAATACGTGTCTGAACCCGCGATAACGCCGCCACCGGCGAGTTCTGAGCGAATCCTTTTCGATCCTCGACCAGCTGTGTCACAGGCGCGAGATTCGAAAAGGCCGGGGAAAAACTGGCGAACCGAGCCGAGCGGAACCGTCGAAAGTCGTTATTTATTTTCCAACTTTTTCCCGATTGTTGCGCCGAAAGCGATCGAAGCCACGTGCATCGAGAGCATTTCTGGGTCAACGTTTTTGCCTCGGGATCGGCTAGAAGGCGCGGTGAAACCATGGAACTGCCGGCGTGTTTCTTCGCCTTCCCATGAGAAAAGGAATAACAGAACGATTGCGTAATTGTCATTAGGCCTCGCGCATCTCGGGATAGCGCGAAACCGGTAATGAATTTTTCCGCGTCGATGTAAAGGATTAAGGGGGTCATTCGTTACCGGGTGAATTAAGCAACGGTAATTGGAGACGCGGGTTATGTCGGAACGGCTAAGGCTCGCGTAATAACGCATAGACGCGATCGATCCCGGGGAATGCGTCTAATTAGATCAAGACCGGTTGATCGACGCTCGGAAATCCAATTCTTTCGTAACGTTGACATTTATTCTTTCGCCAGGCGCGGAATCGCCCGACCTTTTCCACTCGTCAAACGCTAAACTTGTCAAATTCTTTATCAAACATTTCCCGTTCAACCTTGTCGCTTTGGCCACTCGCCTCTGCGATTTCCCGATATCTCCACGCGTTCCGCTTTGTTTCCAAACGTTCTCGTCGTAATAGGCTCGGTGTTAAGATTGCGTGTCATAATTCGGTAGAAACGGGAACGTTGCGTGGAAATATTAGGGTACTGGATTACTCAACGAGGCAAAGAAACGTACGAAGGTCGTTTTCGATGCGAAACTTTGGCTAACGACGCGTGGACATGGCGTTAACGAAAAGAAAAATGAGGGGAAAAAACCGAGGATCGTTTCCGCAACCTTCGCCTTCCAATTCCGAGGCGTGTTCCCTGTGTAAACACTTTCGATTTTGCAAGTATAATACGAAGTCATGCGGCAAGGGTTCGACGTACGTCGGGGATTTTCTTTGCGCCCGGCGGCGCAAAAACGAGTGGCCTGGTTTAGAACCGCGAGGGTACTTTCTACTGGGCGACCCGACGCCGCGGCGCGCAATCGACGCGCAATGGACGCGCAATGGACGCGCAACGGACGCGGCTCGTAACGCGCGTGGGCCGGCTAATTGAAATTACACGGAATAGTGGAAACTGGTGCGCCACGAAACGTCAGCCCTTGGCAAACGCGCAAGAGAACAGATGCAATGGCCCCCCGCCCTGGTGACTTTTACTTTGCTGGCTCGTTAATAAACCGACCTCGCTAAATCGCCGCGCATGAATCACACCGCGCGTTTCGCAACGCGAAAGGCCACGCGAATTCTATTAATCCGCGCTGTCATCCGATCATCGCCGCAGTCGATCGGCAACGAATTAGCCGCCGTTAGACGGTCGCCGAGCGTCGCCGCGGCTGCGTCCTCGTCGGCGACGCCGGGCAAAGAAAGAGACGCGGCCTGGCGCTCTTCCCGGTGTCATTGAAAGTATCGACTAACCGCGCGACCAAGGTCGCCGGGAAAAATCGAAATCGAGGAAAGCCAGCTATCGGCCAACCTCGAGGAACCATGAAAACCAGTATTTCCACCGGGGTTGCAAACTGCTTCGATACCCGTTCCAGCCAAACCTCTCTTTTGTTTTCGATGTCGAATATTCTCGACGGAGTTGCATTCCTCGGACGTAGAATAGATCTCCGCCATCGGAGATTCAACAGGCTCTCTAAGTAAAGCTCTCGTTTGAGAATAGCTATAATAGCGGCAGAAGGTATGGGAAAGCGGTCAGTATTCGTTTTCGAATGATCTTCAAGCAGAGCTGCCACGAAAACGTATCTATACGTTCCAGAATCGTGATCCACACGAGTAGAAACACGGTTGGATGCAAAAGTTAGAATACTCTGTCGACTTTTCAAAAGCGTAACAGAAAAATTGCGTTCGATCGCTTTGCTTCCTATTCCCTCGAGCATTCTCTCAGCCGACCTTCCGGCAGACCAACAGCGTCCTTGCCACTGTAGCGAGGTCGACGTCCTCGTCGACCAGCCGACCTCCAAAATCCCGTCCCCTTTTTTCATCGTCAACTCGCCCGACTCTCTTTTTCGGATCTAACATCCTCCGATCTAACGTTTCTCCGCAGCGACGCGATCGTCGCCTGATCGATTTTACGCGAGGAATCCTCCTTTCCTCGGCGCGATAATACGATCCTTGGCGGATCTCTAGCGGAGTTCTGACATTTGCTCGGCGTTCGCGTAAAGCGTAATGCGAGCGAGCGTGATGGCCGATGACGAGAGGTGTTTCAAACGTTCTAGAAAGGCGAATAATACAGGCCCCGTGAATGTTAGCGCACTTTGGCCGCGTAGTATTAAATGTCAAACGAACCGCGGACCCACCTTCCACGCGCGTTCCAATTTTTCCTCGTCCACTTACGCGCAAGTTCTGTCGCGTCTCTCGTCGTCTCCGTTACCATTCCTGCGAAGGAACGTCGAAGCTTTCCCTAGTAATCGCTCCTCGCTAGCTACTCGCCGAATCGAGGCGTTTTTCGAGGGACGCGTGCCTTTTGAGGCATTCCTAGTTAAAATCTCGAGAACGGGGAACAGAGACGGAGGAGTGGCGACGGCTGATCGGGATGAAAAATGACAAAACTCGTCGAATGCGTTTCGCAAGGGCTGCGGTTTTCGGCAGACTCTCATCGCGAGAGAGAGAAAGAGAGACTGGTTGAATTTTCACATGGCATCGGGCAAGGGTGGGTGACAACGGGTGTCGGGGAATCGTGGATGTAAGGTTACACCATTCGGCCTTATTGAATGTTGCAGAAACGTGAGAACTGTATTACTCGGCAGACAAGGCGGTCTCGTTATCGCTGCCGATAGAGCCATCCACGAGGGACGCCTTCTGCGACGCTTAACCGCCAATAGATACCGTGGTAATTATTTTAACGCCTGTCCGCGGATTTCGAGGCGCGTTTCACGCCGGCAACCGTTCGATTTCTAATCTCCAATCGATGCAATTCGTCCGTGCTGCTACGACTGTCGAACGCGCATCGTTTCCGGTGGTTCGCGTTCAAAGTCCCCTGAGTTCGAAGCGTGTCGCGGAACGATTCGCGTGGAATCGGATCGGAAACGGCGATCGGTTGGTAACGAGAGCAAGAACGGGGTAAGTCGGTCGGTGCGGAACAGGTGAGCGCCGTTGAATCTCGAGCGGATAACACGCATTCGGCCGCGATTAACGCCGGCAGCCGGCAATTCGCGTAACCACAGCCTTCCAGGTCGTTCAAACACAATTTGGAAACGATAAAATCATCGCCGGCGCAAAACCAATAGGAGCAGAGAGCAAAGTGACTCTAAACGCGCGTCGTAAAACTGGCAATCTCGGAGGTTTCGAGGAACGCGTTCTAGGTGTTGGCGGCCGAGGCGATAATGGTCGAAATTTAAGAAGCGGATCGCTTCTCGGTACCGACATTACCGCAAATTCGTCTCCCACTAACGATCCACGGCCATCTACGGCGCGGGTTTACCAACGTTCGCGGACTCGACAGCTCGTAAATTACGTAATTACCAGCTGTTACGAAGGCTAATTAGAATTTTTACGCGGTGGAAACAAAGCTGGCCGACTGCGTAACGAAAGACGGGGATCGTTTGGCGAATTACCGAAAGGACGGCGTTCGCGATCGGGTGTTGCCGACGCGTTCGGGCCCCTGGGACCGTTTACGCGGGGTAAATATCGCAACGACAGGCTGCTTAGACGTTGGAAAGGTGCGCGTTAGCTAGCAGACGTAGACGACTGAGAATCATAGCCGATCCCGGGATCGGTGGATCGCGCAACCGGTCGGCCCGTGCGAACCAGGCGGAGGCCTTCCAGCCAACCGACCCGGGAAAACGTTTCCCCGTTACCGAACTCCTCGCCGATTCGCCTTTCCACCCATTTCTCACCGTCGCCGTCGTAAATCTCTCGCGCCGCGTCTAAATCGCGCTCTCATTAATGCAGATTTAACGAGGGCCCGGATTTTCCGAGATAACCGCGGGGGAAAAAGCGCGCCGCGTTGCTTAAGGCGCCGCGGCGGACAAAGTTCTCGGGCCCCGGTGGCGACGGGAAGCGATTTTCAGTATCGGCCGTTGCAAACAGCCGCGTCCGTAGTTCCGAGGCAACAAACGTCGCCGGGGTACTCCATAAATCATGGGACTGCGGTTTTCTAAGGCGTTCCGTGTGGAACTTTGCCGCGAAAGACGCGGGGCGCGGAAAGAACGACTTACGAAGCTAAGAGAAGTGAAAGTCATACGAATGGCAACGAGAGAACAGGACGGAGAGAGAGAGAGAGAGAGAGAGAGAGAGAGAGAGAGAGAGAGAGACGGAGCGAGAAAGGAGCGCGAGCGAGAGAGGGCATGATAAAAGAGCTGGCGAGTGAATGAGTGAAAGTGAGTTGGAATACCGAAGCGGGGCTTTAAAACTGGAACACGGCTTGCATAATATCGGACAGTTTAAACGGTTTAAGGCGCGTGCATGTTCGCGGTTACCGCGTGTCCACCTTGCCACTTTGCTAAACATATTGCACGGAAATTCGCCTATAATCCCATGCCGGAACACCGGTTTTCACCGTTCGTTTCCTTCGGACCCGCGGAGACCTCGGGATACTTCCGGTCCGGCCGCTTATCCCTCGCGGTCTCCACGCGGTTACGCAATCCCGATAGATCGATCGATCCTCCTGCTCGGACGCGCGACGATCGGCTCGCCAGGCGTCGCGAGGCGTCGCGAGGCGCACCGGGCTTTTCCCATGATTAATAAAGGACCATAGACCGGCTGCGAATTAAATACCTCCGTTCTCGATTGCATACCGCGAGAAGCAGCAATTACGGACCTTACGCTTGGAAATCGCGTGTACGCCGTCAGGAGAATGTGGCAACGTAATATCCTAGGCATGCCAGAGTCGCGTCCGATCCCGGGAACCGCGGAAACTCCGTCGAATTTCGAGCATTTCCGTTCTCCCTCGTGAGAATTATTTACACCGTTTCTATTTTCGATAATATAACCGATGGCCGAGACTCGGAAGTTTTCCTCGTGACTCAGGCCTTCCTGTGTTTCGTGCCAGCAATCCGGGGCACAATCCCGGAATAATCTGATTGCTTCCTAGCGATCCGAGAGGACTGCTAGATGATCGAATTAGCCGCGCGCGCGCGCGCGCTCGCGCGATTACCGCCGAGCCGGTTTCATTTCGGACCGGTCACGCGTCCAATTACGCAAAGGAAAAGCGTATAATTATTATAGCAGCCGGGTACGCGAGTCCCGGTGCTCTCTGTCGGCCAGCCACAGGCCAGGAGTCCTCTTTTCGCCTGCTATCCGATCCTCTCCTCCCGACGAGAGGAATTACGCGGGAAATTTCGCCTCAACCGCCGAGGCGAATCATCAATGAGAGAATTCTTGAAAGAGCGGTAACTTGGACGAGTGCCACGGACGCCAGGCTTTCCGTGGATTTAATTGCCAATCTATTTCTATTCTTAAAACCGAGCGTGCGAATACGCTCGAGGCGCGATCCGAATGCTCGAAGAATTCGCTCCTCGGCGAATAATACGGATAAATCGCGGCGATTCGGCGAAATGAAGAAAATGGCGGCGCGTCGGGATCGATTTCTACGCGGAAGCGGAGTCGTTTGCATTTCGCGATACGATTTCGAGGCCTGCGCCGTTTGCCCGGCGCCATTGGTCCCGGCGATCGACGCGAAACCGCGCGCGGATTTCTCTTTCCGATACCGTTTCCTCGCGGCTCGGCCGGCCGGATTATCCGCGTACTCGGGCAGAGTTTCGCAATCGCGATGGTTGTTGCACGCGAGCAAAAAGGGCGGTTGTGAATCGAGGAAACAGCGTGGAAAACACGGGCCGCCGATCGACTCGTCGGCCAACACGAGTAAGCACCGTTCGCGATTCGTGATTCGCTTCGAGTTTCATTGCCAGCCAGCCTGCAACCGATATAGCCGAGCGGTTGATCCCGAGGTTTCTTGCGTCCGGCACGGAATCGGAATGCTGAAATTCGCACGATCGAACCGCCGCTTTGCCGAGTTGCGAAAAAGGAGGCGTTCCAAGCCTCCTTTTCCTGCCGATCCCGTAAATCTCGAAAGTTTATACGGCTCATTGGCTACGCTTCCGACATGCGTGGAAAGACGAAGAGAGAGAGAGAGAGAGAGAGAGGAGGACTCGAGTTCAGACGCCACTCTCGATGGACGCAACGCGTACTCCATTGCGACCGATCGTTTCTCCGGGTTTGCGATAAATTAACAGTCGTTTCCGCGTCGGCTTCATACTTGTCGCGGCTGCGAGCCGAGAAATCCAACGAATATCTCCTCTCTGAAACGGTTTTTAGCTTTCTTCGCGTGACTTCGGCAACCGATTGTAAGTGGAGCGTCGAGTCGTAACCGCACCGGTTACCGTCACCCGTTACACCCTCTGCTCTATTCACTCCGATACGCACCTCCTCGTACAGTGTGTTTCAAAAACTCCCCTCTACCCTCCTCCTTTCCAACGTTTCTTCGGTAATAGCTTCCCATAGCATCCCGAACGACTGTTAATTCGCGATGAAACGTTAAGAGGCACGGCTCGATCTAGATAATCATCGTTGCTTGTTCGGAAAGATTACTCTGTCGGAGGATTGCGCAGTGGCTGTTGGAGGACAGGGAGATTCGCGTATCTAGGAAGGATGAGAGATAAGGATTGGGCAATGGTGGATGATTCGGTGAAACATCCGTCGACCTTTCTCGTTATTAAACGACGGAGAACGACCTCGGGAGGAAGAAGCAAGTGGAAAACGAGCAGGCACGAAGATGTGCATCGCGCTGTATCTCCGTGTTCGGACGTTGCGTATGCTAATAATCCGAGGATGCATAATCCTTTACGCAACGTATCTATTCAGCCGCGCGTCGGGTTTAGGCGAGAATTCGAGGCACTCCAGGCTGGATACTCGAGCGAAAGGTGGGGCGCGATTGCCACGATTAATCCCGTTAATTGACGCGTGGGTAATTAGCGACGATCCCGAGATAGATCGTATCGACGACTGACGATTAAATTCGTAATCGCGACGTCGGAATGGCGAGATGATACGCCAGGACCGAGAGTAACTCGCGACCCAGTTTCTAGCTCACGTGGACCAATTACCTTCGCCGAGGAAAACTTTCTTGGGGAATTTCTCTCTCGAAAGCGATACAGTTTCGTGGCATTGTACGATCGGACGGTCTCGTAACGCTTACGTTTTCATTTACGGACCGTGAATATTCGTTACGACGTCGTCTCCAGACCCTTCTACCACCTTCTCCGCGTCCTTTGTCCGTTGGGTAATCGAAGAACGCGCTGTTCGATCGAACAGGTGTTAACAGATGCCGATACGCAGAGGTCGCGATGGTCGTGCAACCAGCCGACCGACGGCCTCGGCAATTGTGCCATCGCGTTCGTGGAAACGGTTTTCTAGCCAGATCGAGGGGGATTCCCTGGGCTGGAATCGCTCGTAAGCCGAGTATCCTCGGGTGAAAGAGAGTTTACAAGGCCGCGAGCTTCTTGGTCAAGTGAATCGGTGTTTCTAGACGCGCGTCTCAGCGCGTGGATGCAATCGGGTTAACGGTGCCTCCGTCCAGCTGCTCGGCCTTAAAAGCGAAAAGACGCATCTGCGGAACGAGCTGACCACGAATTCGAGGTCGCTCCTCGTTCTGCGTGCATCCTCTAGTCTATCTTTCCCGAGTATTTCCCGAATATTTCCCCCGACGATCGGTTTTCGTGGAACGCTCGTTCTCGACTAGCGGACGATTCCACGAAAGTACAGGTCGAACGATAATTTATCGGCGAGCCGAGCGAGCTGTACTTTCGCCGTTCTTCGGCATCGAACGGTTTCCGCTGGCCGAGATCGCGTAATCTCCTATCTCCGACAAGCGTTTCGGTTGCTAGGTGCCAAGGCGATGTAATTAAATCGCGCTTTTAACGTCAAAGAGTATCGACAGAGAACGAATCGCGGGTTAATTTCGAGCGATCGGC
This sequence comes from Euglossa dilemma, assembly GCA_002201625.1. NCBI lineage: Eukaryota > Metazoa > Arthropoda > Insecta > Hymenoptera > Apidae > Euglossa > Euglossa dilemma. The sequence continues at coordinate 4,345,681 of NIJG01000134.1, read as the reverse complement.
TCGGACGAGAGGAAAGATCGGCGGGAGTGAAAGTAAAGCTCGCCACCGTTCCAAACGTCGGCTAGCTATTCCGTCGTCTTTCAATTACTCTCCGGGCGATCGATTTGCACCGGAATACGCTAGTTATCCTGCGAGAGTTCCCACGTGCGAGCCGGCCAATTAGAACGCGGCGTTATCGAACGGTTGCTCGGATTAAGAGTTATTAAGGACGTAACGGAGCGAGCGTGACTGGCGATGACGTAGAGGCGACGGGACGCGACGGAGAGGATAATAATTCGCGAGATGAAATTTTGCAGGGACTCGGGACGCCGTGGGATCGGCCGCGCGTCGCTCCGTTTACCCTTTTAACCGTGATTAATCGTCGGTTTACGAGAAACCATCGGAGCTGGGAGGCTACTTACACGGGAATACGTAATGGTAACCGGTGAACGCCCCTCGCTCTAGTCCTGCATCCTGCGGATCACTTGGGAACACCCACTCACGATCCACTGGATCCCTCGACGTTATTAAAGACACCTCGACCTCCTCGGCATTCGATGCCTCGATCCCACGATCTTCTCTCCACCCCTTACGCAAATCTCTTCGAGCAGCTCGAGAGCCAGCAACGAAGAAGTCCCGGAACACCTCGGATTCGCCGAATACTCCAGCCGGTCCTCGAATTATCATCGATAGACGCTGAACGATCCGCGTGAAAGTAGACTCGCCGAGAGCGGTATATAGCACTAGGAAGAGGAAGGTACCGGGAGCGTGGCTATTTTCGCAGCGGATCGCTCGCGGATCGGACCAAGGAGATAATAACGAGGAGAAGTATACCCTCGGCGTTAGAAGGAGTCGTCGGCGATCTGCGGCAGTCGGGACTTAATTAAAGGCTCTCGATGAAAGGATCGCGCGTGGCGGAGCTGCCGTTTCTCGCGATGATAGCGTGGTCGAGGCAGAGAGCCGGCCGTAGGTGGCCGAAGCTACGAATCACCGATTGTTTAACCTTGCGATTCAGGTTATGCAAAAATCGCGCGAGAGGCTGGACGTAGAAAGCGGTTGCCTCGTTAAGCGCGATCGTTCCCTTCCGAACGAACACGCGATTAATTACCGTGCCGCGAGATCGGTATCGGCCGTTCGTTGCGTCAACCAAAACAATTCGGCGAGAACACGCCGCGACGCGAGGAGAGAGTACAAAGAAAGCAGGCGAACTGGAGGTTACACGGGTTCGTAAACTTCCGCGAAAGGTAGAGACGGTCAAACCTCTTGGTCCGATGTAAACACGACGAGTTAGTTTAGTTTTCGTCGACGCCTGATCCCTGTCTCAGTGGCGCGTTGTCCTTGGACGCGTTCGGACGAGATCTGCCGACGACGCGCGTCGATGGTCGACCTTGCTGTTCGCCGTAGGAACCGAAACGGTGAGTCGCGAGCGGTTAACCGGGGCGATTTGCCGGATCTCGGGGATCCGAGCGGCGATTCCGATGGCATAGATCGGATCGCGCGAGATACAGAGAGGCGTGGAAATGTACCGATCGGCCGCGAAGGTTACGCAGTTGCAGGGGTGTGTGCGAGCAACGTGGTTAACCTTTGCTATTTCGATCGGCGCGCAGCCGCCAGTTAGAAAGGTGCAACAAGCTCCGCAACACGCCGGGACACGATGCACGTTTCAAAATTTCCTGAAACCCATTCCCACCGCCTCCGTTCCGATTTTCCAATCCGCTCCGCTCCGTAAAGCGGACAAAGCGGATCGCTCGCCGCTCGATCCAACTTCCCAAGGTATTTGCATCGAGTCGCGACCGTTATCTCTCCGTCGACTCTCGATCGATTCGCGGCGCCGTGGATCGCGATGCTAATATCGATCCTGCATCCAGATACCGAGACACGTAGCACGTACGCGGTGCACCATCGGGGAAAGACGAACAATGACGAGTATCTCGCGCGAATCTCGCAGGAAATCGCTCGTAAATTCAAGAGGCTCGTTTCCTCCGAAAGCGACCGTAGCCGCGGTCGGATCGGTTGGAAAGGAGAACAGAAAATCTTCGCTTTCCTACGCGTCGCGGCGAGTCGACCGCTTTGCGAAACTCTGGCAGTGGAACGAGAGAATCGGACTGGCGGAGAGAACCCGGCGAAATTTCGCGCTCCTTGGACGCGTGGCGCGAATAATCGGTATTGTAGACGGAGTTTCGACACCGACCTCGCGTTATACCGGGCTCTCGGGCACGCCGAACTTGGTATCGATTCGTACGGCATTGCTCGGTGGCAACGAAGCGGTACTTGTCCGTCGAATCGATCGACAAGTGTTCCCCGAACGCGTTACGTCATCCCCGCTGTGTAGATACATCTCTTAAACGCGCTGGTTTCTCTGGTAGCCCCGATTGGAAACCCGAAGCCGCGGCTATGGAGGGGAAAACGCGGGCAGGCCGAGAGGTCGTATAGAGTTTGGAGGAACTGGATCCGTTGACCGACATGCATTACGGATTCTCGATACCGCGTGGTTAGCGGTCTAAACGTCCGAGGGCATTTTCCATGGGAATATCGCCGCGTATTAACCGGGCACCGCGAGCGTCCGAGGTTTCGAAACGACTCGCTCTCGCTCTCGCTCTCGCTATCACGGGCCGGGCATACCGTTATCTTTTTCGCGCTGGATATCCGACACGGTACGCTGCACACCCACGTAAACGATGGACGGGCTAGGAACACGCGTGTGCGGGAACGGGGTACGTAATGAGGTGAACGGTTCTCCGCGAGACAGACGGCGGCTCTACACCGCGTCTCCTTTTCGCTCCGGAGAGGCGAACCAGGGGGCCCGTACGCGAGCCGAGTGTCGCGTGAACGTTTGGCAATCGACGAACGTTTCGCGGAAATCGGAGAAGAGTGGAAGACCGGCGTGGCGAGACGCGGTGTTAAATCGTGGCAAAGGGAGAGCCCTGGCGAGTCGCGAGTTCTTCACCCGGATATAACCCAACGACCGAGTATCGTTACGTGGCGCCCTGTTTCGTCATTCGTAATACCAGGCCGATCTCGGATGCTTTCGGTGTCTCGTCGCGGGACAGCCGAGCTACCGAGGAAAACAAAGGACGTGACTTTCTATGGAAAGCGGCGGTTCTACCCGAGAACCCGTGCACCGTACCTTCCACGTACGAATGGAAATTAACCGTTGCATCGCCGGTTATTACAGTCACTCGATCCTAAGCATTACTCCTTTCTTTCTCTCTCCTTCTCCGGAGTTGCGTTCGGACCGGCTGTTCACCGGCTGTTCACCGGCTGTTCACCGGCTACCGAGAATTCGCGTTCGTAATCGGTAGAAATCAGCGGCGACGTTATCGCGGACAGCGATCGGGTCGGCAATATCTCTCGCCTCTGTGTATTCCGTTTCCTAACAAATACCCTGTCCGGATAATCCGATCGATCTCCATCTATCTCTCGTCCCAATTAATTTTCGGCACGCGCAACGCTCATTGTGTTCAAACGCTGTGAAGGCTAGGAAAGCTAGCGTCCGTTGGCCAACCGTTAGCCGGCGATCCTGGGTTTAAGGTGAGGCAACCGACGGCCTGTCGGAACGGCCTGATCCTCGGCAGAGAGGCGGTCAGACGCGTCCAGGGACGAGACACCCTCCTGTCCGAGGCGCGAGTCGTTGCACCCGCGATAATCCGCGAGAACGCGACAAGCGAGCCGACAACCCGCCGTCGCGGTAACGAGGCGAGCGTTTGTCCGCGGCCGCCTTCCATCTCGATCTCGGCTGGATCAGCTGACCACCGGGATAGTCGGGGATTAGCCGGACGTTCCGCGGAGTATTATCGAACAGGCTGACCGGTTAACGAGCACGATACGGACCGGAGGAATTCGAACAAGTGCAATTTGCCGCGGTGGGTCGAAAGGCCTTCTCGTCCGCCTATTTTAATTAACGAGCGACGGGAACATCGGCTGTTCGGTCTCTCTTTCAGCATTTTTGCGTAACTCGAGTCTCGCGAAAAGGGGTGCGTATCTTTGGCGCGTAATCCGAGATTAAGCGAGGAGAGTGTCCGGATAATGGTATTATCTCGCGCATCGTGCAACGCGGAGCCGCTTTTTTCGTCGCGGTGACCGCTCGATTCCGCCTGGAAAGGCTACGCGCGCGCGACACACGCGCGATTACGCAAGGAGAGCGGACGACTGGTTGGCCGAAACGATTGTCTCTCGGTTGTAACCGGCGCCGAACGGCCGTCCGGATGATCGATCGGTGATTTCTCGGGAGAATCGGTCTCCCCCGCGATCAATTTCGCTCCGGTGAACCCTCGATCGGCGCATCGCGATTTCGTAACGCGGAGCGATCGCGCGACCAGATGCGTATTTTTTTCCTCTTGCCCGTTTGCAACGCGATTTCTTTTTTCCGGTTGCACGGCTTTCTCCGCGCGTGTACGAGCCGCGCGGACGCGTGCGGTAAATCGGACGCGGCGACCGCAGCTGGAACGAGCAGGTCTCGCGACGATTTAAAGACGATCCCGAAGACGTTTCCACGGGGAAAGGAAAGCGCGCGATCCTCGTTACCGAACATCATCGAGCAACGAAAATTGCGCAAACGTTACGTAAATTTTCAACGACATTCCACCACCAGCCGAGTCGATGCGCCAGAAACGATCCGCTCGTATCGCTCGTATCGCTTTCCTCGCGCATGGCGGCGTTTTCCAAAAGGGCCGATCGGATCCTGGGAATTCCATGGCATTCGCTCGTCCGACGTAGACCGGAATGGTGCAACGATTAATGCACGTTCTTTTTGTTCGATCGGAGAGCTCGGTTCACCGTGACGAGAACCTTTATTTGCTCGTATCTCGGGATCCGCGTTAATAAGGAAAAGTAATGCAGCGTTATGCTACGGCGCGAGGCTTCGTCGTTGCACAATCGAGCGCTGAATCGTTTTCCAGGAGTCGGTTTGTCGAGCGATTAAGCAGAGCGTGCAGGCGACGACGACACAAAAGGCTTCGCCGTGACGCAACCGGCTCGTGATCGAGAGCGCGATCGTGCGCTGAAAAATAGATCAAAGTCATGCGAGCGTGGATCATGCGGCTTCGACCCGTTTCCAAATCGGCGACGACCTTCGCGCCATTTACAGCTCCGCGACAAAAGAAGATCCCGCGGCTCTCGCCGCGCGTAACCGGTCGCGCAACGTTCCCTTTCGTTTCTTCCTCCTCCCGCGCCGCGCTGCGCCGAAAGTTCATTATCATATCGTTATCGACACGCGTCGTCCACCAGGTGCCTGTTAATTGCATCGGCCAGGCCGATTACGCGTCTCGTTACCACACCGAGGCGTTGCGATAAAATCGGAACGTCCTCGGTCCCCGATGAGAAACCTATCGGCTCGCCGCGAACTTCCGCTTTCTCGAGGTCGAGAAAGTGTCTCGGACGCGCCGTTCGAATTTCAATGGAATACGGGAAACGACGAAGAGAGGTCCGCTGTGTGGGAACTTTGATCGCGAGATGGAAACGGGGGTGGCTGGAACGACGCGTCGGCGTCAAAGGTCGATTTCGCTTTCACGAGGGCGTCGTGTCGCGTCGTGTCCGGGGTCAGGAGAGACAGAATTCGGCGACAATGGCCAATCGGAATGGCGGTGGCGATCCAGGGAAAGGCTGGATACGCGTCTCAAGGCTACCGGAATATCTACACAGGCGTTACCCGTTCCTTATCCGACTGGAACGACGACCGGTGTGCACGTTCACTCGCGGAACTCGAAGACATTGCCACCATCGCGGTCGATCGTTGCGATACGCGCGTGTCAGCGAAATCCTCTTTCACCGCCTATTGTCTCGAACCTCTTCGACGTCAGAGGGTCCCGGTTGCCGCGGCGTTGCGTCAGTATCCCCTCACCCTAAATTTGCCTCGGTGCTCGTAGCCCGGTGTCCGATTCTCGCAACCATATGGTAACGAGCGACGTCGCCTCGGCTGGGATCCTCGTTAATCTAACGACGCGATTGTTTTTCGGTTTAATAAGCGGGTAGAGATCGACAACCGGCGCTCGAAATTTCCCAACGGATGAAATTTCCACGATGCGCGCCGTTCCCAGAAGCGGAGGCGAGCTACTGACCTTTCGGTCCCGATACTCTTCTCGTCGCCGCTTTCCTACCGAGGCTTCCAAATCGTTCTTCCGGGTTATCGAGATGGCGTTTTCAGAGCTAGCGATTAGACGACAGTCGGACGAAACGTCGATCTCGCGGCGGTTATTTCTGCTCCTAATAGACTCTCGCTCCGCGCGATCTTACGTACCGGTTACATGGCCGTTTGTAACGTTCGCGGGTAAGAAATTGCGGCCTCGGACCGAACGAAAACGGATCGCTAATGCGCTTCACGGTAAACGACCGCAAATGCAGCCGGAATTGCTCGGCTGGTCGATTTTTCGCCCGAGATGCTCGCTAATGATCGACAAATTACGATCTATCGGTTGTCCGACGTTACGCGGTCGATTCGCGTTTCAACCGTTCCCGATCGTTGTCGTCTGGCGCGATTCTCGAGCGAAACCGATCCGCGCGCGCTCGCGCCTAGTCCCTGGAGGAAAGGGTTTCATCGACCTGAAAACGTGTTTCAAGGCTGCACGGATGCAAGAGGCGTTACCTAGGCCTGAACCCTGAGCCGGTACACCACACACGCTCGCACAGGCGCAAACACGCGTTCGCCATAGGTGGATCCGGAGGAGATATCGCGGCTAGATACATAAGCGGCCGCAGCCGTATACCTGGACGTATGTACGCGGGTATACTCGCGCCATGACCGTGTTGAATTATCGCGCTGACTCCTGTTACGTGTTCATACGGGATGATCCAGGCAGAACCACCTCGAGGGGCGGCGAAGCGACCACCGATCACGTACACCGAGGATTATTCCGTGGATCGCGATTACGGGGCAGCTGCTCGTTAAGCCGGGAACGAAACTGCTGAAAATTTATGGCAGGAATTACGCGTGTGCGTACGCGTAACGAGGCGAAAAACGGGCCTCTCGTTCGCGGCTGATTTCTCAGGTGTTAACAGCGACGAGTAATGGATAAGGAAAGAAACGCGATATCCCTGCTTTCCATCGATCGCTCGAGAACAAAAAGGAATATCGTAATTGTGGTTTACGAGTTCGCATCGTAGGGACTTGGGTTCCGTTCAGCGTTCGGGTAAAAAGAGCAAGCGGCCGGACTTTCCTGGAGAGAACCGGTCACTCGTTTGCGCTTTGCCTATTCCCCGATCGCGTACGCGTCCCGATTTTTATCCTTTTTACGGGTTTCCGCGAGACGGTGTATCTCGACAGGGGCCGATTTGCGAGGTGGCATCGGCGGGAAACGAGCCGTGGGATGCAGAAGAGCAGCGCGGTCAGCGCGCATCGGCCTGTCCGTACTCGCTTCGATGTACACGCTCCCGCCGAGATACGTCCCTTCGATACGACACGTCGAACCGGAGAGACGGTCAGTCGAAGAAGGCTTTCCAGACGCGAGAAATCCGCCCGAGATATATCGGCGACGTGCTCGCACGTTCTGCCTTATACGCTCTCGCGAGTGATCCGCACGAGTTTTGCCGCGTTGCGACACATTTCTCGCGAAAGCCGTCCTTCCAGCCACCGCTGCTGATATGCAAAGGTAAATCGTGACCTGTCACGCCGATTTCTTTCCACACCGAAATATCTCCCGCCGTCCGTTCGCGATTATTAACGTGGCTGTCCGGACACGACGCGTGCGTCTCGAGAATTCCCAATCGGCCAAACGTTCCCGTCGTCGTTGTCGCAGTCGTCCTAGCCGTCCGGCACGTTTTCGATCTCATTAGAGCACCTGATAGGGGCAGCATTCTCAGACCGAGAATGGCCGAGGAGAAAAACCGCGGCGCGCTCGAGGCACGGTAATAATCCTAACGCGTGTATGTTCTCGGATATGACTTTCTCCGCGAACAAACTGCCAGCTGGCAATTCGGCACACCGATTATCCTCTGTTCCGCTATGCCGGCCGTGCAATTTGCGCGCGGCAATGTTTCCCTCGCGATCTCGTTTGCCCGGGAAGGTTATATCATCCGGAGCGTACCAGACGGAGTCGCGAGACTCCGTTCACCGCGAAAGAAAGAAACGCACGGTGCAAAGATAGGTTCGATAACGCGAGTGCATAATCGTAATTACTTTCTCCGTTGGACAGACCCGCGCGAGCGTGTATCGCAGCCGGAAGGATCTCGAGCGCGTTTCAAAGGTCGCTACCAATCGTCCTTTCCTCCTCTCGGTCTCGTCTTACGGAAATTGGTCGAAACGTAAATATCACAGACGAGGCTCGACGTAATCAACGCGTGCCGACGTCTTTCCGTCTCGGTTGCGACCGATTCTGCCAATGACTATGGCACGCGCCATTCAAAGTCGAATCGTAAGGTAAAGCGTCAAAGAGCGATGGAAAATTGAAACGCGGAGACGTTACGACGTCCCTTCCGGTTCCAACGGTAGAACGCGCGAGGAGGAAACCGGAGTTGGGAGGAAAAGGTGGGAAGAGAGGATCGACGCGTAGACCGGTGGCGTCGGGAAACCGAGTTAATTCGCCTTTCTACGAGTGGAAGGTACGCCGTGCGTGCTAACGCGCCGGTTACGTGCCACGCGTGTTTCTTAATACTGTATACGGTTACCGTCAGATTTCCGTGGGAGTGTTCAGAATCAGTCCCACGGATCGATCAAGGTTTTACGTTACCGATCGCGGCCACTCGAGAAAGGAGCGACCGTCCTTCTCTTTCGCTCGTTTCGCTCGTTTCGCTCGTTTCGCTCGTTTCGCGCCTTTTTCCTCTCTCCCCTATCCTGCCCATTGTCGACTGATTGCGTCCGATAAGATCTCCCGGCTCGCCGCGTCTCTCGAACCTCGCGATCCTTTGTTTTTCCTAAGCGTTTTGCGCAATCCTCCCTGCCGAGTGTCCGGCCGATCGTAGGACGCCTCGCGGAATCGCCGAACACGCGTCGGACCTGCTTTCGTCGGGATCTCGAGTTATCGAAACGATTCCCGGGCGTTCCCGTTACTTTAGACTCCGCGTCGAAACCTCGGCGACCCTCGAACGCGGATCTCCGCGTTACCAACGTTTGCTAGGCAAAAAAGAGGCAAACGTGGGTCGCATGCCACTTGTTCGAGTTAAATTTGGCTTTGTTTTTGTCGGGCTACGCCCGGGCGATAGCGAAAGCAGGGAAGGACAAGGTTACTCGTCGCGGAGCGGTTTAGAGAGCACAGAGATGCTATCTGTCGGGTCCGAGGTTGCCCCGTCTAAAAATTGTTGCCCGAGGGTGCCCGGAAACGAGACCGGTGGGCAAACCAGCGGGTTTCGTAAACGAAGGTCAAATATTCGAGCAACTCTTTTCTGCTGGCCGGTGGTTCGTTCAGGCGCGTGATTTATCGAGGCCGTCAACGTCGACAAAAATTTGCATCGGCAGGGAAAGGTTGGTGAGGCCGGCTTTTGAAGGTTCTACGCTGGTTTTTTACTCTTGTCGGTCTGTTGCGTTTCAACCGAGATGGATGCAGGTTCTTTGAACCAAAAGGATCGCGATTCTAAGTCGAAAATACGGTATTCCAGTGGCGGGTCCTGTTGGCGGATAAAAAACAGCGATAAATTAACCCGGTGCGGCAGAATGGCGGCACGATGCCGGAGAATCCGCGAGACATTTCTTTGCATACTCGATACATAAATTCCCCTTTCGGTCAGGAAAACTATTATTCGCCTGGCGTTCGTTATCGACTTCGAATTTGTCCGCGACGCGGTCGTAAATTAGCGAGATACGAGAGGCGGAGTGTTTGGTCATCGATAAATCGCGGGACAAAGAGCGGCTGGAAGATTCCAGGCGATAACGCTTACTCTCGTGGCGAGTAAACGGACGACTAATTACAAGATTCGAGTGAACGTGCAGCGGAGTCGGGTAACGAGCTGCAACGGGGAATGGACGCGCGCGTTATCAGGCCGGAACATTCGCAAGAGCCACAAAGGAAATCGGCAAGGACGCCTCGAACTCCGGGTTCGAGATATTTTTAGGCGGTTCGGAAATCTCCCAGCTCCGACGCGCGTATGCTACCCTTTCTCTTTCTTCGCGAGCGAGCGAGCTCGCTCGCGAGGACTTTGAGGGAAAGGACAAGACGTCGACCTTGGCGTCTCGCTTTTTTCTTCCGTCCTTTGCGCGAAAACGCGGCGAAAGATGGAAAGAGGACGGCGCGAAGCGGCGGAAGGGAGGAAAGCTTCGCAACCTGCCGGTGTTCACGCCCCCGAGCGGAACGCTCGGTCCGACCACGACCACCACGAAGATCCGCGTTTATGGACGACCGTCCCAGGAGGGAAGTAGCCGCTCGAACGGTGAATTCCAGGTTTTACGTCGGTTCGCCGCGGATTCGTAGATGGTAGGTATGCTCGGAGAATGGGACGAGCCGCGCGACGAAGCGCATACCGCGGATTCCTGCCAACTCGCCGGAAGAGTGACGAGGAGGAGATTTCGGAATATTTATGGCGGCGCCAAGCGAGCGATTAGAATGCGAGCCGGCCGGGATCGGAACGGCTAAAAGTTATAACGAGTTATAGTTGTTTTCAACCGTGGCGCGAATAACAAGTCGGCGCGCAATCGGCCGATCTTTAATTTCCGCCCAGACGAAACGGCGGACAGGCAGGAACGAAAGGAGAAGAGGAACGCGGCTGTGTATACGCGATTAAAACGCAATCGTCGACTACACGCCGGTATATCTCCGCTGAGAATCGCGTTCAATTCTTTTTCACGGATTCCTTAATTAATTAGACCATGCAACGCGAACGCTAGCCCGATGATCACACGCTGTCTACGCGCCGCCATGGAACTTTGTCTACGCGATGAAAGTAATCCCACAAACGAACCACCGACTTCTATGCGGAACGATCGCATTCCGTTTTTTTTCAACCAGCTCGATAGCTAGGCCGCTCGTGCTTGCTCCCGAGTATGAAACTTTATTCCGTAACGCTTATGCATCGAGGATACCCGGATCGAATGGCCGGTTCCCAGCAGTTAAGCTGCCACCTCGATTTTTCTACCACCTCTGGATTTTCTTTCCAACCCTGCGCGCGACCATGATGGAGCGACGCCGAGCACGAACCGCGCAAACCTTCCTTCGGTATTTAACTCCACTTCCCATCGATCTTGCCAGCCTCGATACGTACAAAGGTAAAATCACCGGGTTCGTTCCGCTTTGGAAACAACGGTATCAAAGCGCTCGCTCGATTGTCTCGGAAACATTGTCTCGAATTCTCTTGCGTTCTACTCGAAAATTACCGGTTGCGTAATAGGGCATCGAACGGCTGCCGGTGATTACCCGTTCTTTACGTGTAACGCGAATCGACTCGGTGTGCCAATAATTACAGAGGCCAGCGAGGAAGAGTTAAACCGCAGGATCGCGAGTGCGTTTCCTACGCGTACTCGCGGCTCGATCCTTCGCTCCTTGCGACCGGTCTACCCAACCGATTGCGTAATTCTCCCGATTCGCCGCCATTCCTACGAATTAAGACGGTAAACGCGAGAACGAAGATTCCTTCCGCTCGTGGTATTCGTCGGCACGAAATCCAAGCGGCGATTCTAACGAAGGGAACGCAAGGTAAACGTCATAAAGAAGGGGTTATGAAATATCGAAGTCTAGCAGGCGGCGCAGAGCGGCTTCCTTTCTCTATCTAAAGAGCAAGTGAAAAACTGATACCGGATATTAACGACCTACATATAGGACTAGCTTCTCGGTTTTGAGAACGAGCCTCGAAGAAACTTGACCGAACGGTTGCGACACCCGTCATTAGCATCTGCGCCGGGAAGGGGAAGGGGGGAAAAAGCAGGTAACCACGATTTTGCTAAGGCAACGTTTCTCATGACGAGGCGTCGCTGCGTAATCAAGCATCTATCATGCTGTTTTCGCTATCGTTGCAAGCGCGCGCTCGCGCGAACGCACGTGCGAAAGTGCCGCGAGTGGCTCTCTAACCTTCGGACATCAACGACCGAGTGAAACTCGGTTTCCCGAGTATCTTCGGACTCGTTTCGATCCTGCGGCTCGGTGTCCGCGAAAATACGTTCGCAGACGGTCGCGGAAGAGGGAAGAGGAAACGGCAGGGGGCCGGCCGGGCGGCGAGCAATTAATTTTCACCAGCCGGTTCCTCGGGGTAATTGCGTTAACGCCACGGCCTCGGTAATTGCATAAGAATTTCAACGGCGAAACGTGGAATAGCTAATTGTACGCGACCCGTTTGGACCTCGCGATCGAGCCGCGGACGTCGCGCGCCTCTACGCGCCTGGACGCGGTGAAAATAAACGGCGAGACGAGGAGAAGGTGAAACCTGGTTTCTCGTTGTGGCTTTTCGAGGGCACGAAACGTAAACGCAGGCGTGCGCGAGCCTGCCTCTGTCCTTAATACCCATCTCGCTCGGTTCCAGCCGCGTAATGCCTAGGAAACCGCTCGCGATGACGCGAGGATCCGCGTAGGCGAGCTCGCCGCGAATTGGGTGACCGTGAAAGCCGCCGCTTCGTTACGTCTGCCGAGTTTAATTGCGCTCGATGCGCGCAGCGAGAGAAAACAAAACTCGGATATTAATGCCCGGCAGGATTTTGTAATCCTGGATGATAAATCGGAGGAACAGAGCGCGTCTTCGGCGTGCCTGAGACCGGGATGGGTGCACGCGCGTTCAGAAGGAGAATAACGATTCTAGCCAGGCGTATACGCGCGCCGTGCGCGACTGAAAGGTTAAACAACGCCCGATGGAAAAACAATGGGGAATAACGGTGTATGAAATCGCGCGTCGATATCTCGAAAGACTAATGGAGCAGGCGCATTACGCCACTCTGGTCGATTTCGAGATAACACCGGTACGCTATGCCGTTCAGCCGAACAGGATCTCATTTACGACGTAGGCAGACAATTGTCCGGTATTAAATCATATCGGACAAGCTTCGACATCCCCGACGACGCGGAGACGCGTGGGCGTCGGTGCGCGACGCGAAAAATGCTTGACCTACCGCACCAACCACCCTTCGGAACTCTCTTACCGGTTTAACTTCCACTTCGACTCGACCTTTTTCGACTCGCCGCGTTTAACGAGCCACGCGCCAACCCTGAAACCCTCTCGTTTACCGCGAATCTCATCTCTCTCCTCTCTTTCCTCTCTTTCCTGCTCGGCCGACGACAGGAGCGAAAGTTTCGTCGCCTGGATCGGGAACGACTTTCCGAAATTTCACGCGCGAATCTCGCCGAGAGAGAACGTGTTTGATCGCTTAAGCGACCGAGCTCGTAAGCTCCTCCATCGCGGTTACCTTATTCGATAGCGATGACGCGATGACAAAGGATCTTGCACGTTTGACATTTGACGGTAATCGCGGACGGGGCCGCGATAAGCGATCGGCCGATAGTTTAATTTCGACTGGACCGATAACTAACGCTGCAAGTTCAGGCCGCATTAACGAGCCCGTTGTGCGCACGGATGAACGGCAAAAGTGGCTACTTGGCGTGTCATAACGGATAATGGCCCCGGTCATTTGCCAATCCAAATATGGCAGCCTCGATGATCCATCGATCGGCCGGAGCTGTTAAAAATGATAGCTGGTTCTGCGCGTGTTATTACGGCTCTCGGCTAACCACTCGCCCCGCGTATCGTCCCGAATGTTTTACGATACGGACACAGACGATACCGCTGCGCTCGTAATAGCTAACAGGGTGCGTTAATGCCGCGTTCGGTGCTCTGAAACTCGCAGAAATACGAATCCACTCGTGGCTCGCGTTCGTTTACGCAAAATACCGCGGACGAGGTTGCGATAAGACGCGCGATTGAATCTCCTCGTTTCGGTACTGTTTCATCGGCGAAGAAGAGCCAGGGTGGAGAAACGGACGGGGACAGAGGGACGCGCGTAGTCGAGGTTCTCGATTTTCCAACGTGTCTCGGACTAGGCGATTTTATTTTCTCGTGGTGGAATAATTCGCCGTTGTTGTCGTTGCGCGAACGGCTACGAAACCAGTCGGCGGTCCAAGGATAATGGAGGCCGAGGAGTGGAGGAACTGATATCGGTGCATTGGCCACGGTAAATTCTCCGGGTAATTGGCGAGCAGCGAGGGCCAGAGCGAGGCCCAGAGCGAGGGCCAGAGCGCGGACATCGATGGATAATGCCGCGCGGAGAACGTAATAGGCAACACGGCGCGGTTCACGGCATAACCTATGTACGCCGCGGTAAATTCTGCCGGTAATTGCGAAGAAGAGGCAGAGGGTGTGGGTGCTGATGGAATCCCGAGGGAAGGATAATGGCCGGAGAAGGCTTCGCCGCGGCGCGGAGCCGTTCTCCGCGCATGCTAACAAACGGAATTACAAGCCGGTGATATTACGATATCGGATATCCCCGTGGAACATTCGCCCGTGTGGCGGAATCCTGTCCTCGCTCAGCTTCAACCACCCCGGTGTAAAACCGTGAAAAACGTTTAAACGCAGGCTCGTAACAAGCTCGGCGAGGCGATGCTCGAGCGAAGCGGGGAGAAATTTCGCGTAAATCGCGAGCCGGTCGTATCGTAACCGAGTTTCCTCGAGTTTCCTCGAGTTCCCCGGAGTTTCGAGGGCCGCGGCACGGCGCGGGCTATGACCGATCGCGTAACCGAGGACGGACGGAATTCTCGCGATAATTGCTCGGGCAGAAGTGCAGCGCGGGTGCACTTGGAATCTCGGAGAAAGGATAATAGCCGCGGAACGTGTCCGGCCGCGGCGAGTATCGTATTCCTCGGATACTGCACGGGCACGTACTGCTCGAGGTATCGGTTTTAATACGCCGGCGCGAACATAATTTAACCATCGGACTGTCGACGGATAAAATATCGCCGGCTGGCTTACACGATCGCTTGTAATCCGGCCTTTTAAAGGAACAGTACCGGCGAATTAAACTCGCGGATACCTATGCGATCCGGTTCAAACGAGCATCCTGTTGGCTAAACGATTCGTTCTCGCTGACATTGCCTCTATTAGCGGAATCCTCGTTCCACCTTCGGCAACCGGGGAACACGTGGACAGCCGGAACAATCGCGTGCGCCGGTGAAAAGAATCGGCCCGCCTCCGATCTGCTCGATCGCGGAGAAAAACAACTCGGATTCCCGATAATTGGAACGAACAGGTTTCTCTTTTCCTTCCAACGCTGTCAGCCGAAAGTGACACGAATTTTTGCACGCTGCGTTTCTTCTTTTCCCGGAGCACGATTCGCGACGATTCGGCAAACGAATTATTAAATCGAAGTCGCGCCATATCTGTCGAAGGACCAAAAATCGTTATTCGAATTCTAATCTTGCAAACGGAGCGGTTCGCGCGAGAACAACGAACTGGAGGTTGCGAGGCTGAACAAAGGAACTATCACGACCCGGTGTACCGAAGGATAATGGAAAAGCTAGGGAGCCGTGAGGTAATTCATAGCGATTTTTTCCCGTGAACCTCGAGGAGAGGTTTCCTCGTGCCGCGCCTCTGCGCCACCCAAACGTAATCTCGGTAATATTTCTAACCGAGTCCTTGACGGCGAGGTTCGGATTGGGGGCGGATAAATTACGGGGCGTAAACTGCATCCTGACAGTAAATTACTCGATAGCGGTAGACGATACCGTGGAACGTGGCGCCTACGCGCGAAACCGCATCTACTTCCACCATCCTAGCACTCTCGATCCGCAGGATTCCATCGGGGGATACTTTGTCCGACCGCGGCGATTCCTATCTCTCCGAGAGCGTGTTATTTTTTTCCCCTCCCGGTCCCGCGAAAACTCGCTTCTAATCGGCCTCGAGTAACGTTGTTTCCTCGATTTCTGCGAACCACCGGACAACCATTCCCCCGATTGGTACGTACGTGTGTCGTAGAGGTATGTATCGGAGGAGGTCGAGAGGAAGCGTCGGAGGGAGATGGAATAAATTTGAATACCCGGAGCGGCGGGCACGTGGCCGCGCTCAGCTGTTTTCACGGATAACATCTTCGTCATCCCGCGTAGCGGTGTATTTCTAGCGAGAAAAAAATATCGAAACCATCGTCGAAGGTCGGATTCCACCGGATCCCTGCATTCTATTAACGCGTTATCGCCGCTGTATCTCGGCGTACAGCGAACGGAGAACGGCGCTATTAAGCGGCGCGTAATCGGCGTGCGTGGTCGCGTTGCCGCGGTAAGAGGACGCAACCGGGTGTACGTGAAATATCGCCGGTGTTAGACCTTGTCCGATAACTCGCAGGAAGTAGCAGACAAAGTCCCGGCGAACGGAACGTGCCGCCTGCGATCCCTGCCGAACCATCGATTTCCCAACCGGTATAATTTAATATCGTTCCAGCTATCAAAGTTCACAGGCTAGAGCCAACGGCGGATGTACGTTGCGGCGTGCGCGTTCCTTCTTAACCGATGGGAATAGATTTCTGATTCTATCCACCTCTAGTGCTACACCTCTCGAGAGAGGTTTCGCAAAAGAATCGTTTCCACGGCGAGCCCATCAACCGTCTTACCCAAATCCCCCACAATGTTATTAACATTTCCCTTTGTCTGCATTCGCGTCAATCCTCCTCCGATCGACCCGTCCATTTTATTCCATAAATCGAATCTCTTTAGATAGCATCGCCACGGTTTACAGCCGCACGATCGCTCCTCCACTTTTGCAACCGCCACGTTTCACAGATCGGACTCGCGTTTATCCGAGGATCGATAAAAATCTACGCTCCATCCCGGCTTTTAATCCCCACGCGAAAACCCGAGCGAGCGATTACCGTGCGGTGTAATCGACTCGTTGCCCGCGTTCTTCCACGATCCTCCGCGATCCCGAACGATATCGTTACCGCGATTACGAGCTCCTGTTCGTTGTCCATTTCGACCAGCCACGCCGGAGAAACTCTCCTCGTCGAGCAACATGCTAGGCGGGTTTCGCATGCGAAACGACCGCTTTGCGAAATCCCGCAACCACGGCCTCCTAGCAGAATCGACGAAAATTAACAGTCGCGAAATTGGATCGCGCGTGTCGATATACCGGGTCGACGCGAAATATTTTCCGCGAAGGAATTCGAAATTCTTCGGGTCCACCTGTCGAACCCTCGACGAAACCGAGATTCCACGCGAGATGCAAAGAAACCTCCGCGTTCTAAGGAAGGGGGGAAAAATATGCCGGAGCGTATTGGCAAACCGGAGTGGTATTTCCTTAAGAAGATGTAAAAAATATTTAAAAAGATATCGAGTATTCCCGGCGTTCGTCGATAAGAACCGCTAACGAGTAGCGGATTTTTCCCAAAGCGGTCCAAGCGAATTAAACCGATCGGGCTATTCGAGGAAGCGTTTTAGAGCGTGTCACCGTATTTGGGGCCCGGTCGAGAAGGGAACCGCGGCGAGCGCCGAGGAAAAAAGAGGCTCACGCGCACCCTTGGGGCACACCCTCGGGGACCAAAAGCACTTTGCTCGGTTTCCGCGTGTACTAGTTATCCAACGACCCGAACATTACGTAAACTGACATTTTCGCGGCTAACTCGAGCCAGCCAACGAATCGGTTAACCGACCAGTCACCGACTCTGTCAGAGTTCACTAGCAGAATTAATTTCATTTTTATCCCTATTTTCTTCCCTCGGACTCTCCTTGCGTAATCCTCCTCGAACAATAGACGCTACAGTTTCGCAAGGCAAATCGCAAACGAGCGGACCGGAGTGCTCCGACCAAGCGGAATCTCGCGATTTCTCGTCTTTTCCCGTGAATTTTTCGACCATACTTTCATCCGAAATTTTGTCCAAAGTTCACCGCGCGACTGGCGAAATACCACTTGTACGTTATGTAACGTAAACTATCCGTGATATGCGTTTTATACCAGTTTACGTCGCGTCGCCGTTCACCGCCGTGTCTACGATTGCTTTTCCTCTTCGACCTTCGACAGTGATTTAAACACGCCCGCGCGAAATGCGTCTCGCACTTTTGCGCGAACGAAAGCGCGACTTTTGTTTACTAGTCGCGAAATAGACCGGTTCCGAACTAATATCGCGTACAAACGCAACGAGAACGGCCGTTAAATATTCCCTGCGAGTCGACGATCGGATTCCTAACATCGGGTAATCGATCAAACTCGTCGCATCGCTGTGTGAAAATGAAAAAGGAGAAAAAAAACGAAGGTTGGAAAAGGTAGAAGCACTCACCCACTCTGGACACGACCGCCAGCAGGAGCAACGCGCTGCTCAAGATGATCATCTTGGTTTTCCTGTGCTCGATCGTAACCGCAGGACGACTTGACGCAGGAAACAAATTTCCAGGTGGCGAACGGGTATGCTGGTGGTTGCTAGTCGAGCGTCGGATTCGCGCACATACGCGGCAGGAGCGACCGCGATCGTGTGCGGGATGGAAAAAGTGTGAAAAACTGGGAAAAATGGGAAAAATGGGTGAAACCGGTGAAACGGTGGGATATCGCGCGAGTCGGCCGAGTCCGGGCGATGTCGTTGCCGCGGCGGTTTCCCCTGGCTTTTGGTTAATTACGGTTTTACCGAGCTTGGTCCCGGCCGTGCGAACACTGACGGACTTTGGGCCGCGTTGTTCTCGCGGTGGAGGAATCGGGTAAAAATCGCACGGGGGAAGAAGGGAAGGAAGGAGGCAACGAGAAGCCGGAGCAGCAGCTTCGATGTAGCGCCGTTCAAAGCCGCGAGAGCTCCATCGACGTCGCAAAACATATGCTACGGTCACGAAGAGAGAAAGGTGACTGGGTATACGCAAGGCGTGCTCAATACCTCCTGTCTTCTTGGCATAGTCACCTTTCTAGCAAAGCAGCAACAAAGAAGGGAGTGTTGGTACTATATCGCGTGGCCACCACCATTCTCGCGCTCGCGATCACCCAACGACCGATGGTGGTGGTGGGCCATGGTGGTGGTGGTGGTGGAGCTGGTGGCGGAGGTGGTGGTGGTACCGGTACACCGATCAGCCGCCTTCCACCACCAAATCCGCCTTCCTTCGATCACATTTTTCCGTTCTTCGTATCGGTAACCCTGAAACCATTCTCGGCTTACGTGACCGGCCGACCAGAGAAAAGTTTCACGTCGATCTCTGCGCTCTTTCTCCTGCAAGCCAAATGCCGAGGGTTAGTTTCCATCGTCTAGCCAGCCGTGGCCGTAAACGCATTTCTACCTTTTCTCCCCTGTCTACCACCCATTTCCACATATGCTTCGTTACAAATCTCCCACCCTCGCGATCAAACGGGGTTCTTTCTATCGCCGACGCGCGAATAACGAATTGCGAGCATATTCTTCCTACGAGTCACTCTGGTCGTAGTAGGTTTGTATAAAAACTTTATTTTCTCGGCCATATAAAATCACCAATATCTGTTCGAATACACGTTATTTCGACGCAACGAGATTACATTGATGATCGGCTTCGAATTAATGAAAACTATGTTAACTTTAAAATACCCTTTTGTTAGAATTAAAAGTTAATGTTTGGTACCGTAACGAACGCAACGCTATCGCGGGTAATTTAACTCGGAGCAAGAGCGACCATTTTGCACAGTCTCGTATGTAATCGGTAGGATGATGGGTACGCAGGGAAAAAGAATCGGGTTTATCGTTATCGATGGACGATAACGATAACGTGGGTTCTCTGTTCCTGCTCACCCCTCGTCGAGTATCGAAATCAGCGATACGATAAAAAATATAACACTTCCTGTAACATATATTATTACGTGTAACGCGACAAAGAAATGCCATTGGTGGAATTACACAGTCCTTTTTAATCCTGTATCCGATAATTACGAATATATCACATGATAATTATGAACACAAATAGGGCATCGAGTTGAACTACGTGGATCATGTACTTCTCATTCGGGCGTACCAATATAAATCAACGTAAACGACTAGACGTACTTGCGATATTGTCACAAGTCATTTCTTACTTCCTTTTAAAGGTCTCCTGAGAGCGATCAAACTGTACACGTATTCGCGATCGAACAAAAATACGCAACATCTATATGTATACATATACAACAATACGTAAAACCTTGAAATACTTTCTACGTACTTGATTACAACTTACGAATAATCTGTGTCTCGAATACATAGAGAAACTACCAACGTACAGTGTTGTATACGCATTGGGAAACGAATGAGACGTTTTACGTAAATTTACATTTATTGCAACGATGAACCCTGAACAGAGGCAAACATTGACTTCTTCGAAGCTTCTCTCGGGATAACTAGCTAGTCGATATAATTACTCGTATCGGATTATAAAAATTCAAATGTAAAAATAAGGAAATTATTCGTCAATGGCTCTCAGATAGTCCACGAAGTCGTTAGCTGCATTTCAGTTCTCGCGTTAAATAGATCCATCCCTGAGGCAACTATTCAAGACGCAATCCGGACACAGCTACGTGTTTTTTTTCCATTTTCTTTTTTTTTTTTTTTTTCCTTTTTTTCCGTCTGGCTTATATAAAATATTATCTGCACGATAATTATTGTTTCAACGATTAGAGAAAAGTAAGCGTTCGGTAAATTTGGTTTCGAGCATCTTCAATTGACTATGATTACGAATACTTTTTGTGTAGCTTCCAAAGGCCGGTTTTAAAAGTCGAAGAATTTGTCAAATAATGTTCATAATTTTTTTCTTTTTTTTTTTATTTTTTTTTTATTTTTTCGTTTTATTAGTAACTATGAAACGATTTGTATGTACATCAATTGAACACGGCAGTATACGCAACAACGGTTGCATGCCGTGGCTCGATTTAGATTCGAACAATATTACAAGATACCCCATACTTTGTACAAAATTCATTTTGCGAATACATAAAAGCGCAGAGTATCGCCATTCCTCGAGAATGAAAGACCTTCTTGATTTGCTGCCCAATAATCACTGACACGCAGTGGTTTTCCATACTTACAACGATTGTAAGTGTTCCCTATACATTTGAAATAGCCTCTAGCGCGCGCACGCGGCCATAATTAGCAATATGCGCCACTATTTAATAGAAATATTCGAGGCTATATATAGGATGCCCGTTTCGAGGGTATATAACTGCATAACTGATAAAATATCCTGTATAATTCTAATTACTAACTAATTCAATTTGCCTATACTTTTTGCGCAAGTTGCTTACAGAGTCTTTGAACAAAACAGGGTCAAGCCTCATATTGGATCGCAACAACGGCATATACCCGAAAACGGCTACAAACGTATTCATGCACGTTTGCCGCTGTATAAAGTGATCCGGATCGTTCCAAGGTGATCTGAAAATGTCACGTGTCAAGTAAGACGATAAATCGCAAACACACTGGACGTAAATTACACTTTGCTACGCAGGTATAATGATCGCAGTTATTCCACGCAATTTTTAAACGATAAACGAAATAATCGAGACGACGGTCTTCCTTTCTTTACTTGCCTAACATTGAAATACAAGGAGATCCATCGCGAATGATACGACAATGGAAATTTTGTTTATTTTGCTTCGAATAGGTACAAAATATAGACGAGATCAGATATCGAATTCGCGAAAACACGACACTTTTCAAATAAACCGTGTCGCTGATAAAATTTAACTGAAAATTAAACCAACTTGCACGTCACTTCCATTTAATGGCGGACACGTTGAACGACCGACCAATCAAAGTTCGATTACCGTAAAATTAATCGATATCGCGATTATCGCATAGCTAATCGATTACGCGACCTATGATTTCATTGGTGAATTTGAAATGGTTGAAGCGATATCTGCGCGTAATCGAAGGTATCAAAGGGACAATAACGAAATTATATTTACCTGCGTAGCAACTTGACGAAGGTACGTAATACATACCTGATTCCAGCTACCGTGGTATCTTTATACAATTTCCGTTGAGTTACTTTAATAGGTGGTCTTCGCGTAACATGACTTACTAAAAAATTCATAAGTATGTCCTCGCAATTTTGCGATTGCTCGACAGTCTTATGAAGCGTCGAACTCAGTAATTCGGTATACAACGTATTATAATAACGATGATAAAAGGCGGCACCAGTTAGAATTATACTATAGTCATTTGTCCATTTACTTGTATAGCCCCACGAACGCTTTAAATAGATAACGAACGTGCGTACAAACAAAAACTGTAAATGTCTCAAGGGGACACAAAGGCAGTGTTATGCTTACTTTAGAGTCATCCCAGTAATGTGATCTTGCTGGATAACCAACTATTCGGTCAGGAAATGATCGCCATACGGTAAAGGCGAAATCAATTTCATCTGTATTGAGTGTGGCATCTTCGTCTAGAGATAATATGGCACTAGTTTTGATTAATGGGTGAGGATAGAAACGTTGGGATATACCATCGACCGTAACAACATGTATTGATGCTTTGATCCCTTGCCATCGTGGTCTCCTTGGTAACGGAATGTCCGAGTTCCACATTAGAATAATCTAAAGTAGAACGCGTATCAATGACAAATAAAACAAAACAAATAAAACAACAAAAAAAGAAGAGAGGAAAGAAAGACGAATATACGAATCAAACAATAAACTTACCTTATCTAGGTATTTACTTTTCGCGAGACTTTTTAGCAAACGATATAGAACAGCAGTGGATCCCAACTGCGAGTAGATGATGGCAGTGAAGGTATTACCTGGATTACTTTTTGAAAATGGAAGTTCTTGCTCACTATCAGCAAACTGCGGTAATATCGCTAATGCTCCAGGACTAGTATTCCAAACAAATCTTTCTCTCGTACCTTCCCACGGTAAACGCTCGCGAATATTCTACGAGATTGATAAAATATCGAAAATGAAAAATTAAAATAGGAAATTGTTTTCACACTCGAGTATGAGTTATTTATGAGTTATTCTACGGTGTTACCTCAAATACTGTAAATACAATTTTTTCTATCGACGAAAAGTATCGTTCCCAGAGGAATTGCGTTTGCTGTCGTAATTTAAGGATTTGTACATTGGACACAGACCGTACTATATCTGGAATCTGAGAAAATAATATTTATAGCCCGTTTATACCGCTTCATCGCATTTTCGATAATAGACTTTACTTTGACTTTACTTACTTGAAGTAACAGTCTTTCATCAGAAAATATAACAGCTTGTGCCCAATCAATTCGTTCGTGAAAAGGAAGCGCCCAGCCATTACTTAAAATAACTGGAATACATCCAGCTCTTAAAGCTTCTAAAAATCGAAAACTACCAAGTCTTCTTCCTCTTGGTACGAGACAAAAGGTAGCATTCATTAATAAAATTTCATAATCGTATCTGGAACAACAAATTAAACGTTTAGACTTGAATTTGAACAGGCAGAATAATTGTTTGTTACGATAACTCTATCCAATACTGACGTATCATACTCTTGATTATCCTGTTGACAGTGTTCATCTTGTAACTCTCTCCATGCTTTACCATGACGGCAAGTCGTAACAAACACCAAATCTTTTCCATTGTGCAAATGGTAGAGAGCATTTCTAGTTTCAGAACCAATGCCGTGGACGTATCTTTTACCTTTAAAAGCTGCAACGTACTTCTTATTATTAGGAAAATTATTTTCTAAAGCTTGACCTGGTTCCCCACCACGTTCTGGATGTTGTTTTCCAAATAATGGTATAGATATATCAAAGTCTGGTCTATGTCTAAAAATAGACATGCTGGCCTTTGCAAGCATAGCATATCCTAAATCAAAGGCTAGAGATTCTTCTGCATAATCAGGCCATGTTCCAGAATACAAATTAAATATCAAATGATTTCTGCCATTATTCCAATACGGCAAACGCAGTAATTTTGAAGGAAGATTATGCACAAATTCTGTTGATAGCGGATCTCTGTCTAATGTGTCAAGGGCTAATACAAATATACATGCTCGTGTTGGATCTGATGTATAATATCTTGATTCCGTAATAACATTCAATATTTTTTGGTATAGTGGACTTATCACATCTTCAACTGGATACACATATACTGTGAAACCTTGCTTGCATCTGGTAAAGTCAAAACAAGTCTCCATACGGCATTGTTTTACACGTTGGGATATAAGTGGGTTCCCATTTGATGTTCTCAAATCCTTGTCATAAAACTCTTCGTTTAGACTTAAATATGAAGGCAATCGCTCGTAAGGCAACTGAGATCTGCCTGTCCACCTTTCACTTTTTAACCGATAACCACCAAAATAACAGTAACCAAGAAACGCGCATGTTACAAATAATAATAAATAGCGCTTCTTGGCTTGCATTTTCAATGCAATTAGGTTATACTCCAATCTACACTGATTTTAAACATTATTTCTCATATGTAGAATGTGTGCATTTAATCATAAATGCATCGTAATCAATCTATTATTATCTCAATTTTATAAATTCATAAAGTCAAAAATTACTCCAAAATGAAATTGATTTCATTCTTAAAGATTGCTGCAACAGACCAAAAAAAAGGGGCAGCTATTGAAGAACATAAAAACACTTTCACATTTACATATAACACTAGGAAAGTAATATAATGGATTCGCATATATTATCATTATCATACATTAACTGAATGCATCATACAGTACTTTTACATTCTTTTTTTTTTTTTTTTTTTTCACATAAAACAAATATTCATAGGAGTTTGAATAAACGAAACGCATATTTAGTTACCTCCGAATTTGCAAGATCCGATATTGGTTAACAGGAACGTTTCAAGAGGTTTGATGATTATAAAATACATGGCAAAGGACGTAATATTTCCAATGAAATGTCAACTCTATATTTATATTTATGCATTACATTACGTTTTACAAAATGTCGAATCTAAATGACAGATTGTAAACGTCTATGGACGCTGCCGTGAGTTAACCTATACGTAAGTTATTATGGACGTTGCACACGAGAGCGACAACGTCAAACATATCGAAGTCGAAATTCGATGAGGCAGGGACGAATAGCAATTCATACTGTTTTACAACGATCTATTTGTCTTGTTAGAACCGCACAGTGAACTTTTATCTTAGGTTAGTTCTGACGTACATCCAATTCGCAGAACTTGCCGGCGTTATTACGCCCATTCGCATTTTCGGTCGGCGTCACTACACACGCGTGACATCGATCGGAAAACGCCTCCAAGTGCAAAATCATTGCACGCGGCGCATTAAATAATTGGTTTAAAAAGCAACGCGAGTTATGCAATGACGTTGGAACGATTAGACTGGCAAATCGCTTATTGGTTACTTCATGCCGAGCTCTCCAGAATGTTTGATTGTGTGCGAAACACTGCGAACTACACTTCTACAAATCTAAACAAAACTGTCGATCAAGGTTATCCCGCTACCTAGTGGTCAGCCGATAAACTTCGAAAGCCGTTTTAACCGCTTCGATTAAATTTATTAAAAGCACACATTTTTTTTTATTGCAAATCAATACTCTTTAAGGGAGGCACGAGGCTCGGAATAAAGCTTGCATGGTACCAATTAGAGTGAGGGTTATCGTGTTATGCGGGAAATTTGCTAAAGTGAAGAGGAGAAAATAGTAGGCGACAAAAAAAAGATAATTACATGTCACGTTTTTTATGATAACAAACTTACCTAATATCATATTTTAAATGCTGGAGAAGAAATGTGTATCTTCCTTTCTTCTTATTAATTACTCGATGGTCGGATAATCTATGATTTAATCTAATCGCTTTTATATACGGTAGAAATATAATAATCCGAGTACTTAAAATTTCGATAAATGTTTCGTTCGATAGAAATTGAATATTTTTGTTTTTTCGCATAAGTTATTCTACGCAAATGTTCTTCATTCCGCGTTACTTGTAATAAACTGTTTCTAGCGTTGCAGATCATCCTATAAATATGCGACACAGATTTTACCTTGATCATTGATTCTTGCAATAGTTTTTCCGACTACGTATATCATTAATACATATTTGCAGACGATATACAATGTGGAATTTGTACTTATCTGCAATAGATATTACATAATATCTTCCTACAGGCATATATGACTATAGTATGATTATTTATACTAAAATGTTATCTCTTATGCTCATTTAACATCAACATCTTTTCTAATCCATATTTTATCAACTTTGCCAATTGTTCTCAATTATACAAATTTATTAATGATATTTATCAATGAATAATTAATTTGATTACAAGAAGTGATAATTTGTAATTAAAATCTTTAAAACGCAAACTGAATATACATTGCTAGAAAATTGTATTTCTATCACTTTCTTGTTGAATAAATAACAGATTAAGTACATTTAAAAGGTACAAAGTAATTTTAATAGAACGATAAAATTTACATTTTCTTTTCAAGTACGATATAATTTAAAACTCTACTCCTTTCTGTTACAGTTCTGTTTCGCCGTCGTAAATTTTTAGAGGTTTTGACCTGGATCTTTCACGTCTAGTTCTCGTATCTGGATTTATTCTTAACTTCCTTCCATCAAGAACTGGCCTATTCTTTACATTTAACAATAATCCCGCTGCTGCCTGGCCACTTTCCATTCTAACTATCGCAGCTCTATAATAAGTAATTGCAAGATTTATATATGGTACATACTATAATATCGATATATATATATATATTCCAAAGTAAATAATATGATTAATACTTGGACGTCTGTGAGTACGGTTTCAACATTTTAACAGATAGGCAACCTGGAATGGTTGCTCTTAAATCTTGAAGTTTTGTTCCACATTTGATGTTTGAGATAAAAAGGCTATTAAAGATTATAATATATATCATTATTCGTATTTCATACTTATGATAAGAAAATAACGTATTGTTCTTACTTCTTGGTCACTTTTACATCTGCTTTTACTTTAGGTATAACAATTTTTTTTCTTACTATTGTCCTTTTTTTTTCAATTTTTGTTACTGCGGGTGCAACTATCACACGCTTCCCGTTTATCTTCGTGTTTTTCACGGCGTTTAAATTTCGTATTTTCTCCTTTTCATCGGAAAATATAACGTAACAGTACCGGCTAGATTGTCGTAGACGATTTACTTTGAAATTACCAGTAAATAATTTCGCCACATCTTCGTCACTCCGTATCGTGTGCGGCAGACGAACGTATAGAGCCCTTTCTTTTTCTTGGCGTCGGCATCGTATTCTTTTCGCGACTTTCATTGTTCTCGTACCGACTTAATTTTTAGCAGAAGAGATTTACACGGCAATATGTAAGAGAATGAATCATATTTACAACAACAACAACAGCCACACACACGTTGTTCGACTGTTAGGTTATATTTATATTTAGGTTGTGTTTGAAAAGCTATGTAAACACAAGATACGTGTACTCTTGCACGTGCGTAAACTTTACCGTCCGATTGCTCGAATGACGAAACAAGGTGTACTGATTCGTTAGTTCCAATAAGGAGAGGTCAAAGAGGACAAATTCTACAGGGAATGTTCGTAATATCTCGTTGAAGTAAGTTGACCAATTGTCATTCGGATCTTTTAGTTAGAAAGGTAATGATTGGTTTGTAGCATGTTCCGCTGGATGTAGACGAGAAAGCTGAAAGCGACATCTAGTCACTATTGTGAACTAGTAAAAACGTAAGAAGTCACAGATGGCCGTCTCAAATCAACAACCGGTGCAGTGAACGAGCAAAGTGACGCGGTTATGTACGCAAAACAATCGCGTCAGACGCGCAAAACGTCGTGAAACATGTAAGGAGTTGTTATCGTAAGTGCCATCGCGTTGAATTTTACGTTTCTTTTTGTTTTGCAATACCATCGGTCAACAGTGAAAGCAAAACTTGGCTTGATCTGCGGTTGCTTTTACGAATTGGTTTTATCGTCGGTGACGTACGGTTTTCGAGTACCGAGGCCAAACACGAATCGCTGTTCGAGGATGAGCGCGAACAATGTGCAAGCACTTTTCGCCTGTTCAAGATGCTTTTCGAGGCATCCGTTCGAGGAACTTTCCCCGGGGCAACAATTGTGCAAGGTATTCCTTTGCTTTTTTTTTATATTTTTCCCCGAATTTCATTTCGTTACCACCGATTTTTACGTAGCGTCATTTTTCGTGTTTGCGAGATACGATGCTAATAATAGAACTTTTAATTCAAATGCACGTTCTGCGTATAATTGATGCTATTTTGTAATGAACAAATCTGAAAATATGAGTTGAATAAAGATTCAGTTTTATGTGCAGACCCGTTTTTTACGCTCAAATTTAAGGACGATCGTGCATATGCTACGAAGAGTAAGATAATTACTGTTTTAATCGATCGTTTTTGTTTGAAAGTTGCCTCTATTTGACGAGGCGTTACGATTTTAATTTTAATAAATATTTTTTTCTTACAGTATTGTGTGTTTTGTGCAAAAGCTTGAATAATGTGTGAACATTAAAACTGGCTAAATGTAAATACATACACTATAGATTTTTATAATTATGTTTTCTTTTAATAAATTTTTACTATATTGTGTTGCTTATTTAGGAATGCAGAGGTGCATTTCCTGTGGTGAAATGTACGTATTGTAGGTCAGAATTCCAACAAACGATGTAAGCACTGCATATCGCTGTTTTATAGTACGATAGAATAAATGTATGTAACAACTCTTCAAACAACTTTGTCTTCTCCTTCGCAGAAAGGGTAATACAAGCACTATATGTAAGAAATGCGAGCAAAATGTAAAATCTTATGGTAAACCATCGGCCTGTGAATATTGCAATACCATAGCTGCATTTATCGGTAGTAAATGTCAAAGATGTACAAATTCTGAAAAACGTTACGGGCCACCGGTTACTTGCGAACAATGCAAACAGAAGTGTGCCTTTGACAGACAAGATGAAGATAAGAAGGTAATGCATTTGGATACTACAAAGATCCGTTTATAACTCGCAGAGTATAATCGTTAATATATTGACTAAAGGTTGATGGAAAGTTATTATGTTGGCTGTGTACATTGTCATACAAACGAGCATTGGCTAAAACAAAACAATCCGATGCCGAAAGGAGGGCACATTTGAAACTAGCACAAC
Organism: Euglossa dilemma; assembly: GCA_002201625.1. Lineage (NCBI taxonomy): Eukaryota > Metazoa > Arthropoda > Insecta > Hymenoptera > Apidae > Euglossa > Euglossa dilemma. The sequence continues at coordinate 4,316,832 of NIJG01000134.1, read as the reverse complement.
AACGAGCAGCAAAGCACAAAGAACAAAAGTAATTATCCAAATACGTAATGTCACAAGGTAACTTTGTGCTTAGAAGTTTTAATCGTGTTCATCGCAAGTTCAGTATCTTTACAGTTATAACGTAACCTGGTAATGTTTGATGTACAGGCATTTCACCCGAGTTCCTAGTCAGTTTCTTTATTTTGCTCCAGATTAAAAAGTCACAATAAGAGACCACACAGAGTAGATGTAACGAAGCTGCCGCCACAATCCGAAGGTGGAGACACGAATGGTCCGACACCGGTGAAAGCAGCGCGAATGGTTGGCGTTCACGATCCCCATGATCCTAATAGTTCGGATCACGTTGTCGCAGTCACACAACTTAAAGAAAAGATAGCCCATCTTCAAAAACAAATTTCTATTAAGGATGGGCAATTACTCGCCAAGGATAGACAAGTGAGCATATTGGGAGAGAAGAAGTCCCCGGAAACGTATTCAAACAGTGCTAATTCAGTCGTTGTTATTCTTGTTCGCAGATTACGGAATTGAAGGCGAAAAACTTCACGTCGGAAACAGAGCTGCGTAACAAGATGAAAGCTACGGAGAAAGAGTACGAAACCAAAATATCCACGATGCAACACAAGATCTCCAGTTTGCTAAAAGAAGTTGCTTCCCTATCGAAGAGTTCTAAGCGGGGCGACAGAGTAGCTGCCACGAAAACAGAAGCTGGGACCAACAGTGGAAGTGGAACAGACAGTCCTGTACCTTGATAAGGTAGGACAATTCACATCCTCATTATTCTTTGTCAATTAATGTTCAAACGATCATATTCTATATTTACATTTTAATTCGTCGACGCAACATATTTATATTAATAAAATGTTGTAATTGAGTATATTTAGTGTTTGGAATGATACTTTATTTGTGATTTAACGTTAATGGCATCTTAATGTTTTATTTCTGATAAGAGCCAAACGTTATCTGGATTCCATTTTGTGCGCTTTTAGTTGTGATCTATCATTTCCAAATATCGTGTGTAAGAATGTATTACTTTTGCTACCTCGCTTATATATTTTCGTATGACGTTGTATTTTTTTTTCCTTTTTTTCTTTCTTTTTGGAGTGATTTTACGACACAAGGCTCATACTTTTCTTTTTATTTTTCACCCTCGCCTCCCTGCCCCCCCCCCAAATATCTCAATGACATCTTTGTTTCGCGATAAAAATTACGCGTTTAAACGGAATTGTTTTGATATCCCAATTTTAATAGTTTCTTATTATCGGTCTTCTTTATCGTTCTTTTCTTCTTCATCTTCTTCTTTACGCGTTATCGTTGCTTAGAAACGTTTTGAGTATGAAGCTCGTAGCACCGCAGATAATTTGTGAATGTGCTCCTCGCGGTCATGCAAGATAGCCCGAATTAAGTTTATCTTCCAACGCGTGTCTTAGACGAAAATGTCTTTTCTAGACAAAAGAGAAAAAAAAAGAAAAGAAAAAAAAAAACGTGTAATTTTTGTGCGAGATGAAAGACATCTTAAAATTGTTTTCAGGGACTTGGTTAGCCGTGACAACATACTCAAATGTCCATACCCGCATAAATCATGTGGTACATTACATATAGCTAATTGTTTCCATTAACAAGGCAAAATCTGTATTATTTTTCTAATTAATATAGGAATATATATTATCTCCGACGTGTACACGGAAAGTCTTACACGTTCTTCTAATGGGGGATGATGACGGTGATGCAAGTGCAAAAAAAAAAAAAAAAAAAAAAAAAAAGAAAGAAAAAGAAAAAAAAAGAGAAAAAGAAAAAGTGTTATCCGTAAGTTAGGTAGCTTTTCCCACCCACCCCCTCTTGTTCCGTTTCACGATCATCCCGCGGACGCGAAATACTGCGACCCAATGCCGTGATAAATTTGTTTATATGTGACGAAGACGCCGCACTTATTCGAATTGTACAATAACGAATCGGAGGGGCATTCGGTCCGATAGAAGTGATTTTTAAACTTTACGATCAAAGTTGATACTTGCGAGAAATGAACAGAGTTATATGCAGACACATACACACATACACACACTATAATTGAGCAATAGTGCTGCTGTAACATTTTCCTATCTATAACGATGAAGATGTAACGACGATGAACCAGGATATGGTGATTGTAGATCAATTTACAATAAAAGGTTAAAAACGATATACCTCGCCTTCTAAGTTGAAACATATCCTTGGACTTCCTTCCCGTTAGAAGGATCCGTCTTTCTATACTCGATCGTCGTTTCACGCGATAAACTCGGATCGATGGAAAACGACGAACGACATTTTAATTTTAAGGAGGGGTAACATGAATGATTGGAATCAGAGCTTACGTTTAAAGAGAGAGGTGTGAATGATAGGTAGTGATATGTGCATATAAATATCCAACAGCCATATATTTATTCTTTATTTTAAGAAACAAATGCTAATTGAGCATTACCTATTCAATAATTGTAATGATAATAAATGCGTAACAATTTACTATATACGAAGTGTAAGGATAATTAACATTTAATTTATAGTCGTTTAAATACGTACGAGTGTGTACACGTGTGTACAGTACAGTTGGAGTTATCGTTTAATTATTACGAGATGTTAAGAACTAAATATTGCTTGTCTGTTGTCGAGGCGGTTAGTCGCTTGATTCCTCCGTTTATCTACTTTCAGCGTATTTACACGATCTTCTTTAATTTTCCATTTTCTACACCGTCTTCTCGTTTTCTCTTTTTTGTTTCTTTTTTTTTTTCCGTAACTTAAATCTTACACGCTAGGTTCTCATTTCTCTTCCACTTTCGCTCTTTCATTCTCTCTTCCGTTCGTTCGATCATTCGTCGTTCGTTCGTTCGTTCGTTCGTTCGTTCGTTCGTTCGTTCGTTCGTTTTCTATCACTCTGCCTTTCTCTCTTTCTCTCTTTCATCTCTTTCATCTCGTTATCTCGTTATCTCGTTATTTATAATAGTGCGTTTAATGCAGGCAAGGTAGGAAATCGAGGCAATATACGGAATGACAATCGACAAAACGTCACTGGAAACCATTTCCCGAACTTCGATATTGTACTTTGAGCATGTAAAAAAATATACGTGACATTGATTGATTCGACAATCAACACTTTTGCGATCGCTGGAGTTGAATCGTGTCGGATGCCCTTTAGGATATCCATTAGATCTCGTCTAATCGTAGCCAGTATCATTCACTGTGCATCGCTCACTCTCTACCTGTCGTCCGAGCAATCCAGAATTCTCGTTATTAACGTTACTTAACGGACAGTGTGGGACGGTCGCAAAAGTATTAAAACTTAACGTTCGGAATGTATATTATCTGCTACGTTTGATGAGTATAAAACGAATCTTGCGTATGCCGTGTCGAACGAATGTAGAGTGTCCTATTCACGCAGGTCATCGTTTCCAATGTCGTTTTCGCGGCATATAGAATACATGCAGGCCTAAATTCACTACCGAAATGTCAACATCGTAGAGTCGATCAGTCCGTGTTTTCTCCTACGATATTGACGCGATCACGGTAGTCCTCAGCGTCCTGCGCGTCTGTCTCGATTCACCGATAGATCGCTAGTATAGCGTACACATGGTATGAGAAAATTTTCATTCGGCCTAGGCATTCGGTAGAATGCCCGAGTCTTCCACGTTGCCTGGTTAACCTGTTTGCAAAAATCAGCGTAAAGGCCTTGCGAATCGTACCGTTTCTCTTTCCAACTTTTTTCCCCGTCTGTTCACCCCTTTCTCTTCTTCTTTCCCCCCTCCTTCCCCCTGGCCCCCTCTCTCAGTTTTCCTCTTCTTCTTCTTAATCTCGAATACGCGCGTGTAAACGGAGATTCGCCGAAATAAAGTTAACTTTTAAAGCTGCCTTAAACGTATGACGCGTCGAAGTATCGTTTCCCGATAGAGATTCTATGTTCAAAAGGACCCTTCAACACGAAAGGGGACAGCGAAACGGAAGAAACCAACTAAATGATCAGTTCCAAAAATCTTACGACGAGCACCATGATATTTGCAGGAACCATAGAACTTGTCACGTTCCAAGCTAAAACGGATAGATGATCGGGGGGGAAATAGATTGCAATTAGCGGACGCGGAACCTTTGGATTTCTGTAGGTTAATCGTTCACGCGAGTCGCGTGACGATTCTTCGTTCTTTCTATTTTCTCTCTCTCTCTCTTTCTCTCTCTCTTTTTTCCCTGTTTTTTTCTTTTTTTCTGTTTTTTTTTTCTTTTTTTTTTCTTCTTTTTATTTCCCTTTTTCTCGAAAAACTGAGGCATTAAGAAAGGAAGTTCGGAATACTAATTGTCCTCGAACGCGGTCTGTGCTTCTTGCCATTTCGTTCCTTTGTTTTTCTTCCTGTTTAACCAGATCTTTCATCCTTTTGGAGGTCGTATCGCGATGCACGAAGCTTCTTTAGAATGTTTTTGTAGACGATATCGATAACCGTGCGTATATCAGTCTGCGATACATCGTAATGTGCTATCGTTATCGATTAGGCGATTCCAGCGTAGCCTCGTTTACCGTCTCTGTCCCCCTAAAACCAGGGGGCGCACGAGCACGCGTGAATCGCTAACCGATCCCGACTTTAATCGTTTTCGTATCTAATGGTAGGCTGCGCTTTCTCACTGATTTCGACTGTTGACGATTCGGCACTTAAAAATTAGTGGAAGTACGAGTCACGAAAAATTTTCACCGAAACCGAATGGAAGATACGCGAATAGAAAGAAAAGGAAAAGGAGAACGCAACGGGTGCCGTTTTTTTTTCTTTTTTTTTTCTTTTTTTGGCCATTGTCACCGGGGGATCTGATTAGTACGTACGAATTCTTTTCGGGCAAATTTCTTTTCTCGGGTCGATCGCGCGTGAACGATCGACTGGTGATCAGTATTATTATCATTAATACGATTACTATGATTAATTATTATTATTATTTGCTTTCCTGTTCTCGACGAAGAAAAAAACGAAAGACTTATCCGTACCTCTGCCAATTACGTAGCGTTCTAAAACGATCTTACAAATTTCGTTCCGTAATCCGAGTAACTTTACGTACATCTAGAAAGATACAATTCTTTACGTGCTAAACGTTTACGTTAAATCGAAGCGCGAACCGAAAGTTTGGGAGGAAAAGGCTCAGGCGGATCTCGTGATTATACGCGAAATGTTACCCACAAAAGGCGCGACCGTGAGTTTGTTTCCCATTTTTTTTTTTCTTTTGACTAGATTCTCTACCCCCATCGCGTGGTTATGATTTCTGCGAATTTCGCTGCCCGGATGTTCCCGCGTTTATAATGTGCGCTTTCGACTTGTTCCCAATGAGAAATCGCGCCCGAGTCTTTGCCCCGACGAGATTGGTTATTTTGTACACCGGACACCGCGAGTCGACGGCCCTCCTCTCTCTCTCTCTCTCTCTCTTTCTCTCTCTCTCTCTTTCTCTCTCTCTTTCTTTCTCTCTTTCTCTCCCTCTCTCTCTCACTCTCTCTCTCTCTCTCTCTCTCTTGATACTTAACGAATTAATGCCTTCTCTTTTGAATACTGCGTTTCTCATCCTCGTGCCTACGACACGGCGCGAAATTAATCAGCTTCCTCAATCGCGTTGCGTCGCGACGTGTAAACGAGCTTTGTGCGCGATCGCGATAAGACGGGGAAGATAAGAGGTTTCTCCGTCGGACGATCAACCGTGGTGATTAAAATCGACGATTCGCGTCGGCGTTTACGGTGGTCGACGGGAAAGAAAATCGTACACGTTTGGAAATCGATCGGTCGAAACGAGAAGAATAGCGAAGAAGTGGCGAAAAACGGGGAGGAAATCGAGAAGGGGTGTGTGGTGGTAAGAGAACGGAAAAGTTGAGGATGAAACGAAAAGAGATTCGTTCTCGTGGATCAAAGAGACTATGCTTTCCGTTTCGAAAATTCCACGACAAAAGGACGCCTAAAAAATATATATATATATATATTTTTATATATATGTATATGTTATTTATATGAACGTGTATAAATATAGATATAGATACTCGATCACCGAAAGCTTTATTTTTTTTTTCTTTTTTCATCCTTTTTCCGTGTTTCAACGTTACTACGGTACGCGTGTAATAAATTACCTAATTTCTGAAAAGGTTTCGTCCTGTTAAAAGGATTTTATCCGTAGAGCGCAGCCTACCGTGCTTCTCGCCAACCGACGACGATTTTACATATACATATATAAAGGTATTCATAAATTAGAGCTCCTTATATTATTACCTTTTTAAATTATCGAATAATTAATAGTAATGTTAGTATATACAGGTACAGGTCTCGTATAGTTGCAGTCGTGTCGTCACTGGTTGTTCGATTATCGCGTCTCTCGCTTTTGTTTTCCTCGCGCGTCTTGTTCTCGAATGTGCTGACGGATGCCGACAAAATCCGCCATCTTTCACTTTCTCCGACCGCCTAAGCTCGAACGCGTAGAAAATGGTACCGTGATACCGCGAGGAAGAAAGAAATACGTCCATTCGTTTCTGCCGGAAATGCGCGTGCGGTCGCTTGCGGTCGCGTCCGGTCGCGTCCACCGACTGATAACGTGCCCGAACTGCGGCAATTTTCGCGACTCGGCTCCAGCCCCGAGAAACCTTTCGCATCGTTCGCACACCATTCGACGTCCTAAGCATTCGAAGGCGTATGTGTTTCGTAAGAAAAAGTATAAACTACGTTGACGGTTTGCGTTTTCAGGGATAGAAATTGCTTTGTCGGATAAATAGAGTTTGTCGCTTAGCCGAACGTTGGAAGTGTTGTTTCGTGGAAGTGTTTTCTCCATCTTTCTTCTTCTTCTTCTTCTTCTTCTTCTTCTCTCTCTCTCTCTCTCTCACTCTCTCTCTCTCTTCTCTAGCGATTTGTATACGGATAGAAAAAGTAACGGAGCACGGTGTACCGCGTTAGAACGGTACCTTTTCTAAGCATCGCTTTTAGGATAGACCGTGGAAGGATAATCGAGAAGCTCGAACGACTTTGGTACTCGCTTTCTCTCGATTCTATCCGGAAATGGCAGCGTGTGACGACTCGAGACATATTAATCCTATCGTTCATTTCGTCCCTCTTGTTCATTTGTTTCACGTTTTAGATTCGTTTTCGTTGGTGGCGCTACCATAGAAAAAATATAGAAACGAGTATTTACAAGGAAGGAACTTTGTATGCTCGTAGCTGGAATCACGTCGATTCGTCCACTCTCGTCAGAGAAATCGATCTAGTTCGCGTTACGATTAACGTGTGTACGTACGTAAAGTAACCAGCTTTCAAGAAGTGTATCTACTAAAAGCTTCGAATTCCTTCGCGTTAACAATAACCAAGCAACAATATTTAACAATCTCGAATTACTTGTTGCACGTAATCTCACTCGCGTTTTTCCTTCTGTATCTCTTTCTTTTCTGTTTTTTTTTTCTTTTTTTTTTTTTTTTTCTTCGTTCTCCGATCGCGTACCACGACCATCCCGTCTCTGCCGCTCTCTGCTCTCTGTCTCTTTTATACATCCTCCTTACACGCTGCTTACGACGAATGAAATGAAGAAAAGTACGATTCGAAAATTCCTCCGTTTCCGCGACCCAGCGAAGGGAAGCACGAACGATTTACGGTTCTCACTACCATCTCACGAGGGTAACATCGTTTTCGTTTGTCGTGAGCAACTCGTTTACTATTCCACGGCTGGATTTTGCGTTTGAGCGAAAGGGCTCATACCCCCATTTTTAGGTGCACTCGATTATGTGAGGCTGGGAGGTCTCTATCACGCTTGGCCGTCCCACGGAATTCTCCAGGTTGTGCAGAGAAGTAGAGTGTGGACCATGAGTGGATCCGTGCCTCTCGTAATTATCGATGTGCTCCAATTCGCATTCCTTCGGCATGTTCCCTGTAATCGAAACAACGTTCGCCTTTAGAACTTCCTCGAAGCTGGTTACCGACCGACCCGACGTATCGCTAGATCCAGGCTCGACCGGCGTCCAGACGCGTTCACCATGATCCAACTTACCGACGTTCATGTCCGGCCCGTATTCGTAGTACGTCGGCGAACCCACGGCCGCGGCAAGGGCAAGCTCGTCCTCGATATTATTCGGCCTGCAACTGGTCGTCTTCCAATGGGTCCTAAGGCCACTCGCGCTAATGTACTTCTTGTCGCAACCTTGACAGGTGTAGGGCCTTTCGTTCGTGTGTAACCTCTTGTGTAACTTTAGGTGAACGAACTGGGTAAACTTTGCGGGACACAGGTCACAGGCGTAGGGCTTTTGGCCGGAATGCAGTCTCAGGTGGGTCTTCAGGTTCGAGGTCGAGCTGAACCTCTTCTTGCAGATTTCGCATTGGTGTGGTTTTTCGCCTGTACATTCGTTCGCGTCTTTCTTAATCTCCTTTCCCTCTCTCTCTTTATCTCCCCCATACCCCCGCTCTCTTTATCTCCCTCTCTCTTACCGGACGTTTGCTTAATCTCTACGAAAGTATAGGAAGAAATAATGGGAAACTTACCCGTGTGCACGAGATGATGCTTCTGCAGGTGGGCCAGCTGGGTGAAACTCTTGGTGCAAACGTTGCACTTGAACGGCCTCTCGCCGGAATGGGTCCTCAGGTGTACCTTGAGGTTCGACAGCTGGCCGAATGTCTTGCAGCAGACGTTGCACTCGTAATGCATTTTACCGTCCTTCTTCTTCAACGGGTACGGCAACGACCTGTAGCCCCTGGATCCCTGGGAGTTTGGACTGAGCGAGCCGCTCTGGGAACAGCCGTGATCGTCCGGGGATAAAGAGCTCGCCGGCGAGTATCGGTTCAGCGAGGAAGAGTTGGCGTGAATGGTCAGGCCGGGGTGATGGCCCAGGTGAAGATTGTGCGTGCCAGCGATCAGCGTCTGATTACTGTCGATTTGCATGGTCGAGGAGGTCGGTAATTGGTGACTGCTCGTCGCAGCTTCCAGCCTTCTTCCGTCTGCCCGCTCGTACACCACGTTCCCGCTAGGAGTCGGCGAATAGGCGGTGCAATTGATCGACAACGGTGCCACGTTGTGATGCAACGACCCGTTCTGATGATAAATCCCGTAGGGGTACGACGACGGCGATTGGATCGGCGAGATCGGCGAGACGCTCTGATTACTGTTGCCCGCGGGGCTGTGATACACCGGGCCAGACTCTATCTGACAGCCGCCGGAAGTGGAGTAGAGGATCGTAGGGGTGGACGCGCCGGTGGGATTGGCAGACGGTGAGGGGCTCTTGGTCTTTCTCTTGGGTGGACAGTTACCGGAGCTCGCGGAGGAATGTAGGTTGCTGGTAGATGTCAGTATCGTGCTGGAGGAGAGAACGTTCGCGTTGGAATGATGATTGCTGGAATTGCTGGACGAATGGATGTTGCCGGGATGAGGCTGTAGAACGTTGTTGGGACCGGTGCTGGAGTGAAGGTTGCCCGTGCTCGAGTGAAGATTCCCCGTGCTGGAGTGCAAGTTACTCGTCGGACTTTGCATCGGGAGAGTACTGTTACCGCTGGTGGAATTGACGCAGGTGTCAGCTTGCATCGGTAGATTGGAACTGGAATCGGGGCTGCAGGGTAAAATGTTGCCGTAGCGATGGGACTTCTTGTAAGAGTACGCCATCTCCGTCGGGCTGGAGGGCGGCGGTGTGACCGAGTCCACGTGTGTCTGATGATGAATCTGATGGTGCTGATGGTGCTGCTGGGGCCCATTGTGATGATGATTGTGGCTGTTGTTGTTGTTATCGGTGCTGCTACGAAGAAGGATGTTCTCTAGGATGGAGCTGCTCGGGCTGGTGAGATAGGCTGACCTGCCGGAAACGGGCAGCGCACCCTTGACCTCGGACTCGTAGAAGGGCTTGGGATTCTTTTCCGGAATTTCATCTTCGGCGACGGTCGTGAGGACCGAGTTCTTCTGGAGAATTATGGGTGACACCGGTTTCTGTAGTTCCGGGGTCACCGCTCTGCTCGGCAGCTCTTGATCCTTGTCCTTTCCGTTAGCATCGAGGTTCTTCGACGTCTGAAAATTCCCGTAGGTCTTGGTGATCTTGATCTTAACCTTTCTGTACTCGTTCTTCGCCACCGCATTGTCCTGTTTCAACACCTCGTTGTTGCACACCGACGTTTTCGCGTTCTTGCTGAAATCTAGCACGTAGTTGTTCTCCGAGTCGGACTCGCTGCTCTCTTCCGGGGGCGTGAGGATCTCGTCGTGATAACCGTTCGAATGATAGCCCTCGTCCGATCGAACCGAACCGTCCGTCGGGGTCATTTGCGAACGTCTCTCGTAGATCGACGAGTCCTTGAGGGGTGACACCACGTCCACCGTCGCCGGGATTTCCGTTGGTAACGTAGATTGTTGTACTTGTTGTCCTGCAAGATCGCGCGAGACACCCGGTGAGAGACGTCGAGGCCGGTTAACGCGTTACGCGCAGGTCGCGATGCGTCGCGACGCGTCGAATCGAGCATCCGCTACTTACGTATTCTTTGAAGCATTAGTTCACCCGTCAATGGATAATTGAGCCTTTCTGCGAACTCTCTGCAGTACCACACCAGAAGCTCTTGGTTCGGTAGTATCGGCTTGATTGTGTAAAAATAAATGTTCATCTGGAAAAGAAGGAGGATCGAGATGAGCATCGATCCGATTCGAGTGCCGGGAAGAGATAGGAAACCGCCGCGGCGTTCCATCAATTCGACTCACCTTATACTGACACGCTATTAGGTTCTGCGATTCGGACGAATAAGCCGGGTTTACGTAACGCATCCAATTTGATTTCTGGACGTCATAACCGTCGATGTAGTAGAACAGCTCGTTGTTCTTGTACACCTATCAGAGAAAACGTAGGAGAGTTAGTGGCAACAATGAACCAAGCGACTCACGCAATGGCGCGCGCGCGCGCGCGCCGCGACAGTTGTAGCGTAGGAAATGCGAGATATCGCAGGGAGCCTAAGCAGCGACTAAATCTCCGATATTCCAAGCGGTTAAGGCATCGGCAACGAGGAAATATCGGCGATTTAGTAGCGAGAATCGAGAGAGGGAGGGAGGGAGAGAGAGAGAGAGAGAGAGAGAGAGAGAGAGAACACCAAGTTCTCTATCGTAACTCATCAATTCGTTACGAGGCATCAATGGCTTCGCGGGTTTCGCTTTAAGGCTCGCTAGATCGGCTGAAACCAGTTTCTGGTCTTTGCAGGCTTCTCTCTCTATCTTTTTCTTTCCCTTTTCGTCTTCTTCCTTTTTTTCTCATCACACGAGAGACTAGCCGATGATGATAGCCAACGCTCGCGAAATAACTGCTAGGAGGATTTTGAATAGGCACTTAAATGATTCTTACCCTCCAGAAGTATTTCCGGTTCGCGTCGGCCGGCACCGAGTCCTTGGTGTACACTTGGCCCACCAGAGGACCGAACCGTGTCCCCTTCGGAATGTAACTCGTGCTCCAAACTCCCAAAACCTGCGCACACACACGTTTCACATATATCATCCTCGCTCGTTAATTCCCGCTTACGTAACCTTTTCAACCTTCTCTCGCTACAGATTCTTTCTTTCTCTTCATTTTCTATTTTTTGTTTTCGTTTTCGTTATCCCTGTGCTATAAAGAAAGATCGCGACACACGAGGGTCGACGAAGCTCGTAGCTACGAAATTCCAAGGAACGTAAACATCGATTCGAGCATCGTCGGAACGTACGTCACGTAAAACTGTTTTATCCGCGTGGTATTTACGAACATTTTAGTAGGCAGGTCTATTTTCGCATGGATAAACGTTGTCCACGGTTAGAACAGGTATGTCTGGCTATTCCCGGTCCTTACGATCGACTTTAAACTTCGATTTCGTCGCTGTTGCTATTTCTCTATCTTCTTCTCTCCACACCCCCCCCACCCCCCGTTCGTGTTACGTCGGTTACTAAAATTCCGTCCATTGGTTGGCCAGGTTTCTTCCGATTGACCGAATAATACGGTTCGAATTCGAAATAACAGCGTGTAGCGCGGCGCAGTGACCGAGGCTATTGGTCTCGATTCCTGTCACCAAGGAAAGTGTAACGATTGACTTCAGCTCTAGGTCATACTCGGTAAGTTAATTAGCTTCGTCACTCGGTCAAGTTTAATTCACCGGGCGTTGCTTAAATCGCGGCGATCAGCCGGTCCCGATCGAATCGACCAACGAAACGAGTTCCCCTTTCGGCGTCGTTCTGTCGAGTTTTAGGCAAGCGAGTTAGAGAAATTGTGATTATTCTCGCGACTCTCACCGAGGAGGTCTCGAGAAAGGATTCTTTGGCGGAGGAACGTACATCGTTGAGGGCCTGAGAAGGTTTGAGGACCAAATTTCTTGGCAGGGATGCCTCCGCACGATTGGTATCGCCCGGCGATGCCGCCACATCCGGTACCAAATATACGGCATGCTGCTCGAATTCCTCTTCCCTCAAGGTCGCGTGATCCCACTCGCTGGCCTCCATCCTTCACTGTACAGAAATGCAGAAAAACAGGCGTTAGACTGGACGATTAGAGATGGCGGATAGAGGGCAGACGCGAAAGAAGTCCGGTCGCGTTCGATTTTCATACTTCCCGATCGCGTGTAACTCTCTTGTTGCACGGCCGCACGAACTCGCTCGACGCGATACGCATTCGGGTACCGTTACACCCGAGACGTTTGCTAAAAATTTAGCACATATCGAAGCGCCGTTATCTACGAGTCCCGACAGTCGAGCGCGATTCGGCTTCGCCGTTCCGCGAATTATTCCATCGCTCGATCCGCCACTTCCCGATCTTCCGCCTTTTCGGACCTCTGTTCCACGGCTGCGGTAAATTAGCAGCGAAGTTGGAGGCGGACCGCGGTTTCGAGTCGAGACCGAGCCAACTCTCGCGTACTCGCGACAATCGTCGCGCGGCGAGAGCGAAACGCGAGAATCGCGATATTATTAGAATCGGCTTAGAAGTATCTATGTATAATGACGGCCGACAACGTAGAGCGTTATAAATAGTCGAGATTCCGGTAAATCGATACGATCAATAACTCCAGCCATTAACTTCGAAACGCTTGTAAAAGAGAAGCAACGCGTTCGTCCGCGTGTCGCTGCTTCCGAGTAATCGCCAGTGCATTTTTCTCCGCTTATCTCTTCTCGTTTTCTCGGCAGAAGTTCCACGTTCGCGTTTCGTCTTTCACGCGTGGGGGAGGTGAAAAAGGGGGAAAAAATTAGCCACGCGATGGGGTGGGAAAAATCGTGTTTTTCCTCGTCCCTCGATCGGCGATGGTGCAACACTTTAACACCGCGAAAGTGAAACCCGTCCACGCATTGATCGACTGCAGGGGTGAGAGGGAGGGGGCCGGGGCATAAACTCTGAAGTCCGCCCCGCGCGCCCCCGCCCGCCCCTCCGGCCGGGGGTTTTCGCTACTCGTTGAATTTCCATTTCCGTGGAAATCGCACGCTACCAGCCCCGTTCGCTATTCGTTAACTTTCCGCCTAACTTTTTGGTTTTTCTTCCCCCCTTTCTCCCCGGCCCCTTCGATTAAAAGGATTTTTCTTTGCCCCCGATTTTCCACGCTCCTTCGAATCACGTTTTCGCCCGTTTACCTATATTTTTCCTCTTTTTTTTCCCCGTCGTATTTATCCTTTCGTCGTGCTTTTCCTCCACCTCCCCAGCCTCTGCTCGCTCGTCGTAGATTTTATTAGATATCGGTTTTCTTACGTATCCTCTGTACGGCTAAACGCGCGACACGGAAATGCTTTGCCTACTCGGTTGTTCCGAGGCGTCGCTCGAGTTTCCACGGGCAACCGGTTTTCTTTCAAAAATTCGCCACCTTTCCTCGAGAACCCCGTTCTCTTTAATCCCGTTCGCTACGCGACGAATCGTTTAGCCACGTTTCCAAGTTTTCCGCGACAAACAGGGCATCGTTGTAACTTCTGGCCAACGATCGCATTCATAATGCATAAAGTTGACGTCGACTTTTATACGCTACGCTTTTCCCCTTTTTCCTTTTCCTTTCCTCCCGGGGGAGGGCGGCGGGGAGACGGCGAGTAATCGATTTTAAAATTCTCGTTAAAAAAGCAAGAAGGAAAAGAAAAAGAGAGGGAAAGAGACGGTGG
>NIJG01000134.1:4279675-4299467 GCA_002201625.1 Euglossa dilemma | reverse complement strand
TTTTTTTTTTTTTTCGTCCTCGGTCTAGGAGCGATGGCGAGTGCCTAGGCACGGGACCATCGACACCTCGTAATAGAGAGGAACACGGGTCGTCGAACCTTCTCGGATTCTAATCCCGAAGACCGGTCTCGATTCCATCTGCAGGGTTACGTGAACGAAATCTGCCACGCACACAAAAGACCGATTCTCACCGCGAGATAATACTATCTGTTCCCTTCGTCACGGCCGTTCACCGTGAACGACTTTGCATATTCTCGACGAAAACAAACGCGGGCACGGGGAGGCAGGAATAAAGACGACCGAGTCGGGCGAACGGGCAATTAGAAAATCGCGATGCAACGACCGAGCGGAGAGAGGAGAGAGAGAGAGAGAGAGAGTGTCTGCGGGATAGCAGAAGGGATAGGGATAGAGAGGACGGGGTGAAAAAATAGAGTCTGGCCGTTGGACAGGCCGCGGGGGGGTGTGTGTATGGAAATTTTCTACAACGTACTCAATGACCTGGGAAAAATATTTACTGCGCCGACGATGAGGCATTGCAGTGTATCGACTAGCAATAATTCACTTGGCACTGTTCCTGAAATTAATAGAATATCGTGCCAGCTGTGATTTATTCGTAATTCTGTGGAAATGCCTCTACCGGTGGAATTAAATTTATGGCAGTAATAGCGCTTTATCGGCCCTCGCGCTCCTCCTCTCTCCCTCGCGCTCGCGTTGTCTCCTCGCGCTTCCATCTTCCTCTTCTTTTACACCGGAATAAAATAATTCCGCTTTAATCCTGCCATGCGTGCGAAATTTAACGGCAGGCTGCTTTTAATCCGGTCGCGCGCGCTGCACCGACTACTTTCGGCGGAAATTTGAAAATAATTAAATTCGTCCACTCCGTAAACACATAGTGTCCCATCGGCGGACAAATGTTTCGATTATTTCCAGCGAAAGTCCAATTCGCCCTCCCCTTTTTCTTTCATTTTTTTCCTCTCTCTTCGTGTTTTTTTTTTTTTTTTTCCTCTCCTCTGTCGAGGGAAAGGGCAGGACGGAGGTGTAATTCGCGTTAAATGTCGGACGCGTAGAGACGGTCGATCGGATCGATTCGCGATCTCTTTGTCGTCGCAGTCTCTCGATCCGAGGAGCAGTTTCGCGACACGGGTCTGAGAGTGACTCGTGCCGGTATGTGGGCGAGGCCGTTGACCTCTCGGTGAATTCGTGCGACGAAATTTCGTCAGAGGGGCATGGCTCGTTCGAAATTTCACTTTTCCAGCAGCGGAGACCAGCTCTCGAGAGCCACCTTGCGAATTTCCACGCGGTGCCCTCCTAGCGAAAGAAGTTTCCGCGTGAATCGCCGACGACTACTAACCCAGATACGTTCCCGGGTCGTCGATCTTTTCCCTCCTCGGAGGAACGACTGTACCAGATATATTAATTTCCTTCGGTTCGACCGCTTCTTGCGAGAATCACCGTCGGATACGATCGCGCGATTTCGGAATAGCTCACCTTTTTTTAAACGCTTACCGGTCCCCCCCGAGAAACAGTGTCATCGACTCTTTTTTTAATTCGCTTATCTTTTCCCGTCCATCCTCGGAACGAACTTCTCTCTCTCTCTCTCTCTCTCTCTCTCTCTCTCTCTCTCTCTCTTTCTTTCACCGCGTTCATCGATCGGTCCGATTACACAGGATTTTCCTCGAACCGCCGGAAGAAACGTCGATTCCGGCGGTCGTGTTCGGACGTCGCGCACGCCGGTCGGTCGACGACGACGTTAGTTGGTTATACCGTACCTTTGAGTCACGGTCGAAAGGGAAATCGAAGGTTCTCCGGATCCTTTGTCCTGGCGAAACGGAGAGACGCGGAACGTTGTCTCGCGTGGCTGGCAAGTTTCTAATCAGACGCGTAATAGCGGCCACGAATAGAAAACCGAATGTGAACCGGAAATGCCGTTTCCATGGAACCCATTCGAATCGAACTATTCCATGGTGCAGGATACTTTAACTCTCATACTACACTCGTAACTGTTACTTTACAGAATAACGGGCCATACGGTCGTATACGTGTTTATCACGCCGATTGCGTGTACACGCGCGGCTTTCCAGGAATAACGGGTAGAAATTCGTCTAGAACGAAACACGCTGGTTGACTCAGGCCGAAACCTTTTCGACTCCTTTACGAATTTTATCTCTCGGACCTCGCGTCGAGAACATTCTTCCCGGCGGTTGGTTAATTTCTTTCGAGCAGTCCTTGAAAATTCTTTCGTCGTCGAACGTTGTAATTTCTCGGGAAATTCCTGGAAAGGTACCGCGCGACTACTATTGCCGCGGTCTAATCGAGCGAGCAATTAGCGGAAGAGGGAAGAATTCCGAAGGTCAGAGGACTCGCGGGGTTGTCCCGATCGAATATTCGTTCGGCGTTGGTCGGATGGTTAAGAAAGGTCTGGACGTCTGTAAGAAGGTCGATGCTTTGCCGAGTCGCCGGGGGGTCGATGACCCTTAAGGCTTTGAACCGGGACATGTTGCGTTTAAGCTTTTTGTAGAAAGTGCTGTTACTCCACTGATCTTGCAACGAACTTTACTTCTTTACGCGCGATAAAAAGCATCTACTATTTTCCGCGCGCGTAGCTGCCGGCGTCTCTAAAAGAAGTTCGCCTCGGATAGTCTGTTCCGTTAGCTGATTTGAATTTTCACGACCATCTGCCACCGCTACCCTGTCTAAAAATAATCCGCCATTCGCTGGTTTATTCTAGATATTTTGAAAGTCAGCCTCGGCCGACCGATCGGATCGGATCGAGAGGATCGGAGAGGTTGGTCGGAGGGAAAAGCAAAGAGAACCCGTGGGTCTTTCTTCGGCGTCTCGACCCTGTGTGTCTATCGGCGTTGGATTCTCGGGGAAAATCAAAGTCCCGTTTCCGGCGCGTTTCTCGGTGCGCTAGTCGGCGCGCGTCTTTAAAGGCCGACGTACTCTCGGCTGGTAGCAAAATGTAAACCGGAAAAGCAACGAGCAAGTGAATTAGCGAAGTGAGTTCGCGATTGCCTCCCCTTCTACGCCTGCTCGCTTCGTCCTTCTTTCTCCTCCTTCACCGGCACCTTCCATTCTCTCTCGCCACGGATCTGAAAGAAGGTCTCTGCCGGTCATTGTCCCACTTGGAGGTCTACTTGGACTTGGACTTGGACCACACCATAGGCATGGTGCGCTGAGTAACGAGGTTCCGATACCCCCATAGGGGACCCCCTTTTGCGCCTATATTCTATACGCAACACGTACGCGTACATTCACAGACAGGGACGGACGGAGACAGTGTTCAAGCGGTGAACGAACTTTAACGCATCGTGCTCCCAGCTATGCGCGAAAATCTTCCTAAACCAGCGCGTCGCCTTTCCTCCTCCTCCTCCTCCTCCTCCTCCTCCTTCTCGAGAATCCTCCGCTTTTCTTCGCGCCGATCCTTCCCAGCGTGTACTACGATTTTAAAACTGTTTGCGTTTCGTATCGCGACGTCGCGAATTCTTCGAGGCTCGAGTAATTTCGGTATGCCTTGAGTCTGATCGATTACGCGCTGTCGACGACGGACGTCGTTACGGGCCGTTAATCGCGACGAACGCCGGAAGAACGGAACGAAGTGGAAGGAAAAAAGAGAGAGAGGGAAGAAAAGAATATATGGAATGACGGAGTGACTGGCGAAAAGTGGACGTGGCAAAATTAGTCCGAGACGTACGAGTTACGGGGCATACGATCCGCCCCTGCATATCGCCACGTACTGGCGTCGAAACCAAACCGCGTCACTCGCCTAACTGTACATAGGCTTGTGTATACCAAGGTACCGTACAGGTACGACTACCAAACGGTCGTAAAACCGTGAATACGTGAAGACGTTTACACGTGGGCCACTATGCACGCGTCTATGCGTGTACAGGTGCGTAAAAGCACCGTTGTACGGCCGACCAAGGCGCGGCCAAAAGTAAAACCGAATTCGTTTTCGGTAGGACTTCGGCCGCTCGTGTTTTTCTTTATCTTTCGCTTTGTCTCTCTCTCTCTCTCTCTCTCTCTCTCTCTCTCTCTCTCGCTCTCTTTGCTGAGGTCGCAACAAAACGAAAATAATATTTCCAAAAACAAAACGGAACAAAAGGGTCGCGTGATGACGCGCCACGATAGAAATTTTCAACAAATTTTATAAGGATTTCTTTTCTTTTTCGATCATTCCTTTACTACCTTAACGTGCGCTACGACGGGGAATTATTCCTCTTTTCTTTCTTNTCTCTCTCTCTCTCTCTCTCGCTCTCTTTGCTTTTCCTTCCGTCCACTTTCCGCGCGTTTTCTCGCCCACTTTTCCTTCCCTCCACACCGCGCGACACATTTTTCTTTCCTTCGCGAAATTTCTTTCCTTTTCCTCGGTCTGTCTCTGTCTTTCGTTCGTTCTCGTGGAGAACGGAAGGGACGAGAAAGCCGACGCGAAAGAGGTGTCGAAAAGGTGGGAATTTTTCGCGATAACGCGTGGACAATCGGATAATTTGGTTAATCGGATGCATCAATGTCGCAAGGTCCGCGCACACGCGCCGTAAAAGGTAACGTCGGCATCCTCTGGTTCTTATGTAACCCAACGGCCAGAGAGACGAATCGAGCTGTGCCAGGTCAGAGACATCGTGTCCTGGCCGTGTTCTCGAGTTCAGGACCTCGAACCGCGGGCAATTCGTTGAACCTTGAGAGTTCATCGTATCGAGCGGAGGCGAGCGTTACGTTGCGCCGATCGTGATTAGTCGTGATCGAACTGGACGGCCCTGAATTCCATGTATCTTTTCATCGGTCCGAACAGGACAATGATAGTCGAAGCGGCCGGGCTCGTTCTTCATCGTCGGCTAAGTCACGAACGAACCGTGACCGAAGCCAATTTTTTCCCCTCCGCCCGGTAAGAGTCGTGGCATTCTAAATTCACCCGCTAATCTCTCGGCCCCGGCCCTGCAATTAGCACTCTTTCGATTAACCTATAACCCAGATGGAGCGTTTGGTAAAATTGCCAAGTTTCCCGATTGAAATCCGGCGGCAGGTTTAGCAGCCGCGGGAACGGCTAACCACTGCGGCAGAGCGACACGAAAGGAGGAAATTCCGCGGATCGGGTCGAATGTTTGGATAGGTCGGTCTCTAGCATAGCGTAGCGTATCGTATGGTATCGTATCGTGTGGTATGGTATCGTTTGGGAAAAGTACAAGTGGAAACGGAGGATATCTGGTCGGACGAGGTCGGAGGAGGTAGGAGGAGGTCGGTGGAGGTCGGTGGAGGTAGGAGGGAAGAACGCGGCTGTGGAGTGGTTGGGATCGACGTCGGGCCGTACGTGGCCAGCCGCTTTCAATGGGGACACGTGATCGGCAGACTACGGCAGTGGTGGAGGTCGACCGGCTGGTTCGCCGGTCTGCCCTCTCTTTCTCTTCTTTCCGTTCTCGGCCGAGGACCTCCTCTACGTACGCCGGTACGCCGTGGAGTCACGGACGACCGCTATATCATTTTCGCTACCGGCCTGCGCGCCTCGGTTCACCGTTCTCGTCGGTTGTTGAACCCGACTCTCTTTGCGCGCTGCATAACCCATTTTGTAATAGCACACTTCGAACCGGCGCACCGGTATCCTTCTCCGAAATCCGCCGCCGATTCTCCCCCTTTCTCTCCCCCTTTCTCTCCCCCTTTCTCTTCCCGTTTCGCCCCATTTCTCTCCCCGTCTCTCTCCCCGGTTCCCTCCCCGTTCCTAGTCGATCGCCGCGACCCGCGTTCGCCGTTCGGGCACACCGAGAGGGACACCGGCAGGGGTAGGGATGCGGTTGGAAATTTGGTCGATCAGCCAGGGAGAAGGAGGGAAAAATCGGACGGAAGTTTAGATATCGCCCCGAGAGCGTTTCCGATCCACCATCCGCGCACTCGCGGAATAGTTAGAGCGGAGAATGAAATCGCGGAGATTTTTACGAGCACGAGTGAAATGAATTTGTACTAGGTCGCAGGTTTCCATTCTCGTCGGTTATTGAACTTGACTCTCTTCGCGCGCTGCATAACCCATTTTGTAATAGCACACTCGGAGAGCAGCACACGGCTCTCGGCTTCCTCAAAGACAATTTACCTTCGGTTTCCAATCTTTCACCTCCGTGCAACTCCACCGGCGAGGATATTTATCTCGCCGAACGGAAACGAAACGTTCGCGCGCGCACGTTCAATTCCCTTTTGCCGTGTGCCGGATTTTCACCGGAGGAAAGGCGGATTTTCATTTTCCTGCACGGTCGATGAACCTGCCACTCGCCGTTCCGCGCAACCCATTTTGTAACACCGCGAATCGCAGCGGGACCCGCACGTCCTATTACAAAATGGACTGCGTAACGGTGTCCTTGCTCGAAGCCTATCGGTGCTTTGCCCGCATTCTAATTTCCACATGCGATCCGTCGCCGAGGGGTAAAAATTTCCGCGAAAATAGCGGCGAAACGCCGATGCGTAAAAGAGGAAGAAGGGAGAAGTGGGAGAGGGAGTTGGAGGAGAAAAGCGTTGGTTCTCGTGCATGATCCGCGGGTTAGCGCGGCAAAAAGCAAACGAATGAGCAATCAGTTTGCGCGCTGCGAGGCAAGGAGGAGGAACGACGGTTGTACCGTTTCGAAAATTTCCCTCGGCATTCCTGCGGTCTTTTCGCCTCTGCTTTGTCCACGTAACCTATTTCGCGGAAGCGAGCACGCCGGGAAGAGGACGCATTTGCTCTCGGACGAAATGAATCCTGGTTGTTCCGTGCGCCCGGCCGGCCTGCCCGTTTCTCGGTTTATCGCTTACATTGTCCGAGTGGGAAACGGATGAGCCCGTGGCACGAAAGTCGGGCGAAATCTGGGCGTGTTTGGGCCGAAGGACGAATCGCGAGCCAACCGACCAACCGAGATCTCTTTGCACGCGTCGCGTCCAATGGTAAAAAGTGAAAATCTCCGGGGACCGTCTCGCGGTAATCGTTCGCGATTTATGCCAAGATGTTACGTAAATAAATTCGGTGGTACGGAAAAAAAAGAAAGGGGGAATTATTAGGATCGCGGGATGCCGGACGACGAGGATAAGGTGGCGGCGCGCGTCACCGGGTACCGACCTGCGGTACGTCGCCGGAGAAATTGTCGTAGTCAGATAAGAGCGTCGGTTATTCGGGTATTGTGCTCGGCTGCGTGGCGTAAGGCAGGTCAGGTACTCCTATATCTCGTCGGAGCTGCTACTCTGCTCGAGGGGCCGGGGGAAACGCGGCGTTCCGATTAAACACACGGAATCTAGAGAAACACGGTTAGGCCTGCTCGCGCTGATATCGCGCCGCGTTTCTCCGTTTCGCTCGCGCGGCCGTGCTTTTCGGAAGCTCGCGGACGCGAGAGGCGAAACGCGAAACGCGGCTGTGGGAAATTTCGATGACTCGTAACGAGAAGAAAGGAGCGATATCTCGGCGCGCGCGGCGAGAATTCTAGTCGGGTTCGTTCGACGGAACACGTAACGCGCATTTGCGCTTCCGGTCGATACCTCCGGCCGATAAAGCGTTCCCTCGTAATCGTTGTGAAAGAGATTAAATAACGGAGTTTGTCCGTTTCCGCATTGAATAGCACGAACTTCAATGTCAATGTCAGTCGCCCTTTCACCTTATATAACGAACGAGCGCGCGCTCGCCCGCTCGCTCGCTCGCTCGCTCGCTCTCCCGCTCTCCCGCTCGCTCTCCACTCCTCTATATTACCGGTTTAATGCGTTTCCAGCGGCCCCGAATCAAGCGAAATAATTTCCGTTTTGTCCGTTCGTTCGAGGAGCGAAGTCAATTAAGGACAACCTATCGAAATCGCTCGGTCAACGTCCCCCAGCGTGGTCTTCCGAAAATGCCGGCTTTCGAAAAGGTAAACACACCGCGGCGCGTAACGAGGCTGAGCCTTCTGCTGACAAATCGTGCACGGTATCAAGAAGAAATTAGAAGTTAACCGCGTGGTCGTTTTGAATTGCAAATCGGCCATACTTGCTCCGCGGCAATCGCTCTTGGCTCGTTGCTGCTTATTCAAAGTCGTTCGCGGGTACTCGAGAAAATGGAAATTTTACGCGGTATCTTTTCTAGGTAAGTGTACCTTCTCTGGTAGCGCGACGATAGTTAAGCGTCGCGTTTATTACCGTGGCGAGAGTAAAGGATAGCTCGGGCCTTAGAGCTAAATTTAGCCTCGATACGTAATTTTCCCGGCGGAAAACGCGTCCAATCCCCCGGTCGCGTTTGTTCACCGTCGAGCGTCGTTCGTACACCTTCCTATCGAGCAACTTCCTGTTTTACACTCTTCCGAGATAGCCCATCAGCTGCCGCGTCCAGACCACGCAACTGTTTCGTCTTTTCCTTTTTTCGACGTATACTATAATCTTCGCTGTGCTCGGCTCCGACGATTTAAATCGAATTCCGCAGGAACGGCCGAGCAACCTCCGAATCCACGTATTCGTCCCAGCGAAACGTCGCGACGTCGCGAACGCCATTCCGACTCGACGACTTTCAAACTCGGACGCGTCCCATTAACGCGCGTTCTAATAAGCGATTCTCCCGCGAGTCGGAGACGGAGAGAAAAACAAGGCGGAAGATGGGCGAAAATTGGAAGCACGGTGGGCGGAAGGAAAGCGAGGGAAAAGCGTGGAGGAAGGTGACCGCGTGGCTAGGAAAAGCGCGTTTTGATCGCGCTCGAGAGTAGCTCGGGGCTGTCGACAGGTAGAGCAAGGCTATAGCGAAGCAAAGTGAAGCGAAGGGAGGGAATCTCACGGCTGATGGCTGGCCGTGACTTTACTCAACTCAGCCGGCACTCGGGCCGGCGCAACGCGTCAATGTAGAACGGTCATTGACTCCTGGTGCTCGGCTCGCGAGCCTCCTATATACGTGCAAGCTCGAGCCTTCCTCCTTCTCTTTAACCAGTCGCGCTTCTGCGCCATGCGAACACCCGGTACGTCGCTTTACGTGCCTCGCTCTTCCTCGTGATACTTCGGCCTTCTCCACTCGATCATCGGACCCACTCATTTTTCTCACCTTTATTTACCACCCAATCCTCCACTTCCCCGACCCTCCCACCTAACCCACCGGATAGAGCGGTTCTCTAAAAAAAATAATAGGTTACCCGACGAACACCGACCGTCTTCCCGGCGAACCCCCTTCGAACCCTTCGCGTTTCTGTTCTCCGTTACGACCCGCGGGATTCTTCCGGCAGAAACGGAACCGAATTGCAGTTTTTCTCCACGATAACCCGTGGATGTAGGACGGTTATTGGCTCTTTGCGCTAGACTCGCTCGAGACCTCGAGCTCGCGTACACTCGCGCCATTCACATTCGCGATTCGAAGCCAGCTCGAAACCAGCCACCCGGTAGAGAGTACGTGCCTCCGCAGGATCCGTGATACTTCAGGCTTTTTCGGTGCACCGAGCACGGTCAGAAAGTTACGATAATTTTTCTCTTTCCCTGCCTGGGTATCTCGTTGCCCTCTGGACAGTCTCTCGCAGAGCGATAAAGCGTTTGAGAATGAACGCGTACTTGCTTGCGGGCCCGCGGCACGCCGGGCACACCGTGGCTCGTGTTAATGGTGTTTCCCGCGGAACACGGATGTGTTTATTTTTTCCCGGTTGACCTTGGAATCCGCCGGCACCGAGGAATTTTACGATATTTTTACGCAAGATTTACGCGCCACCGCTGCCGCGAACTTTATCGCGGTAAATTCTCGCGGAGAACAGGGTAAGTGAGAATGAGGAAGCGAGTATAATGGCCTTTATAGCGGGGCGCATCCACGCACACGCGCGCGCGCGCCTCGCTTTTAACCGGTCCTACGCACCTTTCCGATCATAAGAACCGAGCCACCTATAAAAATAACGACTTTCGTACTCGCGATAAATTCGCTATTCGACAACGACACGCGAGCGATTAATCGCTCTGTCGGGGGATGAAATTCGGGCTCCGACGAGCAGCCTCGGCTCGCCGCGATCTCTCTCGAACGTTCGCGAGTAAAATCGCGAGCCGCGGCAGGAAAGAGGAAAATCGGGAAAAAAAGGGAGAAGAGAGAGAGAGAGAGAGAGAGAAAAGGGGGAAAAGAATGGCGCGGAGGAGATTATAAGGAGGGTAAAATAGATGGCGTAGCGGGCGTCGGGAAAGGACGGAGAGGCGTGACGGTAAAGGTGTCAACGCGAGATAATTAATAAGAGGAGCGCGAACCGCGCGAAACGGGACACCGTGTATATACCGGACGGTCATCGTTACGGTAGCGCGTAATACTTTACGGTTCGGCGTATGTATTATCGCGGAATCGCGCAGGACAAGCGCAATTTTTGCATGGAAAATGGCGCTACGGTACTTTCAGCCTCGCCGCTCGCCCGCGGCGGACGAATCTAGGCTAGGCCTACGAACGACACGGTCATCGACCACCCTTGATTTTTTTTTAAAGACGGAGAAAGCGACGCTACTTCTGCCTCGTACTAATTAGATTATGACAGGATCGAAATGTTTGCGAAAAATATCGGTATAAAATTATCGATCCTCCTCTGTATTCCTTTCCACGCTCCGTCGAACTTTGAATTTCGAATTTCGAATTTCAACGCGACTTCTTTTCTACGCGATTTTTCCGACCTCTGGCGTTTTTACCGTTACCCCCGGAGCCGGATTTTCTGCTGGTTTCCCCGCGGAAGGTGCGAGGAAGGTGTAAACGGGAGGATCGATCGGAGTGGATTTTCATCTGCCGGTGGAAGTCGGCGATGCACGGAAAACGTAGCGACCCCTTCGTCGAGTGGCCCGTTTGAAAAGTGCAACGACCGTTCCAATAAATCGACCGCCCCCGTCCCCCACCCCAAAATGATTACATACACGCGAGTTTGCAATGACCGCGGCTACGAACCGCGGTCTGCGGATACCGTTATGTCACATTAGTAGGCACCTGCAGGCGTCATTATCCTCTCCCACGGCGTGCCATTCTCAAAATCGAAAACCACTTATCCTGTAACGCGGCAGGAATCGATTCTCTTCGCGTCGTTTAGACTTGGTTCGAATGCTCGGAGGTTCGCGTGACGGAACGCTGGTTAAATGGAATTTCATTTAGTCGTAGGCACAATCCTCGCCTTTCGTTTTATTTACTTTCGACTGGAAGAGAAGAAGAGCAGGCAGGCGGCAGGAAATTGAGATTTTCCTTTTCCTCCGACGTGTGCCCAGTTTCCGCGAAGACGAGCGCGGTTTTGCCGGCGAGGAACGGAAACGCGTCATCGCGCGTGGTTCCCCAGAGATTGTCGGATTTTCGAACGGGTGCGAGGCGGAAGAAGGGGCCAACGATGCACCGTTATGCCATATTAGGAAATACCCGCGTTTAACGGTCTTCCTCTATACTCGATTCGCTTTTCGACGCCTTCCACTACTTCGGCTCCGGTCGTTTACCGACCGCCCGATAATGAACCGATCTTTCCAATCCCGAGAATCGACGCGTAATTCCATGGGTCCAGCATCGGTGCGAACTCGCGTTAATCTCGATCGTTAAGCACGCCTAAACTGCAGACCCGATGTTTAGAGATCGCTTTTACCTCGCGGTGGTTTATTTGCTTTTTTATTTATCGGCGAATCTCCACGGATCCGTTTAACGGAGAAACGCGAAGGAACCCCTCCTCCCCGGGTAACGATGAACCAGAGAAGAAAAGGAAATTACTCGGCGTAACTTTTTTCTCGAATATATTCGAGGCGGACGCGAGGCGGAGGGCGATTGGCGAACAATGCACTCGGGGACGAAGCACGGACCGCGTTATCGCTTTTACCGTTCTCTTTTTTCCAGGCTTTAACTTTGGTCCTGGTACCGTTAGGGCCAAGGCTCTCGAAGAACCGAGCGTGAAGAAACACTTTCCGTATTCGAAGAGCCCCTTCTATGACGTAACTGGCGCGCTAAAGGGTCCCGGCCGTTCCGTGTAACATCCGCGGTGTTATTTTATCGCCTCGTCGTGGCTCGGCCGCCGATTACGCCGCCTCGAATTCCCTGCCAACGATCCAAGGGATTTCTACCGATCGATCGGAATTACCCGACGAATGCCACACTCGTCGTCCCGTTGCTTAATTTCCGCGAGCGAACCGCGGTTGTGTACGGTATCGGAACCGAAACTTTCCTCGCAACGATTTTGCTCCGTTTGCTAGCGAAACTATGTCAGGTCACCGCGTGTTTTCCGGAACTCTCCAGAAAACGAACACCGCTTCCCCCCTCCCCCGCCGAGAAGCGATTAGGCCTACTTTTGGGTGAGCGAAGGAAGAGGATTTTCGTTGGGAATATTTAGCGAGGATCGCGATCGAGATCCATTGGGAAGATCGAAGAGCGCGATTAAAGCGGGTGAAAAGGAGGACTCGTCACTCACCTGAGACGTCTCCCTGGAAGCCGGCGAATCCTGACACAACCACGGCAAACTGTCAAAGTTCACAAGTCAAAGTCACTGACATATCTTCGGGCCGTGATGCTTGCCGTCAGCGGTCACTAGCGACTACGCGCGAAACCTTGGCGAACCGAGTCGATCTCATCGACTCGATTCTCCTGCTGCCCGACCACGGAATAAAACTTCAACCGGAGAGTTCTTCGATTCTGTGGACACTGTGCTACTACTGCTGTGGACGTTGACCGATTCCTCTCGGTCCCTTCGGCTCCCGGTCCCGGAAGAAATCCTACGGCGACGAAGAAGGCGAAGACGATCTCCCTCTGTTATCGCGGATGCGTACTCGAGGGGATCTCGCTGGGGTCCGACTTGTCCGTGGGTCCGTCACTAACCTCCGTTGGGCCGCAGCGGCGGTGTCGCGTTGTATCGCGCGGAATCGCGCGGAACGGAAGGAAAGAGAGGCAGGCGGCGCGGAAGAACTAAGCGCGAAGAAGAAGCGATCGGAATCACGCGCGGAGGACCTCTCCTCGCTCTTTGGCGAAGAGGACTGCCTCGTCCTTGACGTACGGTCGTGTACACCGTGCGAAGCCGCGTGGTTCGAACTGACGAGTACGGCGGGTAAGGTGAGTCTAGGTGTCTCCTTGTGTACGGGCCGCGGTGTGCGCGTGTACGCACTAACGTAACCACGTTACCGTGGCGCGTTCGTGTGCGTCGCCGGGAGGACTGGCGGAGGACGGGTGGCGAGGAAGCAAGAGGAGGCCGGCTCCGTTCGCCTCGCCTCCGCTCCGCGAGCTTCGCTTCTTTTCTCTCTCTTCCCTTCTCTTCTCTCCTGCCTCCACTCGAGCCGGCCCCTCCGGCGGCCCTCTTCTTCTTCCTCTTTCTCGGCCGCGCGCGAGTTCCACAAGAGCCTCCTTCCTTCGGATTCCTCCCTTCTTCCTTCTGCCTGCCTCTTTCCTCGTTCTCTCCTTCCTTTCTTCCCTCGGATTCTCGGCTCGTTCCTCGATGGTGCAGAGGACGGTGCAGCCGGTACGTTTCGTTCGTTCGGTTCAGTATTCCCCATCGACAGAACCAACGGTACTCTTCCCCACCCCCTGCGCTCCGCGCAGCGCCGCGCGGCTCGGCTTCGCTTCGAGTTCTCCTCGCCGAGCAGCACAGCCTTCTCCTCCTCTCCCTTTTCCTCCTCTTCTCTCTTCCACCGCCTCTTTTTTCACTCCTTCGCTCTCTTTCTCTCTGTTTTTCTCTCCACGCGCCTTCCCTCCGCGCTGTCGTCCTCGTCGACGTCGTCGTCGTCGTCGTCGTCGTCGTCGTCCTCGTCCTCGTCGTCCTCGTCCTCGTCGTCGTCTTCGTCGGTGTCGTACACGCGCGTAGGCCTCGCTTCTTCCGTCTCCCTCCTTGCTCGAAGAGCGCGCAACCGTGTCTTCCTTCTCTTCTGGTTACTGACCTCCGAAAATACGAGCCGAAGGACCCAGGCGTATACACGCGTGTATACATACGTCTTGGCGGCGACCTCCGAGCTTTCCTCTCTGATCCACCTTTTCACGCCGAGGGGACGAGGACGGTTCGTGGGCCAGAGCGGAGGGGAATGTGGTCCGACCAGATCTGGACCAGATCGTCTAAAGGGCTGTCGTGATTTTCCATTGTCGCCCGAGCACCGCGATGTATTTCCCTGTTTGCCCTTTCACGGTTTTCGAGAAACACCGGCTGGGGTTGACGGTCGGAAAGCGAGACCGATCTTCTTCTCCTTTTTTTGCCCCTCTTTTCCGTCTCCTCCCGGTCTCTACGTTTCACTTTTTCGTCGGTCCCGAGGCGTGCCGAGGCGTGCCGAGCGGCGCGGGGCCAGCGTGACAAGTGGAAGATAGCGTTAAACGGAAGGACGGTGACGGAAGGTCCGGAGAGGCGCAAAAAGAAGCGACTGCTTAAAGGCGGCTGGAATCGGCGATCGGCTAATTATATAATTTTAATCGGCGCGCCGTTTTTACGCCGGCTCTCCTCCCGTCTCTTCCGTGTTTCTTGCCGCTGGTTACTGACCTTCGGAAATCCGAGCTATCGGCCGCCGCCACTCGTTTTCTTTTCGCGTTTCTTCGGCTTCGTTCTTAACGGCCGAGAAGCGACGACGGGGAATCTGGTGTGGATGACGATGGAAAAACTCGCGGATCGATTTCGCGCCTTCCTTTCTTCGCGGCAGTTCGATAATTATCGAGCAGCGGTCGCTACCGTTACGAACTTTACCTCCGGCATAAATTTCATCGGCGACCTCGCGCGGCCGATCGGTATGCTCGCCGAGCGAATCGCTGGTGGATACTCGGCCGAAGGGAAAAAGGTGGCGTACCGAAGGCAGTGCGAGTGGTCCGCGCGCCGCGCGCCGAGCCGAGAGCGCCGAGCGCGTTCACCGTGAATCGTCTTTCCGGGCGTTAAAGTCTCCGGGCCTCGGTGCCGCGTGGTGCCGCGCGGTGGCGCGTCCCTCAGCGTCCCTCGGCGTCCCACTGCGTCCCGGCCCGAGAGAAATACGAGAGTCCGGACAACCGGCTCGATTTATCGAGCTTTAACGCGTTGCGTAAGAGGTCCTCCTCGTCGAATAATACGTATCGCCTCGGTGTCACCGATCGGTGTAATCGTAAATTTGAAAGTCGATTGAAAGTAACCGAGAGCGCGTCGCTCTCTCGCTCTCTCTCTCTCTCTCTCTCTCTCTCTCTTTCTTTCTCCCTCTCCCTCTCTCTCCCTCTCTCTCCCTCTCTCTCTCTCTCTCGGCCGTCCGTTCGGCGGAGGATGACCGTGAATGAATTATTCTCCCCGTTGATTGCCCTTCTCTCGAAGATTCGAGAGACGGGAGAGGAACGTGAAATCGAGAAAGAAGGATACGACGAGAACAGGAAATGGCGGTGATAACGAAGAACGATAGGATGCGGCCACTTTTACATAATACCGCGTACGCTCGGAAACAGCCGCGCGGCGAAACGATGCCGAGATCGATCGAGCGTGTCCTGTCGAATTACTTCCATTGGATACTCGCCGGTTTTTTCCCTTTCTTTCCCTTTCTTTCTTTCTCTCCGTTCCTTCCTCGGCTCTTCGTCACAGGGAATTTCTATGGATCTCGGCGCGTCTCCGCGCGAGCCTCTGTCTAAGCGGAGTCGATTAAAATGCACGGTGCCGCGGCGTAACACCCGGTAGAAGCGACGAAGGAGGTTTGTCTCGGAGATAAATATACCGCGTCGTTAGGGTTATGCTCTAAGATCGTCGATCAAGATACTCGATCGTCGCATCGAAGGGCGTTCCATGAAAATCTGCTATCGGGTTTCCTCGGTCCGCGCTTATCGTAAATTTCTGCCCGGCTGTTTTTACGGCCGATCCCCTGCCCGCCAGGACAACGAACGTAAAAGTAAAGAGAACGAAATTGATTCCTCGTGGCGGTGTTGGCGGCTTTCGCCGTGCCACGCAACGCTTTACGAGTACTCCATATTTCCGCCAAGGGTTGACGGGTTATCGAGCGGTGGTATTATTCGGAAAGGTAGAAATTTCTTTGTTACGAGCGATGGGAGAAGGAAAGAGGGAAAAAATTCACGGAGGATAATCTCCGGAGGAGGAGGAGAGCGCGATCGGCCGTGCCGTGCGCGGAGCGGGTAACCGGAACGGAACGGAACGGAACGGAGCGGAGTGGAGCGTTCGCGAGTGGTTACTGACCTCTAGCATCGAGCACTCTTACGCTTGCACTACTTAGCTAGCTGGTGGTTACCGAGCTGCGTACCGGAGCCGCCGCGATCACGCTAAATCGCCACTTTTCTCCGCGTACCTTCCACGTTACGGCGTTACCTTTACCTTCACCTTGCGCTTCCCGCCACCGTCGCTTCCGCTCGCCGAGACGCCGGAAGGCCGATACCGTGTTCCGCCACTCTACCGGAAGCGCATTCTGCGATCTGTGTCATAGACAACCTACGCACAGGCGACTCGCTTACCATTTTTCCTCTTTTTCTCTCTCTCTCTCTCTCTCTCTTCCTTCCCGTCCATCCCGTCGCGCTAGCCGTCTCTTCCATCTCCCCGCGCGCTGCTCCACCGAGTTTCCTTTTTCTCGGGGAAAACCGGAGAGAGAGAGAGAGAGAGAGAGAGAGAGAGAGAGAGAGGGGAGCAAAAGAAGAGAAAAGAGAAGAAAAAGCAGAAGTCGTTGAAAATCGATAACGTTGAAAAGTAAAAGGTTAAAACGGGCGAAAAAGCGTGGAAGTCGGTTCGCCGTCCGGAGATGGACTTTCGAACGGAGCTGGAATTAAAATCGCGTTCGCGGGCTCTGGTGAAAAATCGGCGATTTCCCTCGGCGCGATCGACGCGTCGACGGCGCGCTTCGGAAGCGCAAAGTATGACACGGCCGGCGAGAGATGTCCGCCGCGAGTTCGTTAACCCCTGAAAATACTCTCTTACATCGTGGTTGCGTGCACGCCGCACCGGGATGCACTAGTTTACTTCTTTCCACGGAGGAGGAGGTGGAGGTGGTTTTGTCCTGGCGATGTGTACGTGCATGTCGCGTCGCGCCGCACCGCGCTGCACCGCGCCGCGGCGCTGGTCCTCACCGGTACTTTGGCATTAGAAACTTCACCTACATCGGCCAGATGCCTCTCTTCTTGCCGCGAATTCTCCGCGGAATTACCACCGTCGCCGCTGTTCCTTCGAACGGTAATTAGCTCGAACGATTCAACGATCCGCTCCGAAAGCAGGAAAGTGTACAAACTTTGTCGGCTCTAGCGATTCGACGAAAACTTTCCAACACCGGTGCTCTACCTTACGGATCTCCACGGTCAACGTTCCGCCGCGATAAACGTTTTCCCGCGGAACGATCGTTCCTTCTTTTTGCCGACGTTCCTTCCTCTCCGTTCGTTCGGCCGTCCGTTCGTCTGGCCGCCGCGTATCCAGATGAAATCCGCCTAAGAAAGTATTCCCCCTGATTCTCCGCGCCGTTAGCTGGAAAACCTACTGTTCACCTACATCGGGAAGACGCGTCTCGTTTCCTCGCGACGTGTAATTACGCTCGCTGTTTTCGTGGCACGCGCGATAAGAACCGGCACCGCGATTAGCGCGGACAGCTACGAGATTTGCGAGAGTCGCGTGTCCCCGTGCTGTATAAACCGAGTCACCGGTCGTCGAATAACCGCGTCCAGGAATTATGACGCCGTAAATTTCGAGGTATACGATTCTTTCGAGTTACTCGACACCTTTCCTCTTCTTTCCACGGTGTAACGTCTTCCCTGGCTTCGCCGGCGACTCGCTTCGCGACCGGAGCCTCGGTTTAGAAATTCTAATCCGCTCCCATGGAATCAAGGTCCAATAACCCACGGGGGGACCTTGAATGCTCGATGGACGGGTTTATCCTCGAGGTGTCCTCGCGCTCGGCTCGTTAATTTCGTCACCGCGTCCTCCGCGCGAGGCCCCTCTGTCGCGACCTTCGTTACCGAAATATCCGCGCGTGGAACGACCTGTGCGCCTGTCTCTTCCGTTCTCTCTTCCCCCGCGATGCCAACGCAGAAGAATTCTCCGATTTGCTCGGAGTAACTCGGCGGCAATAATGGCCGGACGAAGAAGAGGAAAAAAGAAGCGAGGAGAGCCCTAGCGCGAGGGAGAGAAGGTGGAAAGGGAAGGAGCCGTGGAGTGGCTGCTGGCGGAAGAAAAGCGTGTTAGCGTTACTTCGGCTGAGCCGACTCGTTTTCGTTTGGGCCCAGAAATTCGAGCGGTACGTCCCTGACGGTCTCAACGTCTGGCTAGGCTAGGCACCGGAGTACTGTTAGCTTTGGGGCCCGAGCCGGCGTCCGATCGAAAGGAGAAACCAAAGAAGAGGAAGAAGAAGAAGAAGAAGAAGAAGAAGACGAAGAGCAGAAGAAGAAGAAGAAGAAGAAGAAGAAGAAGAAGAAGAAGAAGAAGAAGAAGAGAAAGACGGAGGAGGAGGGGGAAAAGGAAAAAGTGGAAAGGGAGGAGGCGTTGGCGGTGGAGGGAGGGGGTCGGGGGCCGGGGAGGGAGCTGCGTGGAATCCTAGGGTGAGCCATAATGTAACACCGAGTCGGAAACATGGAGGTTCGTCCTCGCTCGCCTGGAGCGAGGGACGCCGCCGCCTGAGCTCGCTCGCTCGCTCGCTCGCTCGCCTCGAGACCGCTCAGAAGTGAAGTGGCACACAATGCGTAAGAGTATTTTCAGGGGTCGACGACCGCTCTGCTTCCTCGAGGCTGTCCCTAGCGATGGCTTTGACCGCGAATCGAACGGTATCGACGCCTCGCACTTGACAAGCCTTTCATCGTTCTGGCACCGGCCAATGACTTTTACGATCAGATTCGATCGTCCGTGTTAGTTTATCGCGAATGGCTATTCGATAATAATGAGTTTCGATTGGGTATCGCGTATCGGCGATCGCGGTTATGAAATTCGATCGGGTCTATCGTTATCGAACCGCCTTTTATCCTCGCGCCCGCGTTTAACGCTCTCCCGATCATCGCCAAGCCAACGACGCCTCGCCAAATCCGTTATTCCCTTCGTCGCCCGTCCCGTTCCATTCCGATTCCGATTCCGAATCGTTTCTCGCGGATCCAGCGAATAAATCTCGAATTGCCACGGTGTGGCGCGAACGGGTCACGGAGCTGGTCTCGATCGGGCCGCGATTTCGCGTCTAACTCGTGAGCAAACGTTTCCCTCTACCCTTGACATCGATTCGTAGAGACGTCGAGTTCGGTTCGGCGAAAAACCGCGGGGTTACGGTTCACCGATTTTTTTCCCCGCTTTGGCGACCGGTTTGTCACATTTTTAACAACCGGTTCCCCACCCGAGGCACGACGACCGTTCTCGAATCGCGTTACCGATTGTATGCAAAACGCGCGCCACGCGGAAGTTTTCGCGCGGCGAAAAATCCGCAAGGGCGAGAAAACCGGCGTGTCCGCGCGGCGATTTTCATCGAATGACTCTGCGGTAAAAAGCAGGAAGCTCGAAGCCGAGCGGTGTCGAGCGGAGCCGAGCCGAGGCTAGAAAATGAAAAGAATCGCCGTTCTATTCTAGTCGGTGAGCCTTTTTCTCCGCGGAGTTCAACGCTCGAGGTTAAAGGCCCGACCCTGAAACTTCCAACCTGTCGAATTCGTTGCCGCCGGTGACTAAGCTTCCCATTTATCTCGCATCGCCGATCGAGGGTTATCGCGGCGCTATTTCGTAACTGGCTAAGCGATATACGCGAGCTCCGCGTCGCTCGCTCGCTCGCTCGCGCACAGGAAGCGCGCGGTACGTGACGCAAGATCTAAATTGCCAGCAATGGCGCGCAAAAAACCGCCTTTTAACACCTCGCGTGCGCGATCGCACGGCGACGCCAGTGTTATAACGGAAACACCGTGACCCAGAAAAATATTCGTGAACCTAGGAACGTTCGCGAACGTTCGGTCCGCCTCGGGAAAAGCGCGTCGCGGCGGCGATAACGATCTCGCCGGGTCTTCGATTCGATTTCC
>NIJG01000134.1:4167551-4279125 GCA_002201625.1 Euglossa dilemma | reverse complement strand
TCGCAGGTGTTCTCGGCCCCGTACGTAAACAAATCCGCTTCTAACGGGGCCCCGGACCGATTGCGTCCCACCATCGCCGGAATACGGGACAACGTATCGGCCTTACGTAATCCCCGATTTCGATTGTCGGCCCGCTTGCGGTACCGCCGAATTCTTCGCCTGCCTTCGCCTTCCTTCGCCTGCCTTCGCCTGCCTTCGCCTGCCTTCGCTGAGAAAGTTCCGGCAGAGTCTGGAACACTCGATCGGCCGGGCGTATTCCACGGAGACGGTTAGCGCGGCTCGTTATTTCAGAGTTCTAGCCGATGACGCTACACCGTGTTACGCCTTTCGGCCAGTCATCGCTTCGATCCGCCAGACCCGCGGAGCAGATTAATTCCCCTGGAATCCGCCAACGCCGTTGCGCAACGTCCTCGAGGACCACGGGAATCGGCCATTTTCTCGCGACGGTCGATCGAAAAGGATCGAATCGAAGCGGTCGGCCGAGAAGAAACGAGGAAAGAAAGGAAGATGGGAACGGCGATGAAGATCACGGGCTGGTTGCGCCGATGCATTCTCGGCGTCGGCGTGTACACGCTGGTTGGCCGCGCGGACTTAGTTGGGAACGAGGAAGACCTAGTTCGAAGGTAGAACGGCGCAACGGCACTAGGTCACGCATCGCAGTTCCTGAACGGAGCGAGCGTTCGTCTACGTGTGCATGTGCACGCGTGTTCGTGCATGTGCATGTGCATCGGGCACCCGGTACGCGGCACGCATACGCGACGAGAGAGCCCGACGATAGTCGCCGAGAGAGCCTTCTACCCGCTACCATCGCCGCTACCATCGCCGCTACCATCGCCGCCGTGAAATTTACAGCGTTCGAGATTTTACTCTTTCCTCCTTTTTCCTTTTTCCGTCTCCGGCCGAACGCCGGGCAGAGTCGCCGATCGATCCTCCGGCAGGAGGAAAGGTCGTTCAACCGAAATCGCTTTTTCGCCCCGACCGTTCAAGGTCGTCCCAAGGTCAAGCCTGTTTTTTCCACAGCGTTATCGCGCGCAGACGCGTTTCACGGCGACAGAGACGCGACGCGGTGCGGCGCGGTGCGACGCGGCGCGCGACCTCCTTTCGAGAAACGCCAGGTCGATCGACCGTCGATCGGACGTTGCCGAACGGAAGAAGAGGTCGTGGTCGTAACGCGCGATAACGATAACGGTTTCCGGAGCAGGCTGGTCCATTCACGTGGAACGTTCTCGTAGGGCTTTCACCCTCTGTCCTGTTGCCGCGAGGTGCGGCCGCGTTCGGACGACCGCCGGCGCGAGTAACAGGCGATCACCGCGAGGAGTAACGGTAACGGCCGGTCGTTTTGTCCCGGTTGCGTTTAGGCAACTTTTCCACTCGACGGCAACGAAAGTACCTCGGCGTGGCATCCGTCGTCGCTTCTATAGGCAGCCGCGCACGCGAGAGAGTGAATTTCGTCACTCGAGCCATCGCCGAGGAAATTTACATCCGAAAGATGTACTGTTAAGCGACCGCTCGAAGCGAAGGTGAAACGTCCGAGCGTGGACCGTTGGGTTCAATGGAACCGACCAGCAACCTCACCTAGCCCCCCCACCCATCTGGGGGGGGATAGATAGAACCACCATCGATTAGCCTTCCAGCTGGACCAACGCGTTTTCCTTTTTCCTCCTCGAACATCCCCGATTTTTAGCGGATAGTCGGAGGATAACGCGGTGTTCCAGGATAACCTAGCGTAATTTTCCAAGCGACGACGCCACCCCATTGTTTAGCGAACACTGGAGGCGACGGATTTCCAAGGGGCGTAGGTAGACGGATTTTTCTCGTCTGCCCGATTCGGAGAAGATGGACGCTGCGCCGCGATGACAATGCCAACGGGATGAACGTCCCGCGATTCCGTCGCTGTCCTCGGACAACGACCTCTCTCTCTCTCTCTCTCTCTCTCTCTCTCGCGAAATTATCGACTGCTCTTGGCCGATTCCGCGGCGGAGGCCGAAAATGCTTGGCCGCGGCGCGGATCTCGCGCGACGCCGCAGGATTACCGGCGACCTCACGTGTCCGTTGATTTTCAGATGGTGGTGCGCACGACGAGCGAGCCGAGCGGAACGGAGTCGGTCCGAGCGGAGCGCGATTAAAAGTGAAGCCTGTTGACCACGTGGCCGGAGGTCATAGTGGCGTAGGCAGACGTTACTCTCTTCGTCTGGTCGGTGGCAAGGTGGAAGCGAGCCGCGGCGCGAGGCTGGCGGCGGCGGCGGCGACGGCGGCGTCGAGGCCTGGCTGCCTTGTCGAGCGGTATGGTAAGTGTGTTAACAACGTAAGCGGGGTGAACGCCCTCGATAGACCTAGACCCAAAAAGCGCTCGTTCCATGGGCAACTGCCACTGGCACTGGGTTAAGGCGAAGTCATGTGACGCGGTGCAGGCACATAAGTCGTGCACAACGCACACGCACACGCACCGGGACACGCGCGCCGGCCTGCCGCCATTACTTTCACGCGTATGCGTTCGTTTCTGCTCGCGCGGACGCGCTCGCTGGGGTTCGTCGGCCTGACCATCTCGCGGAATGCCACGGAATTGTTTCGACTCGTCACCGTTCCCTACCAACCGGCCTTCCGCCGCTCTCCGCTATTAGGACGCCTCGCTTTTTCCCCCTTTTCCCTCCTTTTTTTCCCTCCCCTTTTTTCCTTTTTCCTTTTTCCTTTTTCCTCTTTTGCTCCGCCGCGATGATTCCGCTCCGGCGCAACATTCTCGCCCGGAAAGCCGTCGCTCGTCCTCGCGTCGCCACTCTCCATCCTTCCAACCTTCCACGCCATTCTCGTTTTTACGAATAAGCGAATACCGCGGCGAATCGAGACCCGTTCTTCTACTCGAAGGACACTACGCGCCGCGGCGGCCCGTGGGAACCGATCCTTCCCGACCGTTTCGGAGCGTCCTCGAGCCGCGCGATTAGCGAAAGTTAGGGGTCCCATCTCGATGACGCGCGCTCCCACGAGCGATTACGACTCGGTTACTTTTCGTCGGTCGCGTGTCAAAGCACTTTCCTTTCGGTCGTTCGCCGCCGAATTCTTCGATGTCACGCGAGAATCGGAGCGGGTTCGGAGCGAGTCGGGAGGGGCGGGTGTAACCAGGTGGCTAACGAGGAGCATCGTACTTTCGGTCGCGTCTAGGAAATTTGGAGCGAGCCAGCACGGATCGGTGGTCTAAAGATTAAGCGAGAATTTCCCTCGTTTTCTACGATTCCTGTTCCACATTTCGACTGAACGGCCGGCCGCTCGTTCGCGTCGTTATCCGCTCCGGGCGGCCGTTGAAAGAAAACAACGATACTCCTTTTTTTCTCCACGGCCGTTCACCTCGCGACGCGGAGAGCTTCTCTTCGGCCGATAAACAAATTACGATGGACACGTGAACAGTGGAGAGATACCGGTGCATCGGCCGGCGCCGCGAGTCTCCGCTCGCGCGACAATCGACGACCGTTTTCAGGTCCAATAATCTTCTTGGGCTCCTTACCAAACTGTCTTGAAAATAGAAATTAATCCCACGCGGGGATACGAATATTTCTGCCCTGTTCCGCTCTATATTCCCATCACGGATCCGCGTTGCACGCTATCGCGACCGGAGTCGGTCGTTTTCCAAAATCGAGAAGGAACCGACTCGATACGTTCCGTTCGATCGGGCGTAGCCTGAATCGGTGGTGGGAAAGGGGCGCGAAAGAAAGCTCGCGAGGGGAAAATCCGAGGAGCGTTTGGCTTAATCCCGATGTCCAGAAGATCGGGAGATCGGGATCGGTGCCGTTGGCTGCACGCCGATTATCCAGCCTCGCATAACCGGCGTGGAAAGGCACGGACGTATAGTACGTCCCGGCGGTCGGTGGATGGAAGTCCATCCTTGATGGAGGTTACTCCGGGCCATCGTCCCACATCTCCTTGGATATGAACTTGCGTCTTCGTTCCACTCGCCTCCGGTCCTCTCCCTTCGCTTCTCCTTCCTCGTCTCCTTCGTCCTTCTTCCTGCCACCTCCACCACCACCACCGTCGTCGCCGTCGTCGTCACCATCCTCGTCCGCCCTCGCCTTGTCTCCGTTCCCTTCTGGCTCTGTCGTCCCGCGCGCGTTCCCAGTCCTCGCCACCTCCACTCCCACCGGATCCATCCCCTCCAGCAGCTTCTGCTTTTCTCCTTCTTCGGCATTCTCATCCCCTTCTTCCACCGGCAAGCAGCAGCAGCAGCACGCCAGTGGCGCGAGTTACTCGCGAATCCGATTCCGTATGCCCTTCGTCGAGGTTGCCAGGCTAACGGACGCCCGACCATCCTCCCGCAGACACGCGTCGCGATCCCTTTCGCAGGATTCGGAAGGTCGAACTCGAAGGGCGACGGTCCCGTTGCCGTTCGCCGCTCCGGGGATCCAGCGATCCCGATCCCGCGAGAACGAGCATCGCAGGTGCCTCGGAAAAGTTACCGCGCTGTTGCTGCCGTTGGCAACCGACTATTCCCTCTCGACCCGGATCGCGAGCCTTCCGAGGAACCAGCCGAGGAAACGCGGGAATATTTCCTTCCGGGACATTCGGCGAGCAGAGGCCAGGTAAACGGCCCGAACGTTCGACCGTCCAACGACCTCCGACAACAACCGTCGCTGTTTTCGGTGTCGAGATTCTCGGCCGAGTCGAAAAGCAGCGAGATTTTTCCACCTGTTCCAGTCTCGTCGCGACGCCGGTCTATGAAGATGCGTTGTCTGTGATTCCAGGAAGCTCGAGGACCCGCGGCGACTCGGCTAGAGGCGATTCTAAAAATGGGTCCGAAGGAGAAAGGGGGTGACTAGCGGCGTCGACCCAATAAGACCGAGGGGATTTTCAGGGACACCGGTCAGAGGAGCGTCGCGACGGCGGGGGGTGGCGCGGAGAGGCCGGGGGACGCCGGCGGAGCTAGAGTGGGGAGGAAGGAACACGGTCGAGAGAGGGTCTCTCTCTCTCTCTGTGTGTTCGGGACGCGGTCGAAGACACGAGACACACAGCGACCGCTCGTTACATAAGTAAGGTAAAGGATCTCCTCTTCTGCTCTCCTTCAGCCGATCCACATCCGCGATTATGCCACTTTCCATCGACCTCGCTTCACCTCGGCTCGCCGTCTGCCGGCAGCACGCGTGTACGTGCAACGGAAGCTCCTCATTTTCTTCACGGATCGAATTCGTGGCTTCCTGAAATCGATCACTCCGGATTCTGCCTCTCCGCCGAGGGATACACCTTCCTTCTCGGCCAAGCTCCGGAAACCTCTCCTTCCAGCGAATTTTCCAAACTCGCCGCGAACCGGCCTTTCGAGCGGGAAAATTGGAAAAACCGGAGAGATCGGGCACGGTTGTGCGCGTTCGGACGAGAGCCGACTGTGTCGCGGAGACAAAAGGAACCGTGTCACTTTTTCTCCGGAACACCTGGAGAAAAGGAAGCGGAAAATTGTGCCGGGCGGTTGCTCCGGCCGCGCGACCACGCATTGTCCGGGCAGGTTGCTGCGGGGCGAAAGGTTTATTAAATTTCCCATTTTCTTCTCCCTCGAACCAGACGGTTTTAATTAGACACCGAAATCTTCTATAACGCGGCCCGGCCGTCTAATTAATTCCTCCTCGTTGAAGCGAAGATACTCCTCGAAAGGAGCAGCTACCCTTCTAGCTTCCGCTCGTTTCCGCTCCGTCCCGTTCTCGGCCTCCTCGCGAAATTTCCGCCATCGGGCCGCGAGCGAGAGCGGCAGAAGCGGAAAGGAGGCGCAGGAAAGCGCACCGAACGAATCGACGGTAATCGAACGGGCGTCGTTTCGGCACGCGGTTCCGTATTATGTAAAGCGATTCGCGTCGGCAGAAGACGCGTCCCGCTCCGGTCGCCGATTTGTTACGTTCGCGCTTTTTGCCAAACACCCCATTCGCCTCGCTGGTCCGCTTTATTCTTCTTCTTCTTCTTCCACCTCCTCCTCCTCCTCCTCCTCCTCCCGCTTCCTTCGCCGTCGCGATGCAAAGTTAATTGGCGTGGCGCGCCGCGGTTACCCGATTTACATGAGTTTTAATTAAGCGACCGCGCTCGCTCGTCGCGAGCCGATGCTACCGGGTCCCGTGGAATTTCCGAACCGATCGTCACGCGTTTTCCTACGCAAAGCGGGCACGCGTATCCTCGCGATCGTAAATTCGCTTTTTTAATATCGCACCGGGACAGGCCGATCGCTCTCCTAATGGCCTCGTTCGTCCGCCGGTGTACTCTCGACAATTATTACGTCCTCTCGACCGACGGGAAAACCGTTTCGCTCGGCAGTTGACGCGCTCGCGGATGAACGGCCGGGTCTCCGATGTTTATCGATAGAACGCCAGATCGCAGAGCTTTTCGAACAACCTTTCTTCCCGCCACGCGACCTTGTCCTTACCGCGTGGAAACGTAATCGAGATTGCGAGAAATCTCGATAAGGAGTCGCGTTTCGCTAGAGGATAGGAGGAATAGCAAAACGGAGAAACCCGATACTTTTACTCCTGTTGTTATTGTTACTTTTATGTTCCTGTAAATAAACCATGCGAGTTGTTGGGAGAAACTCTCGGCGCGTGTACATTTTTTCAATCGAATTCAAAGATTCAGCGGGGTTTCTGGCCGTAGAAACGGTATAACCATCTAGCGGCGGACAGACGGAACTAGCTACGCCTGGCGATACGTAACTCGACGTGCAGCCGCGTGTGCATATTTGCCCGGTACCCGGCGCAGTTTCCTGTTTTACCATCGTTATCTACTTTTCGCGGCCGCCATCCAGATTTCCCGCGGCGTTTCGATTCGAAATTCCGCCCGAGATCTTCTCTCTTCTCGATGGAGGATAAATCAAGGAGTCTTTGTAAATAATTACATTTATTTATTTATCAATTTCACAGTATAACAGTGTATACGATACGCTGAATATAGAATAATCTCTGCTCTTTATCGTTTACTAATTAAGGCGATTAGTATGTGAGTGATCGGTAAGAACATATATTATATAGCACGTGTACTTTTTTATTGGTCGTCGCGATATCCATTTGTCGCTCTTCCAGTTTTCTTTCGTTTTATTTCTTTATAGAGGTACGCTACCGTATGTTTGCCCGTTCTCTCGCGCGTTTTTGTTCTTTCCCTTCTCGACGGTAACACATCTCTATCAAGTACCGTATCAACAGCTAATTATTTCTCGCAAGACGTTAGTGGTATTTTTTTTTTGTTTTTTTCTTTTTTTTCTTTTTCTTCTTTTTTTCTTTTTATATATATATTTCTATGTACTCGTGCGGATAAGGCCACAATTAGTGTATTTTCCGCGTGTGCGCGTCGCACACTCGTCCGACATGCGTGTATAGATGCGCGTGATTATTTTTCTTTCTCTTTCTTGTACTTTTGTTTTTTTTTCCTTTTCTCTTTTTTTTCTTCCCTTTTCTTTTCGATATTCGCGGTTCATCGGTTTCCCCACATCGGCGTGGTCGATGCGAAAATGCTGGCGGACGCGTATCGCGAGCACGCGAGACAAAAGGATCGTTTCGCTCGCGAAAAAAGTTTGGAACTGTATTTCCGCTCGCGTACTCGCGAGTACGCGTCCCTTACTTGCGGGCTCGCGTGGAAAGTCAAAGTTGTTGTTCCGGGAAACGTGTAGGAGAGGTAAAGAATTTTGGTGCGTAATCGTCGAAGCGACGCGAATGAAAAGTTTGAAAATCCCCGAATTGTCTCGCGCCGAGGAAACGAAAAGGTTTTTCGCTGTTTCTGCAAACCGTGCGCACCCGAGCCCCGTCGTTTCAATTAGTCGTTCGTTAAACTCGAATTTTGCACGAGTGTTACTGTACAGTATCGCAGAGATATAGATAGAGATAGAGTGAGAGAGGGAGAGAGAGAGAGAGAGATAGAGAAAAGGGTGCAATTCTCGCGCGTGTTGGGCTTCTCGCTGGTGATGTGTGCTCGTGTGACTGTTCGCGCTTGTGTCGTGTGTGTACGTGTGAGTTTAAGTTAAATAAAAATAGCGTTATCGTAGGTATATCAAATTTAGTTCCGTAAGAATATATAGGATCCATCTGTTCTTCCTAACTTTTTTTTTAATTTTTTTGTTTTAGTTTCTCGCTCTTTTGCTTTTTCAATTCCTCGCGTTGATCGTGGTCGCCCGGTTGTTGGTCGCGCGAAGCGAGAAAAAAATAGAACGACGCGTGACAACGCCGCGACGCGTACGTAGCTTCGTTCGATTTCTAATCGACACGGTTCGGCGATTCGACGAAAGTATAACTATACGTTAAGGCGGTTTGATTCTCGGACTTTTCAAGGCATCGTCATCCTTCTCTTTCTCCGACGCGTTTCTCCTCCGCGATATTTCCTATCACGCGCCTGTAATCCTGCTACCGGCCGTCCCGACGACGGTGGTGGCGCCGCGTGCGGGAGAAATCGGAATCGGCATCGCAAGTGACTAAAATGGCCGCTAAAAACTACGAAGCTAGGAAGTACCCCCGTGTCTGTTCGCGTCCTCCGCTTCGAGAAAACTTTTCCCGATCCTTTCGACGATCCCGGCGAGATCCAGAAGAACGGACAGCTCTTCTTTACCGACCGGCACGAGCAGAAACTAGACAGCACCGCGTTTCCCGACTATGCACGCGTAAACGTATAAAATATATATATATACCATATAATATGTTTGAAATATATTATATATACATATATATTTTTCTTCTCTCCGAAAATATAATCGACGGGATAAGAAACGCGGTAGCTTTTATCGTTACGTTCGTTAGATCGCTATGAAGTTGATCGATTTCCTTTCCTTGTTTTCCCCTTTTCCTTCCTATCTCGAAGCGGAGGCTCGCAGTGGTTCCCGAAGGAAAGCGTTCGCGAGGATATTGCTGTTTCCGCGTGCAAACTGGACACCGTAGTCCCCCGATAATTCTCCTTCCCTTGCTCCTTCTCCCTCTCCCATTCTTCTCTTCCGTTCTTCTTCGCTCGCTGTCGCACCGCCCGTTTACATCACCTTCGACTTGGCGCAATCGGGGCAGATGATGTCTTCCTCGTCGGTGATGAAACCACGACCTACCAACGAGACCTTGCAGCCCGCGCAGATGAAACAGTCGTTATGCCAATGCCTGTCCTCGAAAGAGATGAAGCGAGTGCCGCCGATGCCTGTAACACGCGCCAAACCAGTTCCACATCTTTTCCTTTTCCCGACAATTGCTCTAGATAGCTCTATTATCGATATTATCGAACAAGGGGTAGAAAAAAAATGGAGAAAAAGGTACCGGTGATCGGCTTGGAGCAGGCGGTGCATCTCTTGGCGAAGAGTTCGCCGAAGCACTCGCTGCAGTAGGGCTTCTCGTCGCGCGAGGTGAATCGCTGGCCAGCCAGGCAAGTCTTGCAGTTGCTGCAGGTGAAGCAGTCTCTGTGCCACGGCTCGTTCTTGTACGTCACGCCGCCGCTGTTGATGATCTGAAACGATAAACTCGGTTGAAGCAACCATCCCGGAAAAAACGGGCAATCCTCCATTCAGACGTCCTCTTACCTTGTTGCACTTGACGCATCGGGTGGCGAACTTGTCCTCGTAGCACGTGGCGCAATAAATCTCCTGCTCGCGCGGGATGAAGCTCTTGGTTCCGATCGGGTTCTTGCAGACCACGCAGCAGAAGCACTTCTCGTGCCACTGCCTGGTCTTGTACTCCATCTTCTTCGTACCTGAAACGTTCCAACGCCTCCTGTCAGACTCTCTCTCTCTCTGCTACCCTCGATCGTTTAACGATCCTTAAACGACTGGTTCCCGTAATTCCCGGTTCTATCGCGAGACGGTTACACGCGACGCCGTGGTCGCTTCGCTCGGGGTGGAATATTTCAGCGGCGTCTAGACGCTCGGCCGGCGAGTCGGGGCGCATTTCGGGAGGATCGCGTGCGGCGCCCGTCTAGCTCGCGTGCTCGTTCCGCTCGAGCGATTCGCAGGGGATGAATTTTCCGGCAGCTCGAACGCGAGCTTCGCCGGGGATTCGGCTCGAGTGCCATCTTTGTTTCCACGG
The DNA here is from genome assembly GCA_002201625.1 of Euglossa dilemma. Classification (NCBI taxonomy): domain Eukaryota; kingdom Metazoa; phylum Arthropoda; class Insecta; order Hymenoptera; family Apidae; genus Euglossa; species Euglossa dilemma. The sequence goes on along the minus strand of NIJG01000134.1, from coordinate 4,269,133 downwards.
GAACTCGGTTTTATCGAGCCGCCTCGACCGACTTTCCACGCGACTCCTCGACTGGTTTACGCGCGCGAGCTGGGTTAGAAAGTTCAGCGACAGGTGCAAAAAGTCGCGCAAAACCGGAAGATCGCCGGCGAAGATAGGTGTCATCTCCCGCAATGCGGTTTTAGAGTTTCCTTCGCGACTTTCTAGTCACGGCTGCTAATAACCTAGATAGGACGGCTGGCTGCACTCATTTCGCGACTCTGCTCGATCGCAGTCGCCTCCGTTGGCTGAGTCGCAACCGGCTCGTCGCAGACAAATCCGACCGATTTTTCAATTCCAGGACCTTGAGAACTTTTCGAACGCGCGAGAAATTCGTCTCTCCGTTTCGCTTCGCGTTTCTTCCGCGCGTTCTTCGCCATTCGAGTGACCAGGCTTCCTAAGAATAAAGCATCGAAATGCAGGAAGTATTCGCAAACAACGATTCGCGCGTAAATTCGAAACGGTAAACACTGCGAAACGAAGTGTCAATTAAGTAGAAGCGTTAAAATCGTGCCACTTTCGACGATGTCGGACGGTAAACGGAGATTACGTAAACGAATTAAACGTAAACATAGGTTCTACCGTTCGCGTCGGTATTGTCTCCTCGGTACTCGGCGATTCCGTCGTAACTTTTTAACGACCTCTCGGGCGACTCGCGATTATGTAACAGCTTTATGCCTTATTTAGCCGCGTAGGATGTCGCGTGGAAACCTGGCCAGCTCGATCGCTTCTGTTTACGGTTGAGACGCGGTTTAGTCGGATATCGAGGACCAGGAACGGAGTTTAGGCGTGTTGCTCCGATACCGAAGAATCGAGGCGATCGGACGGCCGAGTCTTTACGAGCACCGCGGAATCTTCCCTCCGTGGGCGTTCCGACATTTCTCTCGCTCATTAACTCCTTCCTCTTTCTCTGCGCCGCGCCAAGGGCAAGTCGAGTTAACGATGACTCGCTATTCCGAAAGGTGATCTAATAGGACCTAGAAGAGGTCCGACCGGTTAAATAACGCTAACCACGGTCCGAGATGACCGGTGAGTCATCGATTCCACCATCTCTCCACGCCCACCATTTCTTCCTTTCTTTTTTTTCCTTTTTTCTTTTCCTTCCCCCTTCGACCTAGTGTTTTTCCCCCCGTTTTCCCTCGTTCCCCTTTTTCCCACCTGCCGTTAGGCGTCCTCGAGATTTCCACCGACCTCGCGAGGTAAATCGGATTTTTCGCGAGGCAAATCGCGGCGACAAACGCGGAGATAAGCGGCTCGGTAATCGGCTCGGTAATCGGCCGAGCGTGGAAAGAATCGCCGAGGCATATCGGGCTTGGTACGACCATCTGTTGCCGGCGACGTGCACGTAATCCGCGCTTTATCGCGCCGTCCACGACGCCGATAGACCAACCATAATTTCCGATCGCACGGTAGCCGCCAGCCGATCATCCGAGACAGACGCNGCGCGCTCCAGCCCAGATCCCGATTTGTCCCGATTCGATTCGCCGACAGCGGCAAGCAAACTATTCTTCCGCGATAGCGCGGAGTAGAATAACGCGCGGGTCGCACGGTAGCCGCCAGCCGATCATCCGAGACAGACGCCATTGTATTCTAAACGGAAACCGCGGATGGAAAGTAGCGGAAGACGGGCTGGAGTCTGGAGACTGTGGATACGCGACACGCGTGTTTTTCGGTTGGCTCCCGATATAGATAGCCTAGATACCGGTGGCCCTCGATCTCGAAAAAAGCAATCGCGGACTTTCCATGCGCTATTCCGCCGGTCCAACGTGAGTCAGGAGGAGGGCCGTGACGTCACTGCGTCCGAGCAATACCTCCGTATATGTATAAAGTCTGATGGTCCAAGGCCGGCGGTGTGGTAATCTCGCGTTATGCGCGTCGCCTCGGCTCGAGACCACCTCGATCGGCCCTCGCGATTTCGCGATTTCGCGCCGATTCCTCCCAAACTTCTTTCCTCGCGCGGCGGATTCGTGGAAAGACCGAGCAAAGTCGGAGCGGAACGTCACTCGGATGAGGTATGCTGGTATTTCTGGAAAGGCCGGCGATAAGCACCGGTGGTGGGTCAGAGATCGCGGCGCGGTGGCTAATCGGAGATCGCCGAACGTCTCGAATTTTACGAGCCCTCGAATCGAGGAGGTTCTGGTAATCCGACGGAAGCCGCGATCCTCGACCACGTCAAGACTAAATATAAATTCACCGGGCCTCCGCGCTTTCTCGATCTACTCCGGCGCTTTTACGGGTACGGCGGTGTGGAGATTCGGGAATCGAGGATTGGAATGGTCGCGCGATTAAACGCGCTCGAAATCCTGACTTTCCCGGAACGATCGCTCGCTATCGGCAGAGATTGCTCCGCGATAACCGAGCGATAGATATCGTTGCATCCGCGAGCGACAGTGACATCATCCGTATCAATAGGATTTCTTATCCGACCGCGGGATTTTTCGATCTGCTAGGCGTATCGATGGTTCGGTGATAGAAATCGGAAAAGTCCGCGGCGAGAGCTTTCGGCGCAGGAGGCTCGGATAAACTGCCGGTGACATCATTATTTAATCGCGCCGCCACGGATTCCAGGCTGTTTCGCAACCGGCCAACGGCAAACATCGTCGCACGCACCGCGACGGCCGGTTTCGTTAGATTTGCATGGCGAATTATCGGTGGCCAGGCGAAGCCTCGCGGCTCGAGACGCGGAGAGGACGACGGTGGTCGGTCCGCTGGAGAGAGCAGGAGAAGAAAACTCGAGTGGCCAGCAGGGACGAAACGTGTCCCGGGTAGCACGTGTCGGGGGCCGTAGCCGGAAGTATCCGACGCTTTATTAATCTCGCGACGCAATCGATCACGCTTACGGCTACGCTCGCGTCCACGGCCAGGCCCGAGCGCATACGATTAACGCGCAAACCCGTTTCTTCGCCTCTCCCTCCCGGCCCCCGCGCGATTATCTCTTCTCTAAACGCGCCTTGCCTCCGTCTCTTTCCACGTTTCGTTATCGGCCGACAACCGTCCTCCCCGAGAACCACGGTAACCGCGGTATTCCTGCACTCGGCCCGTGTTTTCGTCGAGTCTTTCGTGGNGGCCAGTTGGCGGGCAGCCGGTTGCGCGACGTCGACCCACGATCGGCGTGCCGATGCCGACCTTAGGAAAACTTTGAGAACGGGGCCTTATCCGACGCCCCCGCGAGCACCCGCGAGCACCGGCTGGTTTTGCAACCTCCTCCGAGATCGATCCGGAATGTCGAACGGAGAACGCTCGCCACGAGTTTCCGATTCTCGGTGGTCACCTGGGTCCGCCTTTTTCGGGTCCCCGAGCAGACAGTCCTTGCCGAGGCAGCACCTGAACTTTGCGTCGCCCTCCATCGGGAACATGCTAAAGATCGCGATGTCCTCGTCCTTTTCCTTCGCCCTTCTTATCCTGTCCTCGCCGACCGTCTTGGTCTGCAGGTGCAGCTTGCTGGACAATCGCTCGCTCAACGCGTCCGTCGCCATTTCCGATCCGTTTCTCTTCTCTTACACGAGTCTCGTCAACTTGCACGACGAACGATCACTGAAATCTCGATTCCGCGACGGGACACGCGGCGGTCGCCTTTGGGTTTCTCACTGGAGATCGCCGCTGGAGGAAGGCGTTTGAACGCGTTTGCGAGGCGGAAGAGAGGAATATTGGGCGATCGGTGTTGGAGAGCGGGGATCGAAGGTGAGTCGAGTGACGCGCGGTCACCACTCGAGCACCGCGTCTACTACGGTTAGCAGAGACCACGAGGAAGAAGAAATCGGCCGATCGTGCGATTGGCCCGGAGTCTTGCGAGCCACTGAAGCCAGCCCGCGCCAACCCGCCGCAGCCCGCGGCAGCCCGCTCGCTGGACTCTCCGGCACACCGCGAGCACGCGCAACGTGTCTTCTACTCCGCTGATAACTTTGCCTTTCCGCTCCACCAGACCCACTCTCCGCCATCCTGCAACGCATCCGCCAATATTTATATATTTAAGCGCCGCGTTTGCTTCTTCCTCCAAACGCTCCTCTTCGTCTTCTCTTCGTGTCTTCTTCGTCCCGACCATTTTCTTCCACAGCTTCACCCCGTGACACCGTGGCGATCACCGGTTTTGCGTCTCGAGGTAATTAGCCGCGAGGCGTTCGTAGCATTCTCTTTCTTTTGCGCGAAGTAAACGCGCGAAAGACGAGAATGGCGATGGATTTTTCGCGACGGTCGAGAGCTAATCGTTCGTGATTCACTGGAAAGAATTACGCCGCGCGACACGTTCCCCGATAAGCGACGTCGTTCTTAATTCCTCGACGACTATCTCTGCGCCTCTGTTAACCTACTTCTCCTCGTGTTTTTCTTCGCGCTTTCCTTCCATCCATTCGCCGATCTTCCATTCTTGCCCGAAGTCTCCTTCTAATGGCCGAGCAAACAGCGCTATCCTTATCGTCGTTTATCGCGAGTCGGAAGGTGGAAGGATCGATGGATCGTGGACGGTGCATGGCCGCGATGCATCGCGTTAGATTCCTCGAGCCGCGTTAGGTTGGAAAGGTCGATCCGTATACGGACACGCGGTGGTACCGAGTCATTTTCACGGACGATTCCGCGCCGATCCCGTGGCTCTCCGCGCCTCTCTTGCGATTTAACGAGACTCCCACGCGCGTCACGTAAGTCGAAACCAGTCCGTCACAGGCACGAACCTCGTCCACCAAATCGACCATCCCTTCTAGCCACCTATATCAGCTCTCTGCCGCTGGTTTCCCTCTTGAACCGCGCCTCGAGCCTCGCCGAATTTCGCTCGCCGCGCTCGGCTCTCCGAGCGTACTTGACCGAATTACCGGCCCCGTAATCTTTCGGCGGAAGTAGCTGCCCTCGAGCCACCTTTTCCCGGCCCGGAGAAACCGACGGCTCGCGCAAACTTCTCGGAGAATCAGCGGCTCGTTAACGCGCCTCGGCGCGAGCGTCGTCCCAATTAGCCCGGAAAGTGGTCCGCCGACGGTCGCGCGTGAATCACGCGAGATATAGGTCGCGGCGCGCTCCACCACGCCGTCTGCGAGCGTCGAAGGTTGCCGGCGACGAATCGGCGACGAATCGGCGACAAAGCGGACCCGAGCTCCGCGAAAAGGTCGTCATTGGTAATTGCTCCGCAACCTTTTTCGACCCACTTTCCCGCCTCTGGCGGTCCAGCCGCGATCCCGTGAGCTCGGTCGATGCCGAGAGGGTTAAACAGCGGTGGCGAATTAGAGGCGTAGGAGTCGCAGTGGCTCCTTTCCCTCGGCGAGATACCTCGCGATAATTGGCCCGAACGCGCGGCGCGAGCCTTGACTCGGTTGCCTTAATAAGAAACGCCGAACGCGGGATCTATAGCGGCGATCAGGCGGGACGGTGACTCATCGGGTTCGGGGGTGATAGCCGGTGTTCTCGTGGAAACAGGTGGTTCCGATCGACCGTCTAGGCCCGGTCTCTCTCTCTCTCTCTCTCTCTCGCTCTCTCGCCGCGAGGCGCAGAGATGGAGCGAGCAGTCGCGAGAGCGACCGCGACGGGTATTTCGGGAGAACGCCGATCGTATTTTTATCACCGGCCCCTAGACTTTCCGCTCGCGAGTCGCGTGTACGCGCGAAAGAGGCGCCTCGCTATTTTCGCGATCGGAGAAAGGGGTTTCGAGTTACGTACCAGCACGGAAGATCTCGCCGCATCCATCGCAGCGGCTGGCGAACTGGGCGTCGTAGCAGTTCCCGCAGTAGATCTTGTCCACCTTGCTACCGAACTGCTTGTCCACCAAGGACACTCTGCACCTGTTGCAGAGGAAGCAGGCCTCGTGCCAGTGCTTATCCTTGTACGACAAGTCCTGCAAACGATTCGTCGCGAATTATCGTCCGGTCGAAACGGGAACGTTGCGAACGCGGCGGAACGCGGCGAGGTGGACGTTGACGAGCCAGAGAAAGAGGAGATGTGGTCGTTGCGCAACGAGATCCTCGCGACTTTATGGTAATTTCGACTCGTTCCAGATCCGTTCGACCCGAGGAAAGGGATCGCGAATCGAGACCGCGAACGCTTCGGACTTTCCATTTCGGGAGCGATTACGACGCCGATCCCGTCGACCTCTAAGCCGTCGGTGTGTCATTCCGAGGAGGAAAAGATCCTTGGATCTTTGCCTCGCCGCGCAGAAAGGATCGTTTTCCTCGCCGGTGACAAATCGATCCGCGTCGCGTCGATTCGTCGCGAAAAACCGACGGAGAAACGTTGATTTTATTCCGCGCGTGGCCAAGTAGGAGGAATATCAACGACGAACCAGCGAGAAACGGAAATAAGCTCTCGGCTGCGATAGCGCAGGCACCTGCATCATCGTTTCTATTTCTAGGAATGAGTAAGCGAACGCCCATGCCCGCTCGCGTATCGCCACCTCGTCTCGCGATCACGCGCCAGCCGGTAATTACCGATTTTTTCGCGACAATCGGCCGAGTCCTCCTCGGAGACGCTCCAAAGGTCTCCGCGATGGTCTCCGCGTGGAAACAGCCGAGCGATCGATCAACGCGGCGGCGATCGAGTGCCGTGTGCCGCGAGTCTAAATTTAGGGGAAAACTAGATTGGTTTTCCGCTCGGTTGGATGGTATCCAAGCCCCGCGCGGAACATCCATTTGCCCATCGGACGCGTCCGCGACACGCGCCGGTAGATCGATCCTCGGACGGTTGCTCGCGGTTTCCCTCGGGAAGGAACGATACGTACCTTGGAGTCGATACCGATGATCTTGTTGCACTCCTCGCAGCCATTGGCGAAAACGCTCTCGTAGCACTTGATGCAGTAAGGATGCTCATCCCTGAGCACGTAGCGTTGCCCGGTCAAAGACTCGTCGCACTGCCAGCAGCAGAAGTGGCCACTGTGCCAGTCCTTGTTCATCGCCCTCGCGTACTCTCCGCTGAAAATCAACTGGAAAGCAAAAACGCGGCCAGTTTAGAGTCGATCGCGTTCCCGCCGGCTTGCTGCTCTCGGAACGCTCGTTAGACCCGATCCCCTTAATTCGCGAGAAAAAGGAAGAAAATCGGCCGGGACGACCGACTCGGTCCGCCGACCACGATTTTTGGCAACGCGACGCGCCCGCACGATCTCGGGATCGTTTTCCAATCGAGATCCGACGGATCTCTCCGATAACTCGGGATGCGTCCATCCTCTCGCAACCCTTGTCTTTTCTCTCGCTATCTTATTTTCTTTCTCTATTTTCGTTCCACGAAATCTCCACCGTCCAAACACGCAAAGTTCCTCGCAATCTCTCTCTTTGGTTGCTAGGTGCTGCAGTGTCTGACGTGTGAGCGACCGACCGTGTCTCGGTAGATTCTCTGGTTATATGTACCTTGGTTGAGTGCTGTTGTATGTGCTGGCTGAGTATTTTTTGTACGAGAGCATATATAATCGTGGCGTAAAGTAAATGCGTCGAATGTATCGCGAGGCTCTCGATCCTCGGGGGATCGAGGGCGCCTGGAATCTCGGCTACCGCGAGAGGAGAGCGCGTCCCCCTCGGGGCGAGAACCTGGCCAGAGACACCCCGAGGCTGCCGCGGGTTTCCCGCTCGACAACCAACAAACGATCCAAGGGGACGGGATCGAACGTACGCGACCAACGTGGCCAGCGAATTTTCTTATCGCGAGGGAAAAGTAGGTCGGCCGCGAGAGCAAATAAAGCTCGCGGCCAAAACTGCTTGTTTTCCTATCGGCCGAGACGGAAACCATCGATTCCGCTCGGTTCCAGCATCCTGGTCCTCCTCTTGGTCGTGTTCGCGGTGGAAAGACGGTGGCGCAGCAGCCACGGGCGACGACCAGGATCTCGCGGCGAGGGGGTCGTAGATCTGGGACGGAAAGCTCGCGAGAGAAAAAGGGGTGAGTTTGGGAAACGGTTGAGACCGATCGGAGGTAGATCTGCAGCCAGCACATACTCTTCGATGGCGTGGTGGTTCTGCGTGCTGTCGACCTCGGTGATCGTGACCTCGGCGTTCTGATCGTGGCTCTCCCTGCGCTTAGTCGTCGTCTTCTTCTTGCGAATCTTGCGCTCGGTGGTCGTGTACACTACACTCTCTACGTCCGCCATGGTGTCGTTCCTCTTGGAAGCTCGTGCCGCGCGTTTACGATCTCGTTACCGTCGCGATGTCGCGAGATGCTCTCTGTCTCTCTCTTTCTCTCCGGGATACCGTGCGCCACGAGGGAACGAGAGAAGAGGAAGCGGGATTCGGCCGGCCAGTGGTCCAGGAGTCGAACAGAGGCGAAGAGAGACGAAGAGAGAACCGTTGGAGTTCTTTGGAAATGCGAAACCGGAGCGTGCTCGGAGTGTTCCGTGTGTACCCAGCAGCTTTCGAGCTTGCGAACTGACTGAAATCTAGGATCGGCGCGCTCCGGGCGTCATCATATCGGGACGCTATTTTCGGCGTCCCGACGACTCCAGAAACTCGCCGCGCACGTCCGCCACCATCCTCGCCCACCCTCCTCTTCCTCGCTCCTTCCTCGCTCCTTCTCTTCCCCTTCGTCCGCCACTTCCTCCACCCCCTCTGCCGCCTCTTCCTCCTCCTCGAGATTCTCGATGCAGTGTGCCGGGTGCAACTTTTCTACGACACCCCTCTTTCTCGCTTTGACTCCCCTTTCACTCCCATTCCGCTCGTTTAGCGGTCCACCGCGACAGGTTACCACGATTCCACATCCTCCTCCTCCTCCTCCTCCCTTTTCCCTTTTTTCCCTTTTTTCCCTCTTCTTTTCATCCTCTCCTCTCGATGCGGATATTTCTGGACCCTTCAGCGCCGTTTCGTTCTCTAGCGCGCTCCGTGTCTCTCTCGCTTCGACCACGAGCAGAGAAACGGAGACGACTTTGTTCGAGAATTCCAGGCAAACGATCCGCTTTCGCTCCCTTTTCCGATCGCGCCGGCGGTAAGACATTGACGAATCCGTGACAACCACGCGTCGCGTTTCCGTGGCTCGAACCGGCGAGAAATAACGCGGGAATCCGGTGGTTAGCGAAACCTTCGCGTTCTCGCGTTTCGACCCACGCGGAAACGATATCGAAGACTCTCGAAAGGAACTTTGGCGCGGAAATTGCGGCGGTATCGAGGGAAAGATGTGAAAGTTCGGAAGGACAGGGGCGGATCGCGTGTCGGAACAGGTGGTTGCTGGGCGAAGCCGGATGAATCGGCGCGAAGAATAGAACGTCGCGGAGAAAAATAGAGCGATCAGCGGTGCAATTGGGTCGGAATGTTTCGCACATCACCAATACGTTCGGGCCACCCACGCGACGCGTTCTCCGCGCGGTTGATCCCTCTTTCAGCCGCGATTATTAAACTCGACGAGTCACTCGCGTATTCTGGTCCGCTTTGGAAATCGCGGCGGCGACGACGGCGACACGGCCGTGGAGGATTTAGGCGGCGCTCCCGATTTCGTACAATCGCGATTTCACGGCAAATCGCGTTTCCATCGCGCGGAGATATTTCAGGAACGCCGCGTCGCTTTATAAATAGCTGGAAAATGAAAACCGTCCGTGACAGGAGGACGTGATCGCCCACGCGGATCGAGAATCGCGACGGGCGGTAACATAATATCGGCCGAGGGGTCCGGAAGACGGCCGATTAAAAATACAACGCCGTTGAAAAATCGGGTCGTCGAAAATAGCGGAACGCCGCGAGGATCTTCATCTCGATCGCTCAGCCCCGCGTATCAGCCACGAGCGCTTCGAAATGTTTACGCGGGCGTAATTGCTGACAGATCGATGACCGATATTCGTCATCCGCTTTTGATCGCGGTGCTTTTAGCGGCGACGCTCGGGAGGAAACGGAGCGGTGCGAGGCACTCGGGTCGCGTTTCCGGAGTCTTGGAGGACGAGCGAGCGATCGATCGACCGCTCGATGCCCGTTAAAGGAAGATCCTGGGAAAGTGTCGCGTCTGGTGGAAACGCCGAGGCGCAACCGCGATATATATGTATATTATTTGCAGACGGGCATGAGATTGATATTTTGGGAGACCCCACGCGAGGCACACGGCACCAATGAACGCGCCAGCGAACCGCGGCTGTTTCGCGAGAATATCGCGATCGCCTTTTCTCTCGCCCCGTTCCGCTACCATTTTTTCCCCTCTACAGCGAAATATTCTCAGCGTTTCCCAACGATTTCGGGCACAACAATAGCCTGCTCGCCATTGGCCTCGACTCGCCTCGAGGACCGCGAGGCGTTGCGCAACCCGCCGCGCGTAAATTTCCTATCACTCGCGGCGCTCCGCGCTTAGTCGAGATGCGTTTTTCGATCCCGCGCCGGAATAAATCTTCCGAGCAGTCGCCGGGCGATTTGGCGAACCGGCCGCGTTGTCTCGCCATTCGCCAACGGCCATTCGCCACGGTTTACGATCTAGTCGCCGTTATTCCAGGACGGATACCTGACAAACCACGGCTAGGAATTCGCCGCGGTGACACGAGATTTGTAAGTACGACGCCGTTCATTGCTTCATAGGAGATCATTTGTACCATTCGCGCGCATGCCGTTCATTCGGTGACACTGTCCGCAGACGGGGGATATATTTCACGGGTGTTGGTCTAATGGGTTAAAAAATTCCTGGCAGAGACGAGTCTTCGACGACGCGACGCCTCGCGCGTTGTTTTCCCACGGAATCGTCCGGGGTTCGAATCCTCGGGGGGTTGAAAATTAATTTTCTCGGTTTTTCTTTGGGTTCTAAAATGGGTCAAGATTATCCACTCCATTTCTTTCGGAATTAAAATTCCCTACCACGCTATTTATGGATACATAATAAAGTATATAATCGGGATTTACGTTTTACTAATCGCTCTCTCTCGGTCGTATCTTCCCAAACATCGATAATGGAGGAGCCGGGTAGTAGAGAGAGCGCGTAAGTCGAGTATGCGTGTAAATAACGGGGGTGGGTAATGGGTTTTCCTCTCGATAGCAGAGTGTTTCGTTGTTTCTAAGAGAGTAAAATTATATGTAAGTAGTAGTAGTAGTAGTAGCGGTGAGTGAGTAAGTAGTAGTAGTATAGTAGTAGTAAATTGGGTGTGACTAACGAGTGTACACGGAGAGAGACGGGAGGAGCTTCATTTTGATTTTGCATCATTACCCAAAAAGCTTTGTTTCGATCGGGATCCGGAATCGAGTACTCTATCGGCCGAGTTCCCGCACTCACATCCTCCGCATCCCAGTACTCGTCATCGAACGAAGACAAGGATCTAGATCCCTTCCTCCTCCCCTTCTCGTTCGCGGACTCCTTGTTGGAGTCCGAGTCGGTTAGGATGTTCCGGATTCTCTGATAGTCTTCCTCGTCGGCCACCTCGAAGCTGGATATTTTCAGCAATCGCGCCTCATCCTTGGATCTCTCGACAGAGCTGGTTGCGTTAGTCATCTCGTAGTCATCTCGAGCGTCGTCCACGTCGCCGGCCTTGTCCCTGGAACCGGATCCGAATCTTCTATTCTTAAAGGACCTTCTGCCAAAACGATCTCGAGACGCGCGATCTCTCCTGCCCTCGGAGAGGCCCAGAGCCGAGCTGTCCTCCAGTTCCTTCGCAGCGTCCACGCTTCTCGGTAGTAGTAGTAGTTCCTCCTCGAAGCTGGTCTGCACCTGGACCGACACGCTTCTTCGACTATCCGACCTGGACAACGTCTCGAGACTCGTCGTAGGCGACGTGTTGGTCCATTCGTCTCTCAGGTAGCAGCCGTCCGCCGTTTGAACCGAGATATCCGACTTCCGTCTCTCCGGTTCCCGGTGTCTCTTCGACTTCCTCGCCGACAGATTCTCCGCGGACTTGCTCACCTCCGCGTTCTTCGACTTTAGCCACGTGGGCTTCCTCGATATCGTGCTCGAAGACTTTATGTTTTTCCTCTGACTCTGCGCTTTCGTCCACTCGCTCTCCGCCTCGGTGCCATCGGGCTTCTCCGATCGCGTTTCTCGCGAGTTTTCCGTCTGCGAGGTCTCGACGACCGGTTCTCGAGATCTCAGCGACTCCGGGGACCTGGAGCGGGACTTTCGGTTTGACTTCCTGGAGAATTTCCTCGGTTCGTTGTAGTCGGACTCGTCGATCGAGGACCCACCGTCCGAGGGACTCTTGTACCGCTTGATCATTGGGATCGAGTCGAGGGATCTCATGGTGGGCGCCTCGTTTCCCGAGTCGTTGTCGAACGACGTCCCGACGTCGCTCGAGGCCCCGGAGCTGGACGACGCATCGTCCACGTTCAGAGGGATCGGCGTCGGTATTCTGACGTATTTCTCCGGTTCCGGCGCGATCACCGACAACGGTCGATCCAGCCAACTGCTCTCGACGCGTCGCGTCTCTTTCTCGTACCGTTCCGCGGCGTCGTCCGCGTAATCCTCGTCGGGTTCCTCCGCCTCCTGGTCTTGGCGGGAATCGCTGGCCTGTACCAGGTAATCAAAGTCCGGACTGAACCTGGAATCCGGGCTCACCCTGGAGGACAAGAGGTAGTCCCTGGTGCCGTACTCGGACAGCGAGTTGTAGTCAAAGTTCTTGTCGAGGGATCGCAGCTCTGTCCTGATCCTTAGGCTGTACTCGTGCAGGTTCTCCAGCTTGCGCTTGGCGCCGCGGGGGAAATTGGCGTCGGTCGAGTGGGTGAAGCTGCAGATGGAGTCGTGGGTGCTGGCGTTGTCGTTCAACGGCTCGTGGTAAGAGAGACACGGGGTGTTCGGCTGTCGGATCCTGATCACCACGCCGTCGACGACGTGGCGGAGGCAGGAGAGCAGCTCCAGCACCCCGACGCAGCCGATCAGCACGGAGAGCATCAGGCCCATCTCGAAAGGCGAATTCGCGGGTTCGGATCGGGGAAACGGCGAGAGATGTGTGGGCTTCTATCGAATCACTGCGAGGTTAGCCCGCGTTGCGTCACGAACTCGACACGTCGACACGTCGAACACCCGTACCGTTGTCCGTCCTTCGTCCTATCATCCTTTTCCGCGAGCTCGTCACTCTTCGAGAGCATAGGAGGGACCGCTCCAGGGTGATTTACAGCAACAGTCCTCTCGGTAACATATACCGGAAGTCCTGGATCTCGAACAGCGAAGGGATTCTCGGCGGTCTACGCGGCAGATCCATCAGGACTCGGCCCTCTCGGTGTCACCAGGGTATTCCTCCGACGGCCTGACGTCACACTCGGGGAGAGATAGAGAGAGAGGTAAAGGGAGGGGGAGGGGGCAGGGGACACCCACGCGCACCCACTGATGCCCGACGGTGGCTTTGACTCGAGGAGGCGGTGATCACGCGATTATCGGCTTATCCATGCGGCCGGATGGCGGCCAGAGAACTGTTTTATTTTCCGCGGGCAAACCGTTCGGACCGGGGTAAACTGGTGGCCGTTCGGCTCGTTATGTCGACGTAACACGTTCGACTCTCGAGCTGCGGACCGCGGCTAAGGCTAAAGTTAGCTCGAATGTCCCTGGACGCGAATCTCTGTCCTTATTGCCGCGTTCGCGTCGCGATCGATCACTCGCTCGGGATAATTAACGGTAGCCGAATTGGCAATCGCGGGGTTAGCGCGATGCTCGCTCGGTCGATTAATCGCGATCGATGCCGAGCACTAATCGGCCAATGGTCAATCGACGTCGGATCTCGTGTCGCGTCGCGGACGAAAAGATTGGCGCGAGGGCGTCTCGATATTTCTACGTCGTTACGATGCCATCGAGTTTGGCAGCGGTGTCGCGATCGCTTCGCGAGAAACGAACGATACGCGGTTTGGCACGCGATCCGCTCGCTTTCGGCCGGATAATCGCGGCGTTGACGCGATCCTCCCGTTCCCGTCGCCGCCCCGACGCCGCCCCGACGCCACCCCTGTCCCTTTCCCGCCGCGAAACTTTCCCGGGGAGAAAGTTGTCCGGGGTTCAAGTTCGATTCCGCGGCGACCTTTCGGCCGTGGCGTCGATCAATTAACCCAACCCCATTCACCGCGTTCTCGCCGTTCATTCGGACGCGACGACGCCTCGACGTGGAAATTCCCGCGTGTTTACGTGGCCGAGATGCGCGGCCGAATTTCTCGCGTTACTCGGCCGATTTTATTTCGGTTACATCATCGGTTACGAATCAACCACTCGATCTCCGATACGCCTTTTGCGCGCGGTACCTCGCTCTGGCGCGCGTCCAAACGGATATCGAAACTACCCGCCGCGTCCGGCTTATCGAACTCCCGATCGTCTATATTCGCCGCGACGCCGTTTCGCCACCGTCCTCCTCTCCCTCTGTCAGCCCCGACAGGCGGGAAAAATCGCGAGTGAGGACGACGGATAAGATTGCCGTTCGCGCGACGCGGAAACGCGACTAAACGGCGCCGGTTTCCGCGCGGCCATTTATCCCATCCGATCGATTTACGAGATCGGACTCGTGCTTGATCTATCGCGTAAACACCGGCACCTTCCCGTTTCGCCAGTCGAAGGAAGAAGCCTCGTGTTTGGGTTACGCGCATCTTTATTTCCGGAGCTAAAAAAGGAACGGCCGTCGAAGCGATCGAGATCTTTGCCCTCTGCCTCCTTTCGCATTTATCCCGTCCGTCCGTCCGTGTATTTCCGGCGTTCGACCAGCAGCTTTCCTCCAACCGGGTAATCCCGACCATCGTGTCTAATCATCGTCCTACGAACGTTCCCCTGAAAACTTTCCCGAGGATCCGGAATTGTTGGCCGACAGTTGGAAGCTCGTTCGCGAAGGTCGCGGTTTTCCAGTCACGAGCCACCGATGGTAGAATTAATTTCTCGTTTATAAACGTTCGCTTGGCAAAGAGTCGCGGTTAGACCTTGACCCGTTGCACCGGTACGGCGGGCTAGAAATCGCAGGCTGTCGGAGGATCGGCCAGGCGACGACGAAGAGGAGGATCGGAGCGGATCGATGGGAGCGTGCGGCCGTAGAAGGCGCGACATTGCACGGTCGCGGCGAAGGGTCGGAATTAGTCGACCCGATTGCCACGAAAGCCGGTTCCTCTGGAGGGAAACGGAACAATGCCAATGTTATTTCGGTCGATGATCGAACGCGTGTGCCACGGTCGGAGAAAAGCGTGCCACCGGATCTCTACCGAGCGGCTTCGCGAGCCGACCGAATTAGACCGCTGAAAAGTTTGCAGCCGTTCCCACTGTTCCTGCTCCGACCTTCCATTCGTTCCACCTGGTGCCAGGTGCCCGCTTTCCTGGCTTTCCTAGCTTCCGTGGCTTTCGTGACCGGCCGAGACTCCTCCGATCGACGCTTCGGTTCGCGCGTTTACGCGGAACGCCTCGGTGCATGCACCTTTTTCGATAACGGCTCGTTAACCGAGAATAGCCAGCCGTTCCGCGCGCTCGCCCCCGCGAATTTCCCGATGCTCGCGGCTCGCTCGAGATTCTAGGCAACCAGAAGCCTGCTAGGCGAGCGGTCAAGAGCAAAGACCCGGGAAGATCGCGTTGCTCTCGCTGCGGCAGCACCCTTTCCGCGTCCAGAGGGATGCTCGCCTCTGGTTCGAGTATTTCCGACCAACGGTCGCGGCTCCGGTGACCCGAATTCGCGCCATTCATCTTCGCGTTGCAACAGCCACGCGCTATTTTCGAGATCGCGCGTCGCGTCTAGCCCGACCGATCCACTTGGCCGCGCTTCCTCCCATAACTCGACGAGTCTACTCGTCGAGTCTACTCGTCGAGCTTTCGAGAACGCTCGAGGGAAAAGTGGGAAATTCGGGAACCGTCGGAGGTGGAAACGATCGCGAGGTTGCTCCTCGACGTTCCTAAACGTCGGTGATAAATCACCGCGGGAGAAGAGGCGATAAATTATGGCGTTTCGCCGAGTAGAATTGCAAAACGACGCGGAGATACGGATCGTCCTAGAATGTTCGGGCGTGTTTTTGTTTTCCGGCGACGAGAAGCGATCGGAAGGTAGCCAGCGCGAGCGTGGCTGGCGAGTAGCGCGATGGCGGGTCAAGCGGAGGCGCGAGAGGCGATTTTTGCGCAGCGCAGTGGCACGTGAACCGCGACCACGCTACCGAAATAGACAAGGCGGTAAAATTTTACGACGCCGACCCGCTATAACCGCGCGTTGCGTCACTCTTACGCCACAGGCTTTTCTATAAAGGCCGTTTGTATCGCGTCGCCGGCTCAGAACGTCCACCGAAATGATCGACGCGAGCACCGGCACGCGCCTCTCTCATCTTTCCTCGCAAATATCTAGTAATCCGTTGCGAAACACGCGCGAATCCTGTTCGCACTCCGGCTGGGAATAATCGGAACTCGAGTTGGAGGGTCGTCGGGGATTGGCACGCGTGTAATCGTTTGCGCGTATCGACTGGGTCGAGTGGGTCGTCTTCGGTGGCTGGTGTGTGGCTGAGTGTGGCACGCTTCACTTACCCAAACTCCAGACCACCTTTCTCTCGTTACCGTGGATTATGCTGCCGCTGCCACTGTCGCCGTCTCGTCACCGACGCCGTTCTAGGGAAATTCGAGGGTCGATCGCGCGGATCGACGGGTCGAGAAGAAGCGAGCGGTCTCGAGCGAACAGGGGAGAAGAACGGGTCGCTCGATTATTCTCGCGGTTTGCTAGGCCTCTTTCGTTCGCCTCCAATTGACTGACTCTAATAAAAGACGGGAACGGTTCTCGGTGTCTGGACACCACGCGCGATCGTGGTGGGAGCTTCGACAAGAAATCAAAATAGATTACCGACCGGCCGCAGGTACGATTAGACGGCGGGTTTCCGGTTGGATGAAAACCAATTCGGACGTGTTACACGAAGGATAAAGGCGGTAACGGATCGCGGCAGCTGACGCTTCGCAGCTCTCCTCCGATCGGCCGCCGTTTCGGCCCGATCCAAACATTCCCGCTCGGAATCCTTTCGATTCGGGTCCACCGTTCAAAGGGAGAGGGAAACGGAGAGGAGAGGAGAGGAGAGGAGAGGAGAGGAGAGGAGAAACGGCAACGGGTCGCTCGATTATCCCCGTTAGTCGCCGAGAGAGGAGGAAAGAGGCGAAAAACACGCTCGAAGGTATTTTCAAACCAGCGAGCAAAGTTATTAGTCATCGGTGAATCGAGATAAAAAGGTCGCGGTTTTGGCCAATTCGCGTCTCTGTAACATAATTCGCGTTGCGCAGTGGCCACCGAGCGGTGACGAACACGCTTGTACGACGTTCGGCTTCTATCCTACTCGATTCCTATTTCCGTCCATCTAAATAAAGCCGAAAGCGGCCCAGTTCCCGCGCGACACGCGAGACAACGTCGCGCGATTGCGCGATCGCGCTACGCTTAGTATCATTATGCTCCACATATTTCAGCAGCAGCCGAATCGTTCGCGATCGGCCGAGATCCATCGAGAAATCCATCTTCGTCGAGAAAGGAAAAAGGAAAAGAAAAAAAAAAAAGAAAACAGGAAGAAACGGAATGAGGGTGAAGATCGCGAAAGGATGGATGGGGAGAATGGCGTAGAAATAATTAGCCCGTTTACCGTGCCGTATTTTATCCGACGAGAGCGTATCTGCGCCGGCGATCTCGTCAATGTCGGCGATAAATCGCTCGTAAGCTCGAAAACGATGCTCGCGTATGCTTACGCGTAGTAAACCGGCCGGAGCTTGGCACGAACCACGATTTATGCGCACCTTGACAGCTGACTGTGCATTTGGGTCACCGGTGAGATTTCAGGTTTTCTTAATGCGAAAGCAATGCCGCCGATGCAATAAAAACGCCCGGCGAAACGGCGTGGAGCGCGTTCGCGATGCGGCGCGCGGTCTTTCGGCGTCGGATCATACCCGTAAATGGAAAAAGAGACCGCGTTTGCCACGGACCGGATTCGCGCCGACCAGTAACGGTTTTATTACTATCACGCTGGATTTTGCGAAAAGAAACGAAAAAGAAACACGCTTCTTGCTCTTATCTTCCCTCTCGAAGGACTCGCGACGCTTGCCGCGTTAGAATCGAAAGCCCGCGCCGAGACACCGCGCCGCGACGCATCCACCGCGCGGACGATCAAAGCCGGAGGAGCTGCACCGTCGATAAAGGAGATTTCCGTAGATAAAGAGGGACTCCTACGAGCGAGTAGCTACGGTCGATCGCTCTCTATTAGCGCCGCACGGTAATCGCGTCTGACCAAGCACGGTCGATACTACTTTCAGTCGGAATTCCTTCGTCTCGAACGTTGCCAATAATCGTCGCGGCATTTCCCGCGGGTGAAAAATGATGGAGAAGAAGAAAACGCGATAGAAGGAAAGTACTCACCTCGTCGCAGGCTGCGCACCTGGGTTTCAACTGCTCGGCGTAATGCCTCTCGCAGAAGAGGGTGTCGTCGTGGACGCAGTAGGCGAGGTCGACGAGGAGTTCCTTGCACTCGGTGCACCGGAAGCAGGCAGGGTGGTAGAGAAGGCCCAGTTTGGTGGCCGACACGGCCAGGCTGCCGTACTTTAGGGACGTGTGGCAGGTCCCGCAATCCTAGAAACCATAGAAACGTTTTCCGAGCCGTCGGCGAAAGCTTCGTTTAGACTACGAGAGACGTTGCTACTCACGAGGTCTCTCTCGACGACTTCCTGGACGCTTCCGATGTCCAACGCGATCTCGTTCCTCGCGGCCATAAAGTCGTCGGCGCTGCTCCAGTGCTCCGAGTCCAAGTGACGACAATAAGCCACGGACAAGTCCTGCTTAGGCAGCTGGATGGCCAACTGCCGGTCCCTGTATCGCTCGCCATGCGTGCCTAGCCTCGGCACCGAGATCACCGGCAGCATCGAGAAGTACTCCTCCACCTGTAACCGGAGAAACCAGCCGGATGCAGCGGCAGACAGCGGGGGAAAGCCGCGGTGACGAAAAGCGACCAGGACGATGAAGCGTCGGCCGGTGATAAAGACCAGCTCCCGGTAATTTATGCCCCGGGGCCTTGGAAAACATCGGAAACTGGAAGCTGGCCAGTAACGCCGCCGGGTAAACCGGCTACTACTCAACCGTGAACCGCGCGATCCCGCGTTCTCGTATTATCGTATCTCGTTATTAGAGAGAGAGTCCGATCCGCCGGCGTAATCGACCAGATAACTCTCGAGGATCGTCCAATTTCACGTGTCACGGTTGTTTGTTGAATCTGGCCGGCTGCGGAATCGCGGCGAGTTGAAAGGAGACCGAGAGAGCAGGAAGCGATTACGCGGCGTGGGAGAAGGAGGAGCAGCGGAGGAAACGGAAAGGATCGGGATTACCCACCTTGTGAGCCGGTAGACCAGGAGGTGCCCAAGCGAGGCCCTTCTCCCTCGGGTCGAAAGCCACCGGCCAGGAAGACTCCTCGCCTTTCAGGCCCAGCCGAGACTTCACCGAGACCCATTCCGCGTGGCACACATTGTGCGCCTCTCGGGGGCACTTGCAACTGGTGCAGTTCTTTCTGAAAAGGAGAAAGAATCTCTCAGACAGACTCGTTACCTGGCAGAGTCATGCATCATTCAGGATATACTCGGAATTTCTCGTGGCTCAGACCCGCGAGATTAATGTCCCTCTCCCGTTTAGGAAACTGCCTTAGTTTCACGAGGCGGCGTATCTGGGCCGGACGCCGATGCCTCGCGCGTCTATTAAACCGAGGATCCCACCGACGCTAAATATTTGTCTCCGGTCTTTCATTAACTCCGGATACGCCTCGATAGAACCTCTAATCGAGTTTTATTGCGCTCCAACGCCGAGCGCTTCCTGCTGATCCTCTAATTAACGCAAACATCTGCCTTTTCCCTTTTCTCCCCCGTCCCCGTGCGTCTTCCGCTTCGCAACGGAGAAACGCACCCCTTCTCGGACCGGAGAGATTTTCAACCGCTTTCCTTCTATCGCTACGCGCTGCTGCTACGTCCTCGTGGAAAAGTTTCGCTGGAAGGAAAGCTCGCGACTGCTAACTGCTGCGGCACCCACGCGCCTCGCGCTAATGGCTCGATCGAACGTCGATCGTATAATCAAGGGGATGCATTTGCCCTGTTCCCGGCATTCATCGCCGTTCAACCGCACCCTACCGGATATGTCAACGGCAAGGTCGTCGCGGTGCTAACACGACCCTCCCTCTGCTTCCTCCCTGCCTTTCACCTCTATCGAGTCACGATAGCTTTCGCCCAGGCCGAGTCGAACGAAGAAAATCCCTTCGAGGCGAGTGCTACCGCGATTTCGACGCGGCTCGACGCCTTATTTTCGTCGATCGACTAATCGGGTCGAGGAGGATTCCGATCGCGACTCGTCGAAAGGTCGCGGAACCTCTCGGGAACGCTTGCCGTAATGTCAAAACGGCGGCCACCTTGTTCGCCAGCGGACCGTAACTCTCGGGGAGCGATAAAGAGTGGAGGGTTTTTGCGCGGTGGTTAAGAAGGGTCGCGATGACGCGAATCTCGACCCGCGTCGCGGCCACGCTCGGCCGATATTATACGAGGCTGGCGAATGCGTCCTGGCACCGGAGGGTGGATGCAAATTAACGTTGACGCCTCGTTAACTCGGCGAACGTGAAACGTAATACTCGCATGTGGACCATAATTCATTCGAATTCATGGCCCGCTGTCCTAGAGCCGTTTCGACTGGTTCTCCAGCGACACGCTCGTTTCCCCGTCGACCGCTGACACCGATTCGATCCCCAGTCCCATTACTCCGGGGGGAAAAACTTCGCGCGTGTCTCTCGATTCCGCTCGCTTTCGCGCGCGACTCGTGGAAAACTTTGACGGACTCGTCCGATCGCGCGTCCCGTTTCAATTAAACCTCGTTAAGAGCGATCAAAGCGCGGCGTCGGGACGGATCGAAGCGGTGCCGCGGTCGTGGTGGTAAAAATTTCGCCGCGTAATTTACGAGGTCCCAGACGCGCGGCTATTTGCGTGCTTCGCGCCGACCGACGAGGCCATACCGCGCGATTAATTCCGCGGACGATATATAAACCGAGCGATTTGTCCCGACATTCCGCGATGGGTGGTACACGCGTAACGCTTGTAAGCGGCGCTGTTCCAGCCGAGTGGGGAAAAAACGTAAAGCTCGAGGGAGAGGCCGGGGTCGACTCGTATTAATGCGACGCCGCGTCGCGAGAGAAGAAGAAGCGTCGTCGCCGGGGAGAATTGCCCTCGAATGCGAGTTTATAATTGCCAGCGTCGGCGGACGCGGACGCGGCGCGAAGGGATCGTTAAACGACGGTAATTCGATTTGCTCGCGTCTCCGATCGAAGGAGCCGGCTTGCATTTCTACGGCGTCTCTCTCTCTCTCTCTCTCGTCGAGAGTCGGGGAAGGTGGGTTCGAAGGGAGATCCCTTAAGGCGCCAACGCTCTCTCTCTCTCTCTCTCTCTCCCTTTCCGTCTCTTTATCCGCGAGACGAGGAATAAAACCGNCGACGTGAAATCTGGAAAAGCGAAAGACCGAGCGGCGACTTTCTAGCCGCTGACCAACGACGATCGGGCCCGATCGCTCGCCGTTCCCGGTTAATTATATTTTCGTTGCGCCCCTCGCGCTAATGGACCTCTAGAATTTTAATTGGACCGATGTTATCGCGTAAACACCTCGCCTCGGGATTGTTCGAGGCCCGTGGAAGGTGTCGGGGACAGGGTTTGCTCGTGAACGATCTATCAATCGCGATGGCACGTGTCTGGGCGGAGCAAACATTAACCGTAGCATCGTTAGACGCGACAGCTTGGTTCGAAGGGAGATCCCTTAAGGCGCCAACGATCTCTCTCTCTCTCTCTCTCTCTCCCTTTCCGTCTCTTTATCCGCGAGACGAGGAATAAAACCGTCGATAAACCGGATAAGAACCGAGCCGTCACGAAAGGCTGAATTCAGCAGAATCCGGTCGCGATAAAACCTGAATTCGGTACGTTCTAACCCCGGCTAAATCGAAACCCGCTAGAACAGGTTTACCGCGTAATCCAGTCGAAGGAAACTCGTTTCCAGAAACCGACTTTGCTGGTCAATTACCTAACTATCAGCTCGAACAGCTCGAACTGGTCGAACACCTTACAGTACAGATGCAACACCCTGACGCAGGCCCACTTCATGCCGGGCCAGCGTGCCAGGCTGAGATCCAGCCCATCCTTCAGAGGACACTTGCCGATCGCCAGGCTCCGCTTCAATTCCGCCCCGGAGATGGTCGGGAACCGATTCTTCCGGTCGAGCATCGGGTTCCTCCGGCCGCGCGGCGTCTCTTCTCCGCCGGGGATCAGTCCTCGCTTGATCTCGGCGCCGGAGAGCGTCGGGTACCTGTCCCGACGGTCCAGCGACGCCGTCTTCCTGTACAGGTCCTTCTCGGGCACCGAGGGACACCTGGCGCGGATCGAATCGTGAAACGGAGGACTGGTCGGTCTCTTGGCGGGCTCCGGGATCTTCACCCTGATCCCCTGAGGCTCGGCGCCGGGCGTCGGCACGCAGGTCACCCTCACCTCCATCTTCTGGCCCTCCTGGCTCGGCCCCTTCGGACTCATCCTGGGACCCGAGCTCGAGAGCAACGTCGGCGTCGTGTGACGCCTCTGAAGTTTGTCGTTCAGGATGAATCGCTCGGTTCTCCACCTTCGATCCTCATCGTACTACCTTCTTCTCTCCGAGACTTTGACACTTTTCCACCGACTCCTCTTGCCGCGTGTTCTCCGCCGAGCGTCTGGGATGATTAATTAAAGACAGGCGAAGGCTTTGCCGCTGCTGCGCGTAATTGCCGCACACAGGTGCACCGGACTTTCGTCCCGAGCGTGAGTCACCGAGACATCGCGACGACGATCGCCGTTCCGGCGAGCGGTGATGGAGAAACGACGCGTCCGCACGCGCGATGATCTCTCTGGAATTTCTGGAAAATCACGCGCGCCAGGGTACTTTCACCGGACAGAAAAACTAATCGCGAAACGACCGAAAGCGGCGCGGATGATCGAACGCTCCTCTCTCTCTCTCTCTCTCTCTTTCGATCTGCTCTACCCCTCGCGAGGTCGCTGCGACTCGCGGAGAAACGGAGGACGACGATTCGTTTCGTCACCGACGAACGGTCCGGAAAAATTATTACGCCTAGACGCCGACGGACAGGCCGGCGCGCGCGTGGCCGAATTTATTTTCATTGCGGAAATCGCCACGGTTCGCGAAGTCGCGCGGTTATTTATAGGGAAGATGATCCTCCGGGTTAGCCGCGCGTGCCGCTCGCGCGAGGAATCCTCCGATCGAGGACTTCTCCGAGTTTGTCCGCGTGTCTGCAAGGTCGGCGGAATCTGGTTCCGCTCGAAATCCCATTTTCGCGCGTGGATATCGCTATCGGCTGTCGATGGCTAGCGCGATAACGCGCGGAGGGAATTTTCGGAGCTGTTGCGACTCTGCGCGACGAGCTAATAGAATCGGAGTGCTGTTCGCTGTCGCGACGAGATAATCCTAAGGAATCTAACGCGTGGAAGATAACGGAAGGAGGGAAGGGAGAAGGACGAACGGAAAGGAAGCGAGGTCTGCTATCGACCCACTCTCGCGTTCCGAGGCGAACGAATAGGAATCCTCGCGGATTGATCCCACGCTTTCCGACTCGGAAACGTCCGTGGAAACGCGGAGCGAAACGCTGGTTCCATCGGAGATTTCTCGCCGGGAAGGCCAGCCACCGCGGCAGGGGTCTATGTTGGCGGAGCGATTAATCAATTATCCCGGATCGGAGCCGCCTCGAGGAAGACTCGGTTGTATCATCTTTCTTCCATTTCTGAAACGGCTTTACCTGGAAGCCGGCTATTCCGTCACAGGTGAATCATCGGGAGCGCGCGCGAGCGGCAAGAGCGGAGCGGAAAGGGCAGGGGTCGGTGAGTTAGTCAGTGGTGGAATCGCGCCCTGGCGAATTCGTTTGCCAAGAACGGAAAGCGTTAACGAGACCGAGTCGTATTTTCGGTCGGTCGGTGATCGTCCGTCGGTCGTTCGGCAGAAAAAAAACAAGGCTGAATCATCGCTCGATCCGCGTCCGCCGAAATCCTCTCGGACTACGACCACGCCGAGTGGCCGATGATAAAACCGTCGCGGCGATAACGACGCGGAGATCGGATTGAAGGAAGAAAGGATGGATCGGCGAAGGATTTGGAAGGGAGAGACGTGGCGCGAAAGGTGCGAGGAGGCAGAGAGGTTCGGCGCGAAGAGGCCGGAGAGCCGCGGCGTTATCGCGATCGGACACTGGACGGTTAATGGCTGTTAATTGGATAAATGTTGGCTATATTAAGCGGCGGCGATGCTTGGCCGGTGGAAATAGCCCGGCTGGCGGGATAACGCGCAGTTTCGCGCTGTTTCGTCTTCCCGCTGGCGTGTTTCGTCTATCGGCCGCGCGACGGTCGATGGTTTTTCGAGCCCTGGATCGTGACTGGCGCGTCTCGCGTCCTCGTCGAAAGGGAAATCGACCGGGGGAGAGTACGGCGTCGCGCGCGATCCGCGTCTCGATCTCGATCGGACCAGAAACAGCGTCGCGATAAAAATACGTGGAGGTAATCCCGGCTCGCACTTGCCGTCGTTTCCGTTTACCAGCGAGTCTAGACCGTTCGACCTCCGCCGCGGCGTCTTCGCTAAAATATATATCGCCTACCGTAACAACTTGCACGTGTGTACACAGAACCGCGGTACGCGCTTGCACCGTTATTACACCGCCAACAGCACCACTGCGTCGAACGCGAGATCCTCTTCCACTCTGTCTTCGAACGGTCGCCGCGATTCCTCGAAGGGCGGAAAGAAAAGGGAAGAAAGGGACTCGGGCGATAGAGAGGCGCGAACGCGGGAGATTCGAAACGGCAAGGCGCGGCGCGTGCCGCGTAGCAGAGTGCATTCGCAGAAGGAGCGTACTTCAAACTGGCGCCATGAGATTCGAGGAGGACGTAGGTAGGTGTGTACCTATAGTTAATACCGGGTGGCCCGTGAAACAGTGCGGCCCGGTGGCGCAGGCGCGGGCGACGCGGATCCCTCGGATGTCGTCGAAAGCTCAGACAGACCAAGCTCCCACCTTCTGTCGTCGATTGCAACCGAGTGGAATTAGAAGCGCGAGCCGAGCCGCGCCGAGCCGAGCCGCGCCGCGCGCTGATCCGCGATTTACGCGCGCTACCAGTCCTCTCGCGCGTCCAGCCTCGACGAAGCGTGGACGAAACGTCGCCACGGTAGACGTCCGATCGACCAACTACCGATGCAGGCGGGGGTAATGATCGACAGTCGGTGGATTCGACACGCTCCGCGAGCGCGTAAGCAACTCTGCTCGATAAGCCGCGTTCCACGCGTAAATCACGGTGTAAGACGACGCCGTGGTATTTCGTCGCGGATCGTTAACGCGCTTGTTCGACGCTTGTTCGACGCTTGTTCGACGCGCGGTCAGCGCTTTCGGCGTCCGACCGATACCGGGAATCCAGCGGGAAATATCGACCACGTCGCGCGGGAGTTTCCCTTTTGCTGTGGACGCGCGGACCGAAGTCGGAGGAGCGTTTTACGAATGGTTTAACCCCTGTCGCTTGCGGCGCACCGTCTCGCTCGGACGCGGCCACCGGCCAGAGGAAAATTACCCCGGCTCGGCCGTTTCTCGCCAGCAGTCCACTTTAATTATCCTCGTTATTATTTATGCAGCGTAATCTCGCCGCGATGCGGAAGAGAAATCGTCTTTCCTCCGTTTCGCGAAGATTCCAGTCGTAAAAGATTTTCTTCGCCTAAATCGCGTCCATTGCGGTGAAAGGATCTCTCTGTCTTTCTTGGCAAACGTCGCCTATCTTCTCCGACGTTCTCGGGGTCGATGCCGATCGCGGATCGCCGAATTTCCACCGGTCGGCCACGCGATTTCTTCCTCGAGATGTAAATTTAACGCGCCGCGTGGCCCGGCGCGCGAGGTGAACGCGCCGAGAATTCATGCCGCATTTCCCGCGCAAACTGGAGGAACTGTCACGGCCAGTATTTCGTTTTTCGCGCTTACGTAAGAGGAAGAGACCGGTAATAGAGCGCGATCACGGGAAGCGGCCGAGCCTCCCTCGAGAGCCGCGCAGCACATTTGCCACGAAAATATGACATAAGCCGACGAGGTTTTGGCATCCTCGGCCGACCACGCGCAAGACAGCCTGTCGTAAACACACGCGCTCTTTTTGGATTTTCGCCCGTTCCTCGCAAGCCTTCCTATGGGCAAACGCTTCTCTCTCTCTCTCTCTCTCTCTCTCTCTCTCTTCCCCTCCGTCTCGAAGCGGAGAAGAAACGGAGAGATGCGACGCGATCGAAGATCGAACGGTACCCGGAATAGGAACCGAACGAATCACCTTGGCAATGAGTCGCTAACTTATTCTGGTACGGACGTGAGTGAGATTTATTTGACGTACTCATATATTTTGGCTAGCCACGGTTTCTAGGACGTTCGCCGCGAATAAGCGTCGAACGCCTTTGAAACAATAAACCGCCATTTTCGATCTCGATCGCGACATCGTGAAACTGCGCAGACCTCTCGCCGCTCCGAGAGAGTAAATTCCCAGACGCGGGGCCTAGTTGAAAGCGTCGAGAAATCTCCGATCCCCCGACGCGATAATCTCCGTTATCGGACGAGTTGTCCGCAGCGAGAATAATCGTTTCATCGACCGCTGACGCGTTCGATCTCGCATGGAAAATAGCCGCGTAATCGCGAGAACGGCGAGACGAGTGGCGGTGTCGATATCGGACAGGTTCGAGGATGATTTCGCGGTGTGAATAATTCGCGTTGCGCAAACAGCTCGCGGCTGGCCGCAGGTTCGGCGAAACACCGGCTCGAAATACGCGCGATACGCGGTTGCAAAATTTCGCGTTTGCCGGGGCGGATGAAAAACGCGAGGTTGCTCGAATTCGCCTCTGCGGCCTGCGACTAACCAGTCGCGGTAAATTTAAACGGAAATTGCTAAATTCCGTCTCGTCTGTTCTCAACGAAACGTAAATTGCCTCGCCAAGATTAAGCGACATTGACGCACGAACGACTAAATCGTTCGTGTCACGCTGCCGAGCATCGGCCTGATTCCCATTCGTCCGACGAAAGGAAATCCTCCGTGTATTCGTTGGAAGCTCGCGACGACGAATACGAGCTGAAATTTCCGGATAGCCGTGTAAATCTCGGTCCGCGACGAGATCTCTCGCGAGACGAGACGAAATTGGCCTTAAATCAGTCCCACCCGTGGATCGAAGCCGCCTCGGGTTTCCGTTGTTTTCCGGGAAACGCGGAAACTCGCGAGGTTTCCTCGGCTTCCCGGGAACATCGCCGACTTAGCCTCAGTTACGTAATTTAGCCTTTAAAAGAGATTTCCCGAGGAAATCACGTGCCCTTACAGCGTGGAAACGTCATCGTGGCTGGATCGATCGTAGGCGCAGCGAGCGCATTCCTCTTCGTGGATATCGTGCGGCGGACCCGCGAGCGGGGACGGGGACGCACTTGCCGGGCCCAGGGGGTAGTTTCTCTGAATGCCTCGTCTCCTCATCGCGAAATTCCGTTCTCTCGAGGGGAACCGCGGCGTTTTCTTCCGCATCTCGGTGAGCTCCTTGACGGAGAGGCCGTCGTCCCAGACCATGGCTGTTGCACGAACTCGCGGCGCACGAACCAACCGACGACTATCGATCGGCAGAGGCGGGCGTATATCACTGACTAATAAACCGGCCCCGATCCGCGTGCACCCGCCGGCTTATCGTCCGAAACGCAAACACAATGGCGAGCCGAGATAAGAGCGTAGAATCGGTGAGAAGCTTTCGGTGAATCACGAGGTGACTCGACCTTCGGCTGCGACAACACTGAAACCGAACGCGACCGAATGAGGCCAGTCGGCTGAACGACGTCTCATTGGATCTCCCCCTGGTCGACAAATCGAATTAACTTAACGCGGTTAGAGAATCTACCGGTGCGAGCGGTCCCGTCTCTCCGCGGACCGAGCCGCGCCGAGCGGCTACGCGCGATTTCTCCGCTCGAGCATCGTCTACGCGGCAGCTCCGGCAAAGGAACTTCCACGTCGATCCGCGCGCGACTTTCGACTGGCCGGTCGTCCTCCAGCCTGCCGCGCGTCGCGTTCCGCTCGAGAACAGCTCGTTCCGACCTTCGCTCCCTAGTTTCCATTACAAACGTTTTTCTTTCCAATCGGTCCGCGTCATCGTTACCGATCGTTTCTACGTTCGCGGATGAAACCGCGAAGCTCCACCGTCCGAGCATTCCCGAGCGCGTAACTCTCCGTTCAGCCGACTACCCACCGCGTAATCTCCTCGAAATCCCGCTGGATCTCGAGTCCCGGACTCCTCCGGGCCGTTGAGAAGGTTAATACCCAGGTTGAAACGCGTAACAGACGCCACGTGAATCACCGCGTCGCGATTACGCGGCAGCCATAGCGGGATCGCGAAGCGTTGGAAAGCCTCTAATCGGGACTCGAACGCGGCGCGAAAGCGGCGCGTACGCGCGCTGAGACGACCGACAGCCGCCGCTATTGGGCAATTGAAGAGAGAACCTTGTTGCTCGACATTGAGTCGGACTTTGACTCTGCCCGGTCTGGCAGCTGCAATCGCGCCAGCCTCGCCTCTAATCGGGCCCCTTCTCCTCCCGCTTCCTCCGCCATTCCATCCCGACTTGGAAGATCTTATCGCCGGCTGTTTACGCCCGGTCATCGATCGCCGATCGAGACGAGGGAAAAAACGCCGGTTTCCTTCCGCGAGGGAAATTTCACCGCGAACCGCGAGCGCGCGATCCCCGAGGAACCGACGCGACGATCAGAGACTGGTGAGAACGAGGGAGAAACTGCGACGCCTGGCTGGTGTCCTCGTCGATAAGGATTATCACGGACGAATAACCTCGTTATCTCCGGCTCCGGTGAAGCGTTCCCGTGGTCCCTTGCCGCGGGCCACGCTGAAACCACGTTTAACGCGCATTTGCATACAATCGGATTCTCGAAAGCGCTTTATCTCGCGCGATTATTTCTGTCGCGTATCCGCGGGAAAAATTTGTCCGGTTTTCGCCTACCCAGCTTCCCAGTTTAGCCCGGAGTTTTTCAGCGTCGGCTCGCAGCCGCGCGTAAGCGGCTTACCGCCGCCAGATGTAATATACATACTTTCAGACCACGATGATCCATCGGTCCGCCTGAAAAACGTTAAGTCTCTAATTGGGAAGTCGGTTGCCGAGAACGGCGATACCTGACGGGTTTCTCAGACGCGTGGAATCCCTACAGCCGAGACCGCTCCTAATCGAATTATCGAGCTTCGCGACGCCGGCTGCCACGAGAATTCCGCGACAGCCGCTTTTTTTCTCGCCTCTCGCTCTCGAGACACTGGATCCGCTCTCGGTAGGGTGGTCGGAAATCGAAGAAGGGGTTGCGACGGTGGTCGATCGGAGACGACCTGTCGCGTCTGTTCGCCTATGTCGCGAAAGGAGACTCGCTCGATTACGTAGGTGGCCGGCTGCCAACGGATTTACAACTCGGAACGCGACACGACGCCGGCACGCCGCTCGTTCCATCTTTCTCCGGGTACCGCTGCGCGTGATTATTTAGGGGCGGGAAAGGGGGGCCGATTGGACTCACCGATCGTGGTGACAAGGAAGAAGGTCCTCCTTGCCGAAGACGCGAGCGTAGCTCGAGCTCTCCCACTTGGCGCCCATCGTGGTCTCTCTCTCTCTCTCTCTCGCGTGTGTCGCGTGTTCACTAGCGCGCGAGGACGTGGCACGTGCTCGCCACGTGGAACGCGACGCGATCCGCCGCTGATCCTCCGAAAGAAACTGAGAAGATCGAGACGAGGACCCGTCGGCGGCCTCCGAGGCCGAGGGGAGCGGCGCGAAGCGAGGAAATTTGACAGCTCTCCCGGCCCGGTTCTCCAGCCGCGCGCCAATCACTTTATCGCCGAGTTATTTGTTCCGATAGCGCCAACGAACAACCGGTCGATCATACTCTAAATTTAGCGCGGCTGGCCGATCGGCCTGGAGCCCGAGCGAGTCCGAGCGAGTCCGAGCGCGACGATAGATATTACGCGGACTCACGCACCGAGGCGCACGCACGTCCGGCGGAGAAGGCAGGGATAAACGCACTGCTGGGGAACCGGCCGTTAGCGGCCGTTAACGCGGATCGAAATCGTCGAGCTTCTTCCACCCTCCCCTGCGCCCGAGCTGGTGCGCTGTCAATGCCAGCTGATCGCGCCGACCGGCCGCCTTTACGCGCTCCGTGATTTATCGCTGTCCCGGAGTATAATGCTCCCGTTCATCGCTTCCTCGCAGCTGGAACGCCGCTTTCGGCAACCGCTTCTCGGAGTCCAGCCTCTCCTTCCTCGACCCCTCTGGCTTTCGAACCCGGCCACGTTTTTCCCGGGAAAGAAGAAGCCGAGCGACGCCGGTTTCCGGAATCCGGCGGCTTCGCCGAAGGACCGGCGCGTGTTTATCGGCGCGCGGTTCCGCGAGGTTGACAATAGGCCCGATAACGAGAATAGATTCGGAGAGTTGTCGCGAGGAAAACAATCGACGCCGAGGAGTGTCGCAATCGGTATGTGGAGAACATTATCGGACAGCGAATGAACGCCTACGCGGCACGTCGCTCGGCTGTCTTTCGATTTATTCCAGCGGAATAATTTATCCGCGTCTGCCGCGGCTATTACTTCACGCGCGCCTGTCGCAATCGCGGCATTAACGCGCGTCTCGGCCGATTTTCCCAATCGGAAATCTATCCGCTATCAACGAGATCATCTTCGGGAGTCAGCCTACGGTTCTCCGGGACCGACCGGGGTAAGGAACGCGATTCCCGGCGCGGTGTGCCCGCGTAGAAAGAGGATCGTTAGGAGGAGAACCGTGTAAACCGAGGAGAACACGGTTTCGCGGGCAATTCTAATCCCTCGCGTGCTTTCCTCACCCACGCGTCGCATTCCCATACCACGACGACGACGACGACGACGACGTCGCGGCGTGATTACGCTTACGCGTGCACGCGGCTAGTCGTAGGAGAACGCGAGTACGATCCGCCGCGCCGATATGATCCGAGCGCGAGAGTAAACGCTCTTTACTCGCCGGCGATTGCATCGCGCGCCTGTTGCGCGATCGCCGCGCAGATGTAACTCGCGTTATGCGAAACTGCAATTGCCGGTCCGCCGCGTACGCGGCGATTTAGCACGGCGGCTGGAAAGATTCAGCGGGATCGAAGAACCAAGCGACGAAACGCGTTTGTTATTAATATTACGGTACGCGCTAGCGTTTATCGCGGTGCATATGATTTTTTATCGCGGCTATTTTTAACCGGTGACGAGCGATCTATCTTTTACCGTGCGCGCATTCTCACGTCTCGACGGTAAAAAAGAGTCTCGCGATTATTTAGCAACGATTTATCGTTCGGCTGGAATTAATACCGGGACATTTTTGTAATCGAATCGCGAGACGAGTGTTTATTTCGATGGCGTCACCTTGCATCTGCGTCTATTTTGCTTCGGGGAAGATAAGGGTTCCACGAAACTACGCTCTGGATGATGCGAGGGCTGATGTCACCGATAGGTACAAGGGCCCTCCTAACGGGCCCGAATACTATTGCTTTATTACATCGGACAACTTTTAATAAATCTTATTTTAACGAAATACCACGGAATGGTGTATATAATCGCGAGGGCAGCTCCGCTTCCTTTTCCTCCCACCAACTCGAACAAGCGTGTCTTTAATCCGGTAGACCGATAGCTGAGTCACGTAATACGCGATATCCGCGTTGGATCCCGCGATAGTTCCTTCTGGACGTCGTGGATCCTTGGTGGAAGTGTTTGCCAGCGATCTATTCGAAGAAACGATCGCGTTTCTCGACGCGTAAAGAGAGTATCGGTCCCTGTTCCGACGTATCGTCGATAAAAGCAGCGCGGACTCGCGCGAAAGAGTTACGAGAGTCTTAAAAGACTCGTTGTAGGGAAATGGGCGATTCGCAGGATCTACGAGAGGGAATGCCGAGAGAAACGCAATACGGTTGGTGGATGTTGGGTCTCGATGCGTAGTCACCTCCACGTGGTGAGACCTGGTAATCGGTATAGTCTCGCGAGAATCTCTCATCGGAAGACTACACCGAGCTAAGTACTGCGCGCTAAATTTAAGCCTCTCGTAATCCAGTTAAAATTGCCGGCAGTTTTTCTCTGAAACTCCCGAGTCGCGGTGCCGAGCGATAACTGCCGTGTTGAAATAAAAATTAAAACGGATTAAGCCGGTTGCAGATTCGACGGTCGTGTTTGCTCCGTGGTTTATCGGGGTAATAGACGCGTGTTTTCTTCGCTTTGCCTAATTGAAGCGTAATTTTCGTGATTAGTAACCGCTATATCCAGCGACTGCCTCTGTCGAGGGAAAATTAGGTCCGCGTAGGGACGGAAACACTCGTCGTGTATTAGACACGCGTTGCACTTCGTTTGCCATACCGCATTGTCGATCGGTGACGCGAATGGAATGGAAATGACGTTTCCAAGTCGAACGACACACCTTCGAGTTAATTATATTTCGCGAGAGAAACGTCCAGGTGCTACCGGGTTCCAAAGTTCAGATTTTTTATCTTTGGAAACGAGAAAAACTCACAAAAGATTAGATCAGGTGATTACGGAGAAAATTCGAGTTGCCAAGACGCTGACGCAAAGTTTTCGTAACTTTAAATCGTTTCTTAGAATCGAACGAACACTTCCCAAACGTAACTCGCGGATTTGACAAAATGGAAGGTCTCTTCTTTTTGGAAACCTTCTCACCCGTTTGCAAATGGTTTAGTCGTACGCTTAATCCTTTTTTTCTCCAAGTCTCGCGAGAAATTTCGAAACGAAGCACGGAGTCACCGAAGACGTCGCTACAAGAGAACGGTTTATCTCAGGCTCGTGAAATTTCATACGTTTATAGATAACGCCGTAAACTGCGTTCCGCGCTCTATCGGACAGCGTCAACGAGATGTCAGTGAGAAAATCATTCTGCGAACTTTTTAAACAAAGAAGTTTCTTCCCGAGACTGATTGCGAGTTTCGAATCAGAAAGAGAGAGAGAGTCGGAAACTGTTACCATCGTATAACACTTGGATGACGGCTTAACGATTATCACCGGTCTCGTTTTGCATTTGATACGCGGCCGGTTGCTCGATCGATCTTTAGGATTTAGTGGTTTGTTTTAAGCAGTCGGAGATAGTCGGCTGAATTATCGAAGTGTTTACCAGTGTCGGAGTTATTGCCGGTTTATAGTGAATAAATATCTCGGTACTTTACAGGCGGTTAAGTCAAATAAATAGCCGGGCCGCGTGCCGCAAGCTCCCCAAGCTGGTGGTGGCTCGCGGAATATTAAATATAGAGCTTTGACACACATAGAATGTCGCGTGATCGTCGCGCGCGTTCTCGTAAATAAGTATTCGCGACGCGCGTGACACGCGTTTTTTTCTTTTCGCCGACTCCTCCGGCGTGACACCGCGACCCCGCCGCTGCCGCGGCAGCGTCGATGACGTCGCGGCGGCTGAAAACCGCGCGGCGATCGGAAAGGACCTTGGGAAAAGCGTTTCGTGTCGCGATCTGTTTGTCGAACGGCTTATAGCCGTGCCGCTAAGTGATTCGCCACGAGCCGCGGCGAAACAGCTAGGCTAGGGTGCGCGCGATATTTAGCAGAAATGTCACCGGCTACCCTTTCCTCGCGCCGCTCGAATTACGCTTTCTAACGAGCGACCGAACGCGTAAAAGCTGCGATATATCCAGCCGAGTCGCCGAGAAACGACGGCGACCCTGATTCCTCCGCGACGCCGTTCCGGTCTCCTTTTTCTAACGCCACGGGCTCGTCTCGTCATGGCTAGGTAGCGCGGTAAATCAATTCGGCCGTTAAAGTCACCGCGATCGCGTTTTGCTAAGGTCTTCGCGTTGTCACCGATCCGCCTGCTTTCGTGTCAGCCTCGCGTGTCCGAAACCAGCATCGGAATGTTCCGCGATGGGAAGAAAGGTGGGAAACTCGGAGAAGCGGAGAAGCACGGCAGCGATTCGTAAAAAATGTCCGGTTGCTGGTCTCTGCGGAGCGGTAGGTGCGCGATCGGAGTAATCTACGCGATAAACTTCTCGCTCGCGGAGAATAACGTAATTCCCGAGGCTCGTGGGTTCTGGAGATGCGCTGAGCAGAAGCGCGAACGGGCGAAGAGAATGGCGCGAATTAGCGTGCAGACGAGGCGCGACATTGCGGCAAGGACGATTCAATAATCGGGTATCCGGAAAAGTTGGGCGCATCCTGGCCGCAGCTGCGAGTCCAGGAACTNCGGGTATCCGGAAAAGTTGGGCGCATCCTGGCCGCAGCTGCGAGTCCAGGAACTTCGGGCGATGATGTCAGAGAGCGGAACGCGCGGCTGGATACGCAGACGGTCGTTTTTGGCCGGGAAACCTCTCGAGCCTCGGCCGACCGACAAAAACCGGTGGTTTTCGGTCGAACGACGACACCGCGAGGCAGTCGTGAGTAAGAAAGTCAAAGTATAAAGGTGATCTCACTGCGCGGCACGCGTGGGTGACCGACATCTCGTCAGAGACCCACACGCGCCGCGTCGCACCTGCGCGTCCTTAAGCGTCCTCGCGCGGATTCGTGTCTGGCCGAATCGCTCGGCGAGCGGACGTTCGCAATGACAGCCGAATCTTCGAGGAAAGGATCCAGCGGAGAGGGCGCTGTCCGATTGGCCGGAGCCCAAAAAACCGAGCGGGAATCGTAGGAGGAATGTCGCGCGACTGGATCGACGCCTTCCGCGCCAGTCCCTCGACTACCAGAGCTTTGAGCTTCGCGACGATCAAAGCGAAGACGCGTCGACATCAAAGGCCTATCTCCGCGTAAACCAAACGTTTATTCACCGCGAGGAATCGACCGAGCAACCGTCGATACCGCGTTCTTCAAACCGAACCGCGGCTCTCTTCGACCTTGCGTCCTCCCGCGATCGTGCAACGCTCTGAAAATAAGTCGAAACCTATCCTCTTCCCTGTGGATCGGACAGTCGGAGGACGATCCGGGAAGATCCTGGACGGATCGGAATCGAAACGGATACCGAGGTCTCGAGGTAGCGAGTACTTAGCCGCGAGTTAGTTGGAAAAGGCCAGGGACGCCGGCGGCATTGGGCGGACCGAAAATAGGCTTTTATCGTGTTTTCGGAAGCGGGAACGGTGGGTGCCGGCTGTAAATCAGCGTTTAGAGCGTTTAAAAACGCGATAGGTGGGCCGATTTAAAATAGACGCTCGGGCCGCGCATCCGCGCCCGATAGGCAGCGTTAAATCTCGCCAGACGAAAAGAACCCAGCCCCGGTGACTTTCTGCGTTTCGTCATTCGATATTCCAGCTTGGAAACGGAGAAGCCGCGGTTGCGGCAATTCCACGCGCGGCTCCGAACCCGCACCGGCTCGCCGCGATTCCGCGCGGGACAATCATTCTTTTTCTCCCCCGGTCGAGCTTTCGACATTCCCCGCTCGTCCACCGACTGTCCTCGTGACACTTTTCGCTAAACCGCGGACGTCTGCTCGTCCCACTCGGGAGATGATCGTCAAAGTTCGTGAGAAGAATACCGGTTGCCACACCGGACGAGGTTGACACGGGAATTTTAATCACCCGCCGTGTGTTTCCAGCTGAAAATAACTAGACCTGCATAGCGAACCTGCGCCGCGCTCTCTCCGGGTCTCTCTCTTCCTCTCGGTCGGGATAATTCCAAATATTACATAAAAATAGACGCGTGTAAGCGACGCGGGTTGCGACACGCGCGTGCGCGCTCGCCACGCGAAGGTCTGCCGTCGACCCTACGAGGAACGGTTCACGATTCCGCTGCTCTCGGACGACCCGCTGCCAGAAGCAACGGACACGCATCCTAAAATCTGTCTAAAATTAACGATTAAAAGCCGGCTCGCCGAGGTGGCGAGCGTGACTCTTCGAATCCACGGCGCGAAAGAAACATGGCGGGTCGCGTCTCGCGCGATTTTACCGGATCTTGGCGAGGGGTAGGTTTTTGGAGAAAGATCGGACGCGCGGTGCGGTGCGGCGCGCAACAGTTTGGCGGCGAACCGGAGCAACAGGTGCCCGAGACCGCTCGGAGGAGAATCGATGAAAGCCACTGGCCGCGTAAACTAGTCCGCGATCGAAATTAATACGACGAGGCGCCGCGATGGGTGTCGCTAGGATTCGGTGTTACCTATGCGCTGGTCTCGCAGTGGCGAGAACAGGTATCGAAAGGCAGCTGCCACGCGGCAGCGCTGAGATCTCGGTGCATCGAGCCGATGCAGCTGATGCACACAGGGTGGCAAATGGAACGGACTGGAATCACCACTGGGAGAAGGCGCGCGCGCACTCCTCTGCGTCGCGCGAGCAGAGTTCCAGCAATCGAGCCAGTCGCGCAACAGGTACACGCACTGATCCCGGACCTCTGGCAGCTTCTAATCGTCCCACGCACTCGCGCTCCGCCGGATAGGTTACGCAACGCGTCGAGAGGACGCGACGAGCGGATCGGAGCGGAGCGGACAGGTGCCGAGGGAACGCGACGGTCGCGGTGAAAAGGCGAAAACGAACTCGTGCGGTGCTCGCCGGCCCTACACTGGCGCATATCGGCGAAGCACGTGCACGCGCGGCGTGTTCGAGCTGCCAGAAAGAGGCGAGACGACGCGATGCAAGCGAGCTAGCGAGCCAGCTCGCTCGCCAATGACTCACGGCTTCTGCTGCGCGAGGACGCACACGCGGACCGGCGTCGGTGTGCCGGCAGCCTGCGTGACTCGAGTTTCGAGCAATTGCTCCCCGATCCAACACCGATCCAACACCGATCCAGCAAACACCGCTACCGGTTCTACTCGCTCCGCGGAACAGCTGCTCCGCGAATTTGCCGCCATTTCCATCCGACACTCGCGATAAAGCAGCGCGACGGAATGCGATCCGGTGGGCGCGTCTTTCTTCAGCCCGCGCGCGCGAGCGCGCGTCTAGAGCGTTCGATTTTCGCGCGAACGCGTCGGTTTGAACTCGAGGCGGAAAAATGCGGCAGACGAGGGAACCTTGATCTCTAAAAGGCTGCTCGAGGAACGAATTAACGCGATCCATCGAGGTAGAATCTATGCTAATCCGCTGGTTCCACAACTCGAGGGGTTTGCTCCGCCCACGGTCGGAGAGTCTAGTCTAGACCGTATCGAGCCTGGCCTGCGCTAATCGTAAGCCCGGATTGCGCCGGATCTAGGGTATGCAAGGTCTGGTCTAGGTCTAACCAGGCGTACGGTTGAGCAACGATAGCCTACCTCCGTTCCAGCGCTACATCGCCGACGGTGTTTGCAAAATAGTCGATCCACAAGTACGGCCACGTGGTCTCGACGTGCCACGGATCGTTTAGAGCCGCGATGCGCTCGTAAACTCCGCCTAAGTCAGCGTAATTTAACCAGCGAGCAGCGCCGCTTATCGTCTCCGAGCAACTCGCTCGCGAATTAAGTCCCTCGATTCCGGCAACCTTTCCTCTCGCTTCGGCCACTGATAAACCTATAAATACGAGCACGTGTTCCGCGTTTCCCGTAGGAGAACCAAGGAGAGGGAGAGAGAGAGAGAGAGGGAGAGAGAGAGAGAGAGGGAGAGAGAGAGAGAGAGGGAGAGAGAGAGAAAGAGCAACGCGTTCTAGATTATCCCGGTTCGGCCGGGGTTGGTAAATGAGAAGCGTGTTCGGCGTCGAGTGCCGCGGCGCGCTCTCGTAAATCGATTAACGTCGAACGCTCGACCGGCGCGGTATCGACGCCTATGCGTCGCCGATTTCGTCTGGTCGACCGCGGTCGAAAATACGTCTAGCGACTCGTCGGCGCGTATCCGTTCGCGTTTATTGCGTAAATTATCGACGCGCAGGGGCGTAGGCGGTGGAAACGCGGCTCGGTAAACGGAGGCGCGGTCGAGCGCGTAAACTTTGATGGAAATGAATTCGTAACGAGTGGAGTGCAGCGCGTAAAATTAAAGGCACGACACGGTCTGATCTCTGTGGAACCGAGCGTCGCCGCGTTTTATTGGATTTAAGTGAAAGCGGGACGACGTCTCCGTTGTTTCGTAAGCTTAGAAACGCCGATCTGTAACACCGTCGCGGCCGCGCCTTCCAGCCGACGATTTATCAATCGGCGGACACGCGACAAGTAAAAGCTGAAAGACGGAAGCAGCCGCGAAGACGTAGAGCGTCCCTGATCGATCGGTCCACGCCGCTTTCCCCGAGTTTCGGCCAATTCTGCTTACTTTTCTCCTCTCGGCCGTGGAGACCCGGGAACGAAATGCCGGGAGAAATGTGGGTCGAATCTGCGTCGCCCGGCACAGAATTTCGCAATGTTTCTCGGTTCGCGAATGGAAATCGTAGACGAGGCGAGACCGCGAGAGATCGAGCAACGACACGGTCGAAGGGAGGCGAATTAATTATCTAAATTTATCGCGGCCGAATCGGACGTGACGACGACCGTCTTCGTTCGCACGTGTCAACGATTTATTTTTGAAACGAGCTATGACTGGCGCCGGAATAATGGTAACCGTGCTCCTAGCTAACGTCCGGCCTTCTTCTTCCCGGCTAACGAGCCCTGCGCGGACCACCGCGAAATATCGCAACGGCAAGAAGAGCCGATGGCGATAAATCCGGCCGATCTCTAACCGTTATGGACCGTTTGGATTCGGGTGATTATAGGCGGTATAACTGTGAATCCATCTGCGCGGGTCTAAACGCAGTGGAGCACGACGCCGTGTCCGTGTCCCACACCTTTCTCTCTCCGGGGCACCGCGATGCTGCGAGGAGGATCGGCTCTTTGCCTCGCTGCCGGCCAATTAATTCGTTATTACCGCATTGCTCGCCCGTAAATCACCGAGGATAATTACCAACCGGTAATTTCACCGCTGCTCAGTTACGCTCGGGATAATGGATACGTCCGCGGAGCCTTTTGGCCAGCGACTTTGGCACCGTTCCGTCTGGTCCATCGATCACATCGTCGAAATTTCCATCCGACCATTCGATTTTCCCTCTTTCCCCGGCGATCGAGGATAATCGGAGGGCGCGAGAGTTACGCGTCGCGGCTAATGGAACGGGATAATTACTCCGGACAAGCAACCCGATATCCCGATTAGAGGAGCTGGACGATCGATGGAATGCATTAGACGGCGCGCGGCTAATTGAAAGGCGACGGGATTCATCGATCATCCGAGCGGATCGCGGACGAGCGTCAACAGACGTGGGAAAAGCGAAGACTTTGACACCAAAGTGTGTCAGCGCGGCGAGTAGTACGTGGCCGGATGGAGAGGAGACCGATTCGGTTAAATGCCATCGGAGTTCGCGGAAGCTCGTTTCCTCCTCGTACTTTCGTTCCCGCGGAAACCGCCGGCGATTATCGCCTCCGCTCCGAATACCCGGAGATATCGCGCCGCGTTTAGAAAACATTTCGAGGCTTACCTCCACGTGTGCGGCGAGAATCCCAAGCACGCGTCCCCGCACTGCAAACAGGGCTGGCCCTCCTCCACGTCCGTGATCAGGACACCCTGCGATCAAACAGAGAAAAATCCATTTTTCAGTCCTTTCTCTTATTACGCGCGTGTTCGCGGCGCGACGAGCCGAAAGCTGGATAAGAAGAGTGGCCATCGCGGAGATCGGGTCGCGCGTTAATTGCAAAACGGTGAAAGGTTCGGACGATCCTCGCAAATGTCAATCGCCTAGGGGTCTGTTCGACGAGTCCGGTATATACCGTCGCGAGTCGGCGCCTCGACCCGCCGAGACGCTCGGCGTTCGCTCGGTCGCCGAACGGAAAAAACAAGCGGAGGGAAGAGCTATCGAATAAAAAGTGCGTCATCGTTCGGTGCGATCGTGACGCGGTGGTGATTGCGTGCGAAGCGGGACAAGGTCGAATCCGCGAGTCTGCCTGGTAATCGGGAAAAGATTCGAACCGCGCGCGGCTCGATCCCGAGATGCCTCGCGATCGAAGCGGAATCGAAGACGGTTGCCTTTTAAGAGACGTCGATCGGGCCCTCCCACGTGCGCGGCTCTAAACGCCGGTTCGGTGACATTTGGACGCGCGCAGCGGCTTCGAGCGTTTACCGAGCGGAGAGATAAAGGGAAGCGGCGAGGATGGAAAGCTCGTGGCGCGTTGGATGCGTTCAAGAACCTTCCGGCCGGCGTATATGGTCGGTCTGCCCACGCGAAACGGCTCGCGGCTCCGACATCGCCAAATATCGAGTAGACGAGCAAACGCCGCGCGGAAAATATCGAAGCCGATGTGTCTCTAGCTGTCTATATATAGCAATCTCGAATAACGAGCCCCGAGCGAACGCGCGTCGTCTAATTAACATATTTTTCGTCCTGACTCACGAGTGAAAGGACCTGGTGCCGGTTTTTTACTCGGTGCTCGCCGCTGCCAGCTGGAAATCACCTGGAAACTGCGCGCACCTTCCCGCCTCTGATTTATGCAACGGTTTCGCGCGCCTCCTCCGACATTTCCATTTCCATTTCGACTCCGCGCGAATCGAATTACGCGCGAAGAAGCAGGCGGTCGGGCGAGCGATTCGCGGAATGCGCGAAACGAGAGATTCTCGGTCACCGCGCGAATTCTTCGTCGTCGCTATTTCGCGCGCGCGCGCGCGCGGCGCGAGTCGTTGACTCCTCGTCCGTTTATAGCGCGGTTAACAGCTTTGTACGCGAGTCCTCGCCGGTCGCCGCGATTATATCGACTCGCGTCGTTAACGACGATGATCGAGGATGGTCGATTACACGGACAAAGGCCCCGGGATTTTTCACGCCGCGGCTCCGGCCGACGAGGAAAGATGCGATCCGCCGCGTACGTGTCCTACACGCCGCGCGACCATTCCGTTTGTGGGCGGTTCGCTGACATTTCCATCACGCGTTAGCCAATAGATGGCGGAATTACGTAAGGACATTGAAAACTTGCGTTAAGTCGGCTGAATGACAGACCGTTAACCCTCCGACCGGCTGGCGCGAGAGAAAAAATGTTCGCTCGGGCCAATTCCGCTCGACCGCTCCGGCTCCTCTGACCAACTTCCACTCGCGGGGGAAAACGAGAGAGGTTCTCGCTCGAGAAAGTTCGCGCTTTAGCCCGTGGCGAGCGGCGTCCGCGCTCGAAGAAAGACCAAACCGGCCGAGTAACCGGCGGATTAATTAAAGGATCAGCTGGTCGCTTCTTGCTCGCGACCTGGCCCAGGATATCTACGTGCTAGAGCGGCGCGAGTCGGAAACGGCCGAGCTTGGACGAAGAACGAGTCGCATATAGGGTTGGATTGGAATCAAAGAGTTTCACTGGTCAATTTGAAATTTAATCAAAACTTTCTACATTTACTCTCTCATATGTATATGTTATATAGATATGTATATATATATATATGTACGTATATGTATATGTATCCGATAATTTTATAAAGATAAATCGGTAATTGCTCTCGTAATTACTTTCACTTGTTTCATACATGTTGGTCGAGTCCGTTTCTC
This sequence comes from Euglossa dilemma, assembly GCA_002201625.1. Classification (NCBI taxonomy): domain Eukaryota; kingdom Metazoa; phylum Arthropoda; class Insecta; order Hymenoptera; family Apidae; genus Euglossa; species Euglossa dilemma. The sequence goes on along the minus strand of NIJG01000134.1, from coordinate 4,227,909 downwards.
GTATCGGAGCAGCTGCCCGGTATAACTGTACGTGTCTAGACATAATGAAAAACATAACTGGCGCAGAACCAGCTAGAGAATAAGGCGGGTAGCGTGTAGCACCGTGTAGTTATCGGCGCGAACGACACGGCGATAGAAAAGCGTGGCAGGAGCAAACCGCAACTAACGACCGATCGGCCGCGAGCAAATGGCGTGAAACGCGGCAAGAAAACGTTCGCACCTTCCAACGATCCAGCACCGGCACACACTCCACGCCTATACTCGTCCCCCATCCAGCTTGGAGCGGCGTGTCGCCCGGTGAAAATCGGAAAAAGAATATCCGTGGCTCGAGCGGGCCGATTACGAGCATGCAGCACCACTCGGACTCGCCTGGATCCTCCGAACCGTTACCAGACTCGCGCTTTCATCTTCTCCATCGATTTATGAATATCGCTTCTCGCTTCTGAACCATAAAGGACCGATCGAACGCAATTGACTCATGAAAATGCCATACCCCTTCGCGGTAATTCCAGACTCTTCTCGAAGGTGTAGAAACGCCTCTTCCTGGTACACAGCCGTCTCCGCGAGACCCTCTCTGTCCCCGATGATCCTCCGCCACATCCTTCACCTCCACCTCCTCCTCCACCTCCTCTTCCTCCTCCTCTTCCTCCTCCGCCTCGTCCTCGCCGCTGTCCTCTTCGTCCTCCTCCGCCTCGTAACGCCTCCGTCTTGCCGCGTACGAGTCCTGCGCCAGCCGACGTCCGCGTCTCCTCTCCGCGGGCATCTCCTCCGGACTCGATCGAATCCTGATGATCGTCGCCCCGTTTCTCTCGCGAGTCGACGCGTATCTGCCCTCTAGATCTACCCGAGGACGCTGCTCGCCGTTCCCGAACCCGTGCGTTTCCGCTTTCGCCTCCTCGATCATCTCGTTGCCCTCGCGGAATTCCTGCATTCCCGTTTCCGGCGAGGGCTCGCGATCCATCTCCGAACGGCCCTCGGGATTCGCGCGGAACGCGCTGTTCTCTCGGAAATACTTGGCCGCGAAGATCCGGTTGCTCTCGTGCCAGGACTTGCTATCGAATTCCTCCCGGTCCTTGCTGCCATCCTCCCGACACTCCGGCCCGTCTCGTTTCGGCGGTGTCAACGGTCTCGAATGCCTGTTCGATCTTTTATCCCCGGCCTCGTGACTCTTCCTCCGAGGAGAGGTCCGCCTCCGAGGAGAGCCTCTCCTCTCCGAGTCCAAGTCCTGCTCGTTCGCGGGACTCGTCCGAGCCGAGGAGTCCTCTTGGAAGCACGCGCCGCCGAATTCCACGTATCGGCCGTTCGGCGAGTGCCTGCTTTTCGGCTCGTCGAAGCTTCGGAAGGACACCTTGGCCGGCTCGCTTTCCCCGACCTTGTACGTCTCCTCGTGGTCCTTGTACGAGATCCCGCCGAATTCCACCGTTTTCTCCTTCAACGAATTTTTACGTCCCGCGTCGATCGAGTGATCCTTCGCGAAGCTCGCTCTGCCGAGGTCCGGCTCTTGATCCTTGTACGAGCGAATTCTGCTCGGATCGCCGTCGAGTTCTTTGAAAGTGATTCTACTGACACCGTCGGTGTGTCCTTTCGACGAACGCTTCCTCTCCTCCTCGTCCTCGCGACTCCTCGACGAGATTCTCCCGTAATCCGAGCTCTGCTCCTTCAACGAGTTCTTCCTTCCTATATCCGAGCTTTGCTCCTTCGACGAACTCTTCCGAGGACCGTGCTCCGGGTCCCTGCCGAAGTATCTCTTCTCCACGTCCTGACTCTTCGAGGAACTCTTCCTGTACGAGTCGTTCTCCTGCTCCTTGAACGACGTCTTTCTGCTCAGGCTGGACTCTCTGTCGCGGGAGTGGCTCTTTCTCCCGTCGCTGGATTTGAACGAACTCTTCCTCGTCACCTGTCGGTCGTGATCCCTCCACGAGTCTTTCCTCCCGAGATCCACGTCCGAATCCTTCAACGGGACTCGTTTCACGCACTCGGAGTCCCTTCTCGGCTCAGGAACCGCTCTCTCGTATCTCTGTATCCGCACGTCGAAATCCTCCGGGTTGCCCTCGTAAACGTAGCTCCTTCTCTTCGGGCTGTCCTTCCTTCGAGGAACGTCGTCTTCCACTTCTCTGGCTCGCCTGTGATTCCTCTCCAACCCGTACGCGTCGTTTCTCTTCTCCGTAAAAGCTTCGTTCGACTTTTCCGTCCTCCTGTCCATCGAACGATTTCGACTCGCCTCTTCCTGCTCGTATTTCTCCGATTCTCGCGGCTTAGACCTGGCAGACCTTCGCTCGTCGCCTCTGTCCCGATCGTTCGCTTCGGCCACGTGATCCGCTCGACCTCCGGTTTTCGGCCTGTACTCCTCCTTCTCGGGACTCGGCGAAACGCGTTCCTTCCTGCACTTCGACTTGTCCTCTTCCCGCGACTTGAATCGTTCTATCATCGCCTTGATCCTCCGATCCGGCGATCTGCCCTCGACGATCGTCAAATTCTCGATCTCTTTCAGCAGCTGGTCCCGCTCGTCGCCTCGCTGGGCCTCGTCCTTACCGTCGCTCTTCGTTCGAGCCAGCTTGGACGTTGGTTTCCATCCGTCCGAGCTCTCCAAGCTCTCCTTCTTCCTAGAGCGACGCGATCCGGCCTGTTCCCGATCGATCGACCCGGTCCTCCCGCGATCCTCCCGCGACGACGCCTCCTCGTGATCGTCGTAACGATCCTGCCTGGATCGGCCGTTCGTCAGTCGAGAGCCGCCCTCGAATCGGTCCGTCTGTTGTTTCCTTGATCCGACGCTGCCGCTCGGCACGATGTCCTTGATGTCCCAGGCGCCAAAGTGCTCCTTGCTCTTTTTGTACAACAAGTCCGCGTCCGCGTTCGCGTGCTCCTTATAGTCCCGTCCGTTCTTGCTCACCTCGTCGTTCTGTTGCCTGGTCATGCCGAAATGGTATCGGTTCGAGCTGTTCTTGTACGACTTTGCGGAACGATCCTCCTGCTCCTTCGTCGACGAGGAACCACGGAGACGTGACATGGTCGCGGCACCGTATCCCACCGTATCTGTCCACTAGCCGGTCGACTCCGCGTCGCGTTGGAAACTTTTCAAGGTTCCGTTACGGTTCTCCGCGAGTGCAGTTCGCCCCGCGCGCGTTATTCCCGTCCGATGACTTAATCCCGGGGATCCTTTTTTCGATCGGTATCGCGCGAGTATCGTCCAGCAGTCCGGCGAGGAGAAATCACACGGCTGGATCACATATCAACGGCGCAGTGGTCCGGTCGCGACTACCGTCGAACAAGCCGCGAGTGACATCGCCGCAGTCGGTCAAGGAACTCGATGCCACTCTTTCGATCGTTCCACACCGCGAAAACTCGTTGTCTCATCGATCCGACGATAACGTCGTGCGTGGATGATCGAGAGAGGACCGAGAGAGGACTCTTCTCTCCTCGCCGCGACGCCAGTACCTTTCGATCCCTTTCGGTGGCTTCTTTTCTTTTCGCCAGAGACCAAGCCGGCTTCGGCCGAACGAGCGGAGCAGACGACCCTGAAAGTCGTCTGTGGACTTTCACGAACGCGAGCACTTTGCCGGTCCGAGTCACCACGAGAGTGTGCACCGGAGGAGAGCGTGTTCCTCCTCTCTCCCGCCCTCTCTTCTCCCCTCCCCGCCCCCCTTCCTCCCGCTCTACGGCCGCCACTTCTCTCCGCTCCGCTCCTCTCCTCTCCTCTCATCTGAGCCACCACCACCACCTCCTCCTCCTCCTCCTCCTCCTCCGCCTTCTTCTTGGCTGTCCTCCGTCCTGCGGTCCTCCTCGAGGTGAGGCGGACCACTCGATTCTCCCGTTAATCCGGCTCCTCTTTGCGTCCTCCACCTCTGCGTCTGCCGCGGCACGACCACGTGAGCTCGACCTCGCTCGAGTTCACCGGGATTCTGGCACTCGCCGTCCTCCGTCCTCTCCGGGACCAACGGTTCCAGCTTTTCCTTTTCGTCCCACCACCCTTCCCACCCTTCTCTCCGCTTCTTTTCCGCCCTCCTTTGGAAGAATCCACTCGGAGATCGGCAGGCAGCCGAGAAGGAATCGATCAAGGCCGTTTCGTAGTTTCACCGGTTTCTTTCGCCACGCGCTGCGATCGGAAGAGGCAAATTACAGCGAAACGATGACAGCGGCTACACACAATGTGCCAGCGATTATCCTCTATCGGACACTCGAGCGGACCGATTCCTCTTCCGTTCTCCGAGTCTCTCTAATTACGGTCATTTGCCTCGGGAATATCGAGGCTCCTAATCGGCTCGTTTCCCTCCAACGACCAACAGGTCCTCCGCGAGTCCTGTTCGACCAACGACGACGTCCTCGCCGACAGGCGCCACTGCGTTCCCTTATCTACTTCCTTTGGGAACGACGTCCCCGCCGCGGCGCGTCCTCGAAGCGGCTCGCGGAACGAGTTACGCGTACCTGGACTTGACTCATCCAGTCCTTAGAAACGCGCGGCGACGCGCGCACTGGTCGAAACAGGAGGAAAACCAAGGATCAGCCGGATACCGGCGGCGGAAAAAAAGTGGGAAAAAGACTCGGGATCCTTGTTTGGAAATCCGTTGGACGCGCTTTTGCGACGCGGACGGCCGGGACCAGGGGAACGAACCTGGCCGGCGTGATTCACGGCACAGAACCGGTAGAAAAAAAACGATAACCGGCGTTTTTTCCCAGCGAGTGGTTACGAAACGAAAGCGAGGAATCGGACAAAGCCTTGCCGCGTGGCGGCTAAGTCCGGTCGCGCGATAAAATCGTCCGTGCGCGTCTAATAAGCTCTCGGACGCGGGTTCTCGCGGGTGCGGAGCGTCGGTTTATCGCGAGCCACGAGGCGACGGACGCGGCGTCGCGTCCGCCCGCTCCAGGGACGCTCGTTTCGTGCTCTCCCGAGCGAAAAATATCTCGATCCCTGCTTAATGAGACAGGATAATTCCGCTTAAACGAGGCAACCGTCTGGTTAGGCCCGAGACAATGCCGGGCCCGGCCGCGGAGGGGTGAAATATCGCGGCGTATCCTCCGCCGATTACCCTGGCCGCGATATAATTCGCAACGGGGCCGGGTTTATCGCGCGTGGGTGCCGGATCGGTTGTAAATTGACAGAGACGGATAATTTTCGACCGGGTTGCAACGCGTTCGAGCAGCTTTCGTGTATCTCGTTAATCGCGTATCGGCTGCCCTAAGTGGGCTGTCACTGTTACGCCACGCGGCTGAACAATCGCCCGTGGCTCGCGTATCGCCTTCCTCTCCTTTAGGGTACGACTTACTGGTTATGACTAACTGGACAGTTACACGCGCGACCAGACGGTTCTTCGATCCTCGATCCACGAGCTTTCTCCGACCCAGCGTCTCGATCCAGACCCACCCTTCCCTATTCGGACCAACGATCGTCCTTTCGCGTTCTTTTCATCGCGGAATGTAAGGGAGTCGTTGCGCGAATCGCGGTAGATCAGACCGGGATAGCCATTCAAGATACGCATCGACTGCGATTTGCTAAAATTTCACGCATTGCCAACTCCGAGGTAAGTATAGTACGCGTGTTTCGACAAAGGGAGCGGAACAACCACTCGGTTTCCGCTTCCTCCGCTTCGGCGATTGTCGCTGCGAGTCCGGCTGACGGCGCGGTCTCGTTTCGAAAAATCCCGAAACCTTCCTCGAACGGAAACTGGCGACCCGTTGCCTGCGTAACTCGGGGACAAAAGATATAGTAAGGCAACGTTCAGGGCACCGAGGCGATTCTAGGAAACATTCGTGGATCGTTTAACGAGGTTCCACACGCGTCGAGTAATTAATTCCGTTTCGCGGCACCTTCGCCCGCTGGTAATTGGCCGAGGAGTTTCGCCGGTTTCGCCGGTTTCGCGGAATACGCCGCGCTGCGTTTTTTTCCATCGCGGCCAGAAATCTGGTTGAACCGATTTCCATGAGTCGTTCCGTTTCACCGTGACGAGCCGCGAGGTAAAAGTGCGGACGGGACCGCGAGGCCAGGTAAAAAGAGAGCAGCAGAGGAGAGAGCGAGGGAAAGAAGCCCGGCGCCGAGAGAGGAGGAGAGGATATCGCAGTTGGTTATCTAGGCTAAAGGCTATGCGCGCGATCGATTTCACGAACGATCTTTCCGTACGCATGAACGAGAAATCAAGGCCGCGCCGCTTTATGCATCTTCTTCGATGGCCGACGGAAACGGCCGTATACCCACGCCTGCTGCTTCCTCCTACGCGGCGTGATCCTTTGAAAAACTCGGTCGAACATCGATAATTAAGCATCCTTGCCTGTGCGAGAGCGAGCAGCAGCAGCGCCGCAGGCCTCGGAACCGGCCCGGGTGCAGTCGCGAATGACGCGTGTTCGAGGAAACGTCGCGACGCCGAAAACGGAGGATGACCGGTCGGAGGATGTTTAGATGTTTCCTCGGACGAATGGAAATCTCTGGTGACGAGGAGTTTTCGTGGAACTACAGCGGCTACAGCCCTGCGTGTGGGCCGCGACAAGGTCCTGTCACCACGCCCCCGCCGTTTTGCGCGCAGAGGTCTAACCGCTCGGTGAACGGGGCCTTACGCGCGCGCCTATCGACCTTTTCGCCCGAAATGGCCAGACCGAGGGTATCCGTCGAATCGACGGCTCGCTCTTCCATTACGCCCTCCAGCAAATCTCTACTTTTTCTCCGATCCATTAGGCGATTCTCGCCGAGCACGCTTTCCCCAATCCGAATCCGCCATCGAAACTCCTCTATCGCGATTTTTTACTTCAATGAAGAATTACGTAAAAGTAAGAACATTTAACAGGTTCGTTCTTGGTCTTCGTGCAATTATAATTTATGAAAAAAGGTATAAACTATATTAATAACAAATTGTTCGCGATGTGCATTTATAATGAAAGTGAAACAATTCATGAATTATTGGCTATTACGGCGGGAAAATAGAAAATGAACGGAATAGGTAAAGTACGGAAACTTGCGTCGATCTTCGATCTTCATTCGTTCGTTTGGCCTTGTGGCGATAACATCTAAATTTTTTCGCGTCTATGAAGGGGTGGGGTTCCAACCGAGGTTGGGGTTAGCCACCTCATCAACACCGCACCCCCATAAACAATTTACTAATAATTTTTCTTTCGTTTTCCGGTATCAATTTCTTTTTCGTTCTCAGATGTTATTTTTTCTTTTCTCTGGTTTTAATTATTTTTTTTCTTTTCACGTTTTATTTCTATTTGAGATTCGAATCTCTTACTAGTCCGTTTCAGTTCAGGTTTTAATTATTTTCCTTTTCTCAAATTTGATTTTTTTCGTTTTTATCAAATAATATTCGAATGTTTCGTCGCTGTAACGTCACCCACGAATATTTTCTCGGTCTAATCGAATCGAAAACTGTCTCGACGATTCTGTTCCTTGGTTTCTCCTTCTAAAAAGCCTAGAGAACGCGATACCGTAGGAATCGTAGGGACGCGGACGCGACGGGAAAATCGCGTCGGTCGTTTCGCGGATCGGATCCTTCGCGGCAGGAATTGTAGAAATTTTACGAAGACGGTGCGATAAAAATAGAAGATGGTACGCGAAGCGTAAAACCGCGCTCGGCCGTGTCTCTGTCCGGACAGGCATAAAAAGGAGCTTAATCCGGGAATAGACGCGGGCATCGGTTAGCGACGTAACGCACGCGATGCCCACATACTTGTCGGATTCAAGGGCGGTGTATCGCGAGCACCGGTGATTTTAAGGCGTCGTTCGCACGTTCCCCGGGTGATTAATGAATGCGCGAATACCAGGCCGATCCGTCGATGGACGCGATTTGCAATCGACCCCGCACGCTGTTTATCGATGCGCGTAAACGCGTTCGATCCGAGCTCTCCTTTATCCTACGTCAATCGTCCATCGACTAGCCTAGACCCCATTGCACCATAGACCAAACCGAACCCACATTCGATCCGCGTCGACCTACGAGTCCGAGTCTGCACTTGACACCTGCCTTAACCACACTCCTCCAACGGATTCCAAATTTCCCTCCAAATTTCTTCGACTTTGTTAACGTAGCCTTCGTTCGATGAGCGAACGTTCGAGCGATCGATGACGATGAAACGAAGAGGAAGAAAAGTTCTGTAATGGGATTTAACGCAGATACTGTTAAGCATTTAGCGGTGCATGTCACAATTGTTGAACGCTGGATCGTAGCATACCGGTGAGTCATTTGTACCGTTCTCGTTCGATCGGGCACCGGTCGATGGTTGCACCGCGTGTTCCGTGGAAACGCAAAGTTGCGGGTTCTCGGGCCCCGACGCGGAACTCGATCCGAAACCCTGACTAATCGCGGAATAGCGAAACGCTATGGTTTGGAAAGTTTTTTCCCCCGAGCCTAAACGTTGCTCCGGTGAAGGTTCGCGTACGAGACAGTGATTGATAAATAGGTTGCTGGGGAAGAACTCGAAGACCGTTTCGAATCCCCCCGGCTGGGATGGTTTTTGCTCGCGATGCCGTTACTCGTTTGCCTTACGAAAAACTCGACGCGATCCAGCCGCGAGATACGCTCCGCGCATACGCGTCTTCGTCATAGTAGTCCTCGCGAGGCTTTCGCGTTGAAAACACGCTCGTTTCGTATTTCGAGCCTCGGCGCGCCTCTGAATCAATCGATCGCCACGACTTAATCCAACGGCGACATCGTCCGGTGATTGCGGCACCGCTCCGATGAACATCGACCGTATCCCAGGCCGGTGCTGCAGGGATCTGCACCGCTCGAGTCTCGAAAACCCACTCGAGTTTCCGCTCTTTCCTTCCGTTCCGTCTTTCTCCTTCGCGGAGACGAAGGCTCGTGATTTGAAAGAAAAGTAACGCTGGGAATTTTTCTATCGTAGAGATTGAATTTCGATAGCGTCGCAGGAAGAAGGGACACGAGGACGAATTTTTGCAAAGATATCTTACGTCATCCGGCGCGACGACAGCCTTGCTGTTTAAAGGAGCCGCTGGAACTGAGTCCTAATGCCGCGAATTATCGAAATTCGATAACGACCTCAATCCCGCATAATGTCTACCCCGATTGAAATTACGCTAACGTACACGTTAGTACCGAACAGAGAGACGGGGAAGGCAAGGTTGTTGGTTCGGAGGAGTTGCTGAACAAATACGGGAAACGAGCGTCAAGCTGCGAGAGTTACCGCTCATTTTCACTCGTTTCTGATAAACTATTTTCCGCGTATCGCGGCCTACCGTGGAACCGACCACAAAGCCGACATCCCGCCGAATGGCTTTTCCCTTCGCCGACTAATATCCGTGCACGTCCAACTTGCCGCTATCGCGCGTCTCGCCTCCGCTCGCCGCGCGTACAATCAAACCCGAGGCACTCGCTCTCCGGACTTTTTTGCGATCGCACCGTCGCGTTGCAGATAACAGCGATTTTCGCGGGGATATAATCCCAGGTGAGCCTCGCGACGCGGTTCTCTCGCTGCGTCGAGCTTCCTTATCTCCTCGGACCGGGAAAGAATTCCGAAACGCGGCGTCACACCCGTTCCCCGAGTTCGCGATTTCATAAGGAACCGGCGCGAATGAACGTTGACATTGAGCAACGGCGATATGATGTCACGCGCGCGGAAGTGGCGTCATTTAGCCGGGCAATTTAAGGCATAAATAATTCGTGTCTGGTCACCACGACCTTTATTTCGTCTCTACGCTCGCAGCATGACAATCCGCGTCTTCGATCTGCCCGTGCGAACCTCGCGGCCTGTTCCCGCTCCGATCGAAAGCGAAACCGAAGCGCTGATAAACGGAAAGGGAAGGAAAAAGAAGCGGCGATTTTTCGCGATAAGACTTTCGTTGTCGCGGACTGGAGAGTTTGGCGAGCGGGCCAAAGGGAAAAAGGAATGGCGAGCTGCCAACTGCAGAGAGCCGCGTCTTTCTTCGGTCGCCTTTTCCACTCGTGCTTTTCGTCCACGCGATCGCTCTCCTTCCCTTTCTCTCCGCGTTTCTCCTCGCCCGTTCACTATTAGACTTTTGACTGGCTGGCGCTCGCCTCGAAATATCGAAGGATTAAGCCGGCGATCGACACAGTTCCTTTACGTCATCCCTCGGCTGTTCGCAACCAGGGCTTTCCCTTTCTTGCCTGGCTTTCAGCCGCGGCGATCGGCCGTGATTCATCGAGTCGTCGGCACGAGCCGCCTCGATATTCGTTAACAAAGCCAGCCAAAGCATTCCGATTAGCATTTCTTTCCTACATTATTCATAAAAGCCAGCTACGAGGCGAAATTACCACTCGGAATTGCCACGACCAAAGGCAACGGTAGCGGCTGACGCCGAGCTCGCTCCTACTCTCTCGGGTCACTGTCACCTGTCCACTCGCTCTCGCNAGCGCGGCCGGATGTGCGTCGCGCGTCTCCGCGCCGAATTCTAGATATCTCTTGCGTTTCCTTCGTTGCCGAGTATGCGGAAACCGCGACGCCTGCGGAGGCTCGCGTCGCTTTTGCCCGATCGAATGGCCGGCCGGCTCTGTTTTCTCCGCGATACGAGAAATTGCGCGGTGGAGTGGAGAGCGAACCAGCCGGGACTGGAAACCGAGAGAGGACCTATGGCCCTCCGACACTCGCATTCCCCAACGATTGTGTCACGCGTGTTTATAGGCTCCCGATGGCATTTTCGTCCGACGCCGAGCTCGCTCCTACTCTCTCGGGTCACTGTCACCTGTCCACTCGCTCTCGCCTCTCCGAGACCCTCTTTTCCCTTTTCTCCGCCGTTTTCCGCTTTTTCCGCCGCGCTGCCGCGTGAAGCGGCGCCGCGCGAAGAATGCCGAGCGCGTGGGATCGTTCGAGCCGATTTAATTGCGCTTCTTTGAAACCGGAGAGCTGCCTGCTCTCCCGGTCCACTTCCGCCTTTCCGTCATCCGTTCCACCGTCTCGCGGATCTCTCGCGGACCTCTCGCGCACCTCTCGCGCTTCGTCGACAACGACGCCGAGTTTTTCCGAAATTCCAGGAATTCGAGAAGAGTCGCGACGCGTGGACTTTTACGCGTTCCCGTGCACCACTGCGCGGCCGCCGACCAATGTTCGCGATCGGAATGCCGAGCCACTTGGTCGCTATATTTAGACACGCGAGTTTTAATTGAGCACGCGACAACCTATCGGACGCGTGCACGAGGTATCGAGACGAGCGGAGATCGGAAATAACCAGCGGTCGCTGGTCCAGCCTGGAACCGGACGGTTTCTGCACGCGTGACGACCGATGAGTACCGAGTACGACCGTTCGTAACCAGGAATTTAGACTTCGTAACGGCGGCAAGGCGCGATTACGAGAGAGGAGAATGGAGAAAGGTAGGCGTTACTCGCGCGATTTAGCGACCCGGAAGCGTGTTCGTCGGACGATCGATGGTTGGATGGATCGATGGATGGGTCGACGGTGGAAAGTTGGAAAATCGCGAGAGGAAGGAGCGGCGCCTGGAAGGCAAAGGACACGGTTGCGAGAGGAGTCGCGAGAGGAGTCGCGTGAAAGGGAGAAGCGCCAGCCGCGAATATGTGTACCCGATGGGACGTAAATTCCGGTGAGCTGATTTACCGTGACGGAAACAACCAACGTAGGGATTAACTTTTAAGATATAGCCGACAACGCGTTAGAGCGGGGAATATTTAGGGGGACGCGGCGCGCGTGTAACTCAGGGCGAGAGTGGAGCGCTCGTAATTCATAAATTATACAATGGCGTACTAACATGGTTGACCAGAGGGCAATTAACCCTTATTGAATAAAGTGATACGACCGTGACACGACCAGGAACCACGGTCGATCCTATGCACTCGGCGTAATGTAATTTAATAACGCACTTCCTCGTGATTAATAAACCCTTGCCCCATAGCGGTGCGCGAAACGGCCGAAAACCCGTGGGCTCGGCTCGCGAGCTCTGTGAAACTCGGACGCGGCGCGAAGCGGTAAGAAAAATTTCGCTAATGGAGTCGGATAAAAATTGCCTCACCGAGAAGAACAATGAACGCGTGGGCNATCCTATGCACTCGGCGTAATGTAATTTAATAACGCACTTCCTCGTGATTAATAAACCCTTGCCCCATAGCGGTGCGCGAAACGGCCGAAAACCCGCCGATCTGGCTCGCGCCACCGGTGAAACTCGGACGCGGCGCGAAGCGGTAAGAAAAATTTCGCTAATGGAGTCGGATAAAAATTGCCTCACCGAGAAGAACAATGAACGCGTGGGCCGTGAGCTTATCGAGTTGTCACACCTTGGGAAAGAATGTGTAACTGAAAACTACGGAAGCAGTGACCCTAAATTTATCATAGCCACCGTGAACGCGCCGCGGCGAATTCTAAATCGCCGCTATATATCCAGCCTGTCCCGCGCGATATCTCGTTAGGGGAACGTCGTCGCGGAGACAAAGCGTAGTTTTCCTTAAACGCGTCTCGCGATAACCAGATACCAGGTGCAACGTTATATCCAGCATCTCGGGTTCGACGCTCGAGTTCTAAAAAGCCGGGCTTGTTCTCCTTCTCCTCTCGCGCAACTCTCGCGCCGGCGAGAGATACCCCGACGCGGAACGCTCGCCGCATCCGCTTCTCCGCCTAGCGGTGCCTAGCGCGCCATTCTTAGAACCCGTCGTCGGTGTACGATTTTCATGCCGTGGTGGAAACGTTATTCGAAAGATAGGAATGGCACGCGAAACGATTACGAATGAAAAGACCTCTGTTCTTTTACCAGCGCGACTCGGGCTCTTTCTTTCAGGCTCTCACGTTCACGGTCCACGTTCATTTCCCAGCGCAAAGACACCCAAAGGCTCATTCTTCTCCGTCCCGATGCAGCCGCCGCTCGATGATCACCAAAAAGGGAAACCTAGTAGTCGGATGTAAATCAGGCCGAATGGCCGTTAGCTATGGCACGTGCTCCAATCTGGTCACGAAACACGCTGTACCGAGATCTCCGAGTATTGTCCCACACATAACACCGCGACCCCGATTTCTCTATTATCGGCTTGTCCTGGCTAAATATCGCCGAGCCTCCAAGGACGCGTGTCGCATATTTCGCTCGCCGCGGATACACTCGAATTCCTTACGTCCTCGACACCGCCAGCCTTCATCCGTGCAAACCGTATGGGACTCCGAGCCATTATCCTTACCTCCCTCGGCCTCCCGCCATTTCGCGTAATATTCCATAAATTAACCATTACGCGAAATCTCCCCCTGCTCGATCGCTAATGGCAGCGGTTCCTTCTCCTAGCGCGAATGCTTATCAATCTGCTCCAACGAGCGCCACTTGTGCGGCCTCCTGCTCGATCGGAAAACGTTACGCGACGTCGTTACGTCCTTTGCCACGCGACAGCTCGCAAGGACGCGCCAGGTTTCCCAACTTTCCACCATCTCCGTCGCGGCGTCCTCACCTGGCCTGTCGTTCCGCGCAAACGACTCGACGCGACGCTCTAAGGACGAGCCGTAAGGAGTATCTCGCTATGTTGACCGTGAGGATCGATAGAGCCAGCACACGCTCGGCGTGGCATCGGCAATTTCTCGCAGAAACGATTTCTACGAAACGTCTGGAGCCGACGCGCCGATCACCTTCCGCCCACTTCCCTCTGACCTTACGCCTGTAAAAACGCGCGACGGAAAGAAAGTCGCGGAGGTTGCCGGCGAAAAGGCAAGCTTCTCTTCTCCAATGAGAATCGCGTGCGTTCATTGCTCCGATTTCTCGCCCTCGCCCGGTTTGCCCGTCGTCGACCAGCGGATTCGTCCCGCGGGACTCGCTGCACGAGGCACCGGCTAACCTTTCGCCGCGACGCCGCCGCGTCGCGGAGGTCGAAGAGGATCGAAGGGTGCAGCCTCGATAAGGTCCGAAAGGGCGTGGTTGATTACGGTTTGTGCTCGCCTTTTCGCCGCTCGCGCCCTATCTCGCAGCTTTCGATCCAATTAATCCCGCCCGACACTCGATACCTATCGGAAAACGTTTACGCTCGCGAACCGAGTGCATCGTGTCGCGTCGAGGAACCTTCCCGACCACCTTCGAGCGTCGTTGTTCCGACGACGTTCAGTCATCTTCGACGGAGAACCTCGCGTTGCAGCTGCCGATAATTCGAATTCGCTCCGAATCCCGACCAGAGAACGGAAGGTTGCGCGTGGACAGTGTATATCGGAGAAACAAAAGTCAATTTCGTTGGAAAGACGCACGGAAACGCAAGGAAACGCGGATCGCGCGCGAGTTGCCGACGGCCGCGCACATCCTCTCGCCGATTGGCACGAGATGATCGATGATATTAACAACGAGTGACTCATCGAGCAAAGTTCGTAGAAATTTGCGAAAGAGCGAGCTTATCGCGATCGATCGGATAACGAGCACTCGCGAAATCATCCTCGTCGATGCGTAATTGTTAATAAATCATCGGTCGTCTACGATCGCGCGATTACCGATCGTTTACCTTCCACTAGGCGAATTAACCGCGAGTCGGCGTCGATTACCCGAGAAATAAATACTCGCGTGGCGCGAACGAACGGACAGGAGCGTGCTGCTTTCCCGCCCGTTTTTCCTGTTCGCGGAGCAAGAGAACGCGCGTGCAGGATAACGTTGGAAGGAATTAGCCACTCCCGAAGCAGGAGAGTCGTTCGTCTGGTCGGCTTCTAAACGCGTCTCGTGGGATTGCCGGTGTCCCGTTTGTAAAGCCGATGGTTGGTTACGTAGCCGAGGGACTTAGCCAACATTGGCCACGTTACATTATGAATCCTCCTCGAGCATTAGGTAAGCATCCCACGGGAGTCACGCGACTCCCGGAGGAGCTGAACTGCCGACAGACACGCGACCGTTCCCCCTCCTACCGGTTTCCACTTTCCGCAACGTTCCTCTGGGCTTCGCTTCGAAAAATACTCTGCCCCGTTCCACTCCGATACGGCCCCGTTAACGGTTTTCTTCCATTTATCCGGCAAATTCGATCGCGATGGCGACACTAGCCGAGCGAAATTAACAAGCGAAACCGTTTAACTTTACGAGAAACCGGGCTGGTTCCGATCCGGACAAAAAGATCCAGCCCGCCTATTGGCCCGTGGGAGAAGCTGAGGTTTGCTTTATTGCCGGCAATTACCGCGCTGCCCCCTTCGATCCTCCGTCACCGTTAATTGAAATCTGTTCGTCGCCGGGTACGCGCGTAATCGCCTACAGAAGCCCTACATCCATCTCGTCCTTTCCCTCCGAATCTCCGGCCGAGTTTCGAATAAATCGGCGATTTCTCGAACGCTTCGAGGCGGTCGAAGCGAAGCCTCTATTAGCGCGGCGGTCTTAAGGGAATTTCACCGGGTCGCTAACTGGCCGACCGGAAGATCCGCGCCATACTGTCTACGCCGGCGCGTCCCGAGGCGCTAATTCGCCGCACCGGTCGACTGTCAATGACGAACGAAAGATAACACCGGCGGATGGACTGGCGAAACGCTGGTTCGAGGATGCGTCGGGGGGATCGGAGAGTCGGAAAGAGGAAGCGCGACGCGTGTAACCGATAATCGGTATCGAATCTCCGGGGGCGAAGGGACCGTTGTCGGGGGGAATAATCGAGGAGGGGGAGGGGAACGGGATGGCGTGTCCTCTCGGTATCGTCGCGACCATCGGTCCGGACCCGATGAGATTCTCTCTAGTCGACACGCGGTAACCATGTTCGTCGTCCCGAGAACTCGTTTAACCGTAAATGAAAACGCGACGCGCAACATTGGCACGATTCTCTGCGATTCCACGAGATCCTCGAGATCCCTCCGTTCGTCCCCGTCCTCCTTCTTTCCAAACTCAATCGGACTCGCGTGCACGCGTTCAATCAGAATTCGCCTCCAAAAATGGCAGCGTAGTAGATCGTAAAACCGTGCCGGCCGCCGGTTCGTTCGTTAGACGACTCGTTTGCCAGCCATTCAAAGCCTTTTCGACAGCCCGGATACTCGAGGCCGTTGCGTACTCTCTCGTTCGAACGCTTCGATTACGGATAGTCGAGGAATTGTCTAGACAATAGTCGCGTGGACGTACGTTATCTCGGTGGTTTTTTCTTTTTTCCACCGCTCGGCACGCAGATCTGGGATCGGAGGAAAAGAAACAAACGGGGGGAAGGAGAGAGGAAAGAGAAGGAAAAAAAATGGCGAGTGACGGTGGCCGTGAGTTATCCTACTTTCGCTGGTGCACGCGGCGGAAGTTATGAGGTCGCAATACCGCGGAACTTGGTCGCGATGTATCATCCGCGGCCGATTTCTTTGCCGACGATACGTCGATCGCGATACTGCGCGTCCAGGCGGATCCTCGAGGAGAGCAGAGAGAAGAAGAAACGGTTCCCTCTCGCGGTGACTCGCGCGTAGCGAGAAACTCGCGCCGGGTTACGACTTGCTCCAGCGAATGATAATAATTGACCTAATTGCGGCAAATGAGCCGTTCGCTTAAATACGCGGTGTGTCTGGCGATTTGCGGCTGCCGTTTGCGAAATAAGATTAATAGCCGCCTGGCCGAGAGAAACCGATGATCGACCGCGCGTTTCGTCGCGGCAATTTCGCGAGGTAACAATAGGCCTGGTGCTTGAAAGGTCGGGAAACCGCGAAAACTGGCGGATCGCGAGGGAAATTGGAAGGCGACGCGGCGCGCGGCGATACGATCGGGCATACGATCGGGGATTTGAGATTTCGGTCACGTAAAGCCTCGGCTGGGTCGCAAGCACACGGCCGGCCGCGTGGCTACGTGAAAGTCTTACGGGTAACGCGAAACTAAAGTTCGATCGAAAAAAACGGCGAGCAGGGAAAAAGGAAAAGAGTGCGAGCGAATGGGTTCCCGTTGCTTTCACTCGGGCTTCGAGATAGAGCAGCCTTCGAGCGTGGCCGCAGCACGCGCGACTGGTTTATTGCATCTTAATAACTCGAGACCTTGCGCTAACCATCGGCAAGACGTCTATGCGAAATATCGAAACGGGATCGCTCGACGCGCCCGTTTAATTAGCCGAGCATCCGCGGCGAAACGTCGCGACGAGGAAAAACCGAGGAAAAACACCTGGTTGCGAGACAGACCGACCGACCGACCGCGTTCTTCCTCTTTCGACGCGTGTCGAGCGTCACGAGGATTTCCACGCGAAAACCACGGCTGTTCCCGAGCGATCGGGCGCGGCAAAATATTAGCTTTAGCTTTTAAGAGAATCTCGAGAGCACGCGTGACCGTCTTCGCGAGATTTAACCAGTGAGTCAACGGTGTCGCGTACTTTTTCACCGATTACCGTCCCCGTAGATAAACGTTGCTTACGCAACGCGCGCACGTAGCGAGAGCAACCGCGAACGATTCCGAGCCGAGTCTATCGCTGCCACGCGATAAATCCTATCCGGGCCGACCAATCGATTAAGCGCCTCGAAAGGCGCTTATTATTCGGCCGGCGAAACGGTGGGCAAAACGCGCGAGAAATCGCGCAGCGATCGCGTTACGAGATTGCGCGCCGTTCGTCAACGCTATTTATATCGGTTACGCCGACTTCCTCTCAAGGGGTAACGTTATCGTCCGACTGGCCTGCGTAAACAACATTTCGGAGACCGCTGTCGCCAAGAGACGTCTCTTCTTCTCCATCGGTCGATCCTCTCTTTCGCCAATCGCCAATCCTTCTGCAACCTTTAAATCCTAGACTGCAACTCGGAATCGGATCACTCGTACTCCCCCGATGAGGTGACACGCCAGGCGACCCTGAACCGCGACAGTTTCCCAGCAGAATACGCTCGGAAACCAGCCAAGGCTCGAAGCGAGAGTTTTCCAAAGGCGACGGCGAGGAGACAAGCCTGGAGGGTTGAAATCGACGCTAGCGTGTCGACTCGATCCAGTCGCGTTGCCATACGCCGGCATAGATATCGCGTTACCTCGGTGCACCGGCCTCCGCGTTAACACACCTAATTGCACGTTATGTTCGACGCGCACGTACGCACACCAGCCAGACTCTTACCCAATGGTAATGTTCTCTCGGTGACCACCTTGGCAGACGGCAAAGCGGCTGAACCCTGCTCCGATTTGTCCCCTATATCCCTTTTCTTCTCTTTCTCACCAACCTCGTGCTTTCCATTCAGCGCTAACGACCGTCCAATTTTTCTCCCTTTTTCACCCACCAGCCAGCCAGCCAGCCCCCTCGTACCGGTTAATTACTCGCTCGTTATCGAGCGTGGAATTCGGATTTTGCCGCGGAAACCAATGGAATCGGTGCGCGAAACGGCGGGAGAATTCGTATCGCTCGTGTTGCCGAGCACGGTTCCTTTTTCACAGCGAGTTCGCTTCCTTTCGAGCGAATTATTCCACGCGGAATAGGTCGGTGGACGGAACATCGCGATTCTCACGGACTGTTCGGGGAGAAAAAGTGACACGCGAGGTTGCACGGTATAAATCCAGGCGCGATCGATGTCCTCTTGGTAACCATTTCCGAGGACGTTCCGCTCTCGCGAATGAGACCAACGACTGGCCGATCGATTTTTCCACTCGATGCCGCGCAACCGAATTTCCGCCATCGGTGCGATATCTGTAGGAAATTAATCGGTGTACCGGGGATATTGGCTGAAAAACAGCGTTGGAAGGAAGGGCTTCCTCGAGGACGAGACGCGCATTGCGGACCGGCGAGGGAAAAGTTTCACGTGGGAAAAGGATTATCGGGGCGAGGGATAGGCGGGTGGAGTCTAGAGAAGGAGAGAAATCGTGCACGATCGTTCGCTTCTGCGAGAAGTAACGACCCCGTTCAAGGGCGTCGTATGTACTGGGTTACGCGGGCCAAGGTCGAGCCGATTACGTGTACACATGTCAAACGATGCTTTTTAAATAACCTTCTCCGCCTCGGTTTACTTCATCGACCGACGATAACCTCGTAAATCGAGACGCATTTCGCGCAGATCGCCGCGCAATTTTTCCATTTGATCTTTTTTTTTTTTTTTCGCACACGCGCCTTGCCTTGTCCTCGCCGCATCGCCGCGATATTCTCTCCGTCTGACCACCTAACGATATTCAGATTAATTCGCAACGATACCTGATTATCGAGGAATGTCGCGCGGTGCTAAATAGACATTTGCATAAATCTACTACGTAGACGATGTTCGGGAGAGTGTTAATCCGAAGCCGGTTCGGCGAGTGCGTTGTGTAAACTCACGTTGATGTCGAAGATGTAACTGGACACACGCTGCACGCCGTTCATTTTCTCGAGGGGGGCTGGTCTTCCTCGCGGCTGCTTCCTATGCTCCGCCGGTCACCTGTGGTCCTCGAAATGCCGCAACTTCCTCAACCACGGTCCACGGTCCACGGGATAGGTGCGCTGCACGTAGTAGGAACCACGCGACACAACGGCACGCGCGAGCGCCAGTCAAAAATTGAAACTCGCAGCAACTAACTGTCGCTTCGACGCATCCCCGTACACGTGCGCGCGACGACTGAAAGACATCTGATCGTCTTTCCGAGACTCGAATTCGAGCCGAGGGTTCGCGCACCGTTTTTGCACCTCGACCCGACCGGCGAAGGACAACGAAAAACCACGCGATTAACGGCCGACCGAACGATCAATCGAGTTCGCGTTCTCCCGGCGATGGAAACACCGCGTCCGAGCCCCCTCGCACAGGTTCCCCTCAAAAACCACCGATTATTTACAATCTTACCCGAACGGTTTGCCAACCTTCCAACGCGATTTCGTCGAAACAACCGCGAAACGATCCGTCTACGACCGAACCAACCTCGGTTTACTACGCGCCTGCTGTTCGATTTCCAATTTTACTCCGAATCTCCGCCGTGTTAATTATCTCGTTTTCCCGGCGAAATGTTTATCGATTCCTGCGAGCAATCTAAAATCTGACGCTTGGTACATCCGGTAGCGTGTCATCGGCGACACGCGAGAATCAACGTTCGCGATTGTATATGGGCAAAACGCGCACCGTTTCGTGGAGAACCACGCTTCGCAGTCTGCGATAAGATATTTGAAACTCGCCGACTGGAGCACCGTGGCTCGCGCCTGCGCCGTGATATTTTTCCTCGTCGCGTACCCTCGAACACGTGGTATCCTTCCAAGCACCGCCCCCTCCACCTTCGCGCTAAACGCAGAAAAGTTTCGGATATTTACAAACACCTAAACAGCATTCGACCCGTCCAATCTACCGACCGTCCAGTCGACTGAAAACAAATGATCCTGGCTTACGAGAGTTCGCGTTAGCTGTGCATATTTCGATCGGGTGGCAGAAAATGTCGTTCTCACGGTTAAAATCGCATCGGGTCGAACGTTAGAAAGAAGTTGGACGAAAAGATACGAGGTGTAGGTATCGCGAAGGCAGGCTACTCGAAAACTCGACGTGTTTCGTGTCCAAGGGGGAGAGAAACAGGTTTAAGAACCGTAGTTGACCGGTCGCCTTTTAAATCGGTCATCTGTCTAGCCGGTGGAAATTACGTCGATTTGAAATCAGGCACTGGCAGCCATGGGCTCGTAAGGAGTCGAAACTCACTGAAAAGCGTAATCAGTAGTAGAGCCGGGAAATCGGAACGGATGAGTTAAAAGGAAGATGAACGTGCTGGCGTTTGAACGACGGTTTCGTGACACCGAATAAGAAAGTGGACACGTTGCACTCGCGATCGGAGAAACGATACGTGGTGAATAGGCACATGGCAAGCATGTCCCTGCCGCAGGATTATACGTAGCAGCCGGCGTTCGGGCGCTCCGCGTCGCGACTGCCGGCGCGGCTAAAAAACCATACGATGACCTCATCACACGGAGTCTGTTCTCCTGCCCATGTCACTGCTACTAGCCATTCTGAAAACATCCCAACTTCCACCGCCTCCTAGAGGTTACTGCTCGCGTTATCGCTTATCTAGAATATCCTACCGGGACTCCAGGATATCGGGATACCGAGAAATTCCCCTTATTTTCCAATCTCTACGGCGATTTTAAAAACGCCCGCCGTTTCTTTCTAGCCTGATGCATTTGCGACGCGCGAGCACCTGAAATGAGAAAGAGATATCGTTTAAAAAGCACTTGCATCGTAAATGTGTCCAATTTATAAAACGTTCCTGTAAACTTTTATTTCGTACAAAGTTGCTCTTTCGTCGTTATATCTCGTATATTTGCATGGAAGGAAATGCCACTTCTTTCTGAATAAGCGGTATATTCGTCTACCGCTATGTACCCGGTATATAGCGATATCGGAACATAGTCAATTTTCCTCTGTTTTCGGCTATACCGATGTATTATCGGTGGCTTTCTGTACTACAATTACAGTTACACTTGTAATTAGGATTGTATATAGAAATATTTGAATATTATATCCGAATCAAAATGGAGTAGTATAGTACGCCACGTGCGATATATGCGCAATGGTGCGATGTGCCAGTCATGAATAGGAGAGAATGATATAGTTTTCTCCGTAACATGTACCACGAAATTTTTTATTATAATGCCGCCTTTCTTTATCCGTATTCGTGAAATTTGCTAACGAACGTTTTATTAATGGAGAACTTATGATTATTGTGCGCGTTGAAGGTTATACACAATGTACTGTGCTAAACTATTATTGTAAACATCGCTGCATCGAAGATCTATTTACCTATTCGAATATATTTACGTATAAAATTTCTTATGTTTCTATCGATAAGAAAGATATATTTGATTTTAATCGTTAATTAAATTATCGTTAATAAAATTAAGTATGGCTTCTGACAAATCTGGCAATGCAAGTAATTCGTTTCCATCAAACGTTCAAATAAAAGTAGAACCTGGAACATCTATGCCTGTACCTGTAAAAAACATTAAGACAGAACCTGGTTTATCTACTACGACTAGATTAACTTCTTTTCGTTTACCAAGAGACCTAACATTGGGAGGTAATATTAAGACTGAGAAACCGAAGAAAGTATATATACCAAATTTAAATGCGCAGAGAACAAAGAAAAAGGAGTAAGTGAATTTCATAAGATAAATTAACGATCGAATTTGTAAATTAATGGAACGATACGTATCTTCTAGAGATGGGATACAAATTGATGCTGGAAAATCAAGTAGAGGTAGAGATCAGAATAGAGGACGTGGCAGAGGTGGTTCAGATAGAGGTCATGACAGAGGACGTGGAAGAGGATCTAGCAATTTGATTCAGGTAAGTTGAAAACAGCTTTCTAACAAATTTCTACGATATGTTACACACACGTTTTATACAAAATGTGTCGCAGTCTAGCGGTATCTGGTCTACTGGAATAACAAGTACGCCAGGAAAACGCTACAGCGGTGGTTCTAGCGACAGCGATAGAAGTTCTCAAGTTAGTCTAGAAAAACCAAAATTAAATTTGAACCGTAGTATCGATAAAGCTGAAGAAGAAGAAAAAGTAAAGCAATTAATAAGAGATGACTTTATCGACGATGGAGAACCTGTGAATCTTGATAATGGTCCTGTTATATTGCCAATGATCAAAGAAGGTTTTTATTGCCTACTAAAATATTAATATTTATTCTAATAAAAAAATTTGCTTTAATGACTTTTTGTTTACTATAGCAAAGCTATATAAAGAAGAAGTTAAAGTCAAGGTAGAACAAGAAGAAGAGGAGATAGATAGGAAACCAATTATTCTGGAAAATGGAGAAGGTAGGCACGATCCTCCTTTCTCTTTATTGGTATTTTATGATAATTAATATTATTTTTAGTGTTACCACCAAAGAAGGAATCTAAATTTAAGATACCTAAATCAGAAACGGAAGTGAAAGATGAATTTTCAGAGAGCCTTCCTAAGATTATTGAAAATAAAGCAAACTCGTATATCTTAATGCAGGTAAAGATTTCCATCGAAAATAATATACGTAATGTACGTTTATTTTTATACGGATACATTAAAGTACGAATAAACTAGTTTCCAGACTGTTTGCCAGGTTTAGAAGGTAGTGCAGAAGACACTAGACCAAATCGATCAAACACTACAAATTATGAAAAAGAGAACGAGAATAAGTCCGAAACGGAATTGTGTACGTTAAATAGTTTAAAGCCTGGTGTTCTAGGTAAATTACAAATTTTGAAATCAGGCAAGGCACGCTTGTTATTAGGAGAAAATAATTTAATCGTCGATGTCGGATCGCATCTCAGTTTCCGACAAGTACGTATTCGAAATAAATGAAGATACCAGAATGATACGACTGTAATAATAACTTATATTACAGGATCTTATTGCAGCGAAGGTGGATACCGAAACTTTGAATGGCGATTTAATTAATTTAGGTCCAGTGCGTAGTACGCTTATATGCTCGCCTGATTGGGAATCGATGTTGATCAAATTATAAATGTATACAAATGATGAATTGTAATATAAATAGATTTATTTAATGTTCTGAATCATGTAGAAAATATAAATTAATGAATTTGTATATTATATAAAATATAAAATGCGCTTTTTTTTTGAAAAATCATATATTTTCGTTACTACACACCATACGTGAAACTTTTATCACGCACAAATTCAGTAGTAATCCATAAGTCTAAATAAATTTATAGTAATTATATATTGAAGTTCATTATATAATTTATGTGAATGAATATCGCGATAAGAGGGTGTGGTGATTTCTTATAAGGTATGTAATATTTCTCTTGAAGACGCAATTTATTCTTTTGACTTGAAATGAAAAATTATTTTTACACAAATTAGATATACAAACAAATTCCATCGCGCTATAAAATCAACATTAATTCGTGAACTTATAAACTACGAAAGGATACTATATTTTTGCTCAGTTGTGTCAACTTTGAAAAATGTAAAAATCGTACATTAAAGTGGCACAAAAAATTACTGTTCCTATAGTAGTAACACGCACTACTCTTGTTCGCTAATTTAAAAGAACAACTATTGCGTTTAACTTCGTAATCTTAATATTTAGGGTCATAAAAATTAGGTTCTTTCGCCTAAAAGACGAATCTGTTTAGTAATGTCAGACTTGTTTTACACAAAAAGTGTGACACGATAAATTCCTACTTATCGATAATAATAAACAGAAACGTATTCGTGATACAATTAGAGCAAGTGCATTGTAATACAGAGGTACACACACGTGACACACCCTCATTAATAAATCACACAAATCTTCAATCACTTCCCTCTATACTATGTCCTTTTTTCATCGATTTCAACGCTTTCTCACGAAGCTTTTTTTCTAGTTCTTCCGTATTACCTTCACTTACATCAGATTCATCAGAATCTGCCACCTTCTTTTTTTTGTGTTTCCTATGCTTTTTATGTTTCTTATGTTTCTTGTGCTTTTTATCCTTTTTCTTTTTCTTTTCTTCTATTTCACTTTCCTAAAAACACAAATTTCTAATAGAAAAAAATTATTTATAATTTGTATATATCAACATGTATATAGCATCAATAAAATATAGCATTACCTCTGATTCACTGGTACTGGTTTTAGTCTTCTTTTTACGTTTTTTCTTCACCTTTTCCTCATCTGAACTATCATCTGCTTTTCTCTTCTTCTTTGCGTCTTTTTCCCCAACTTCTTCGTCGTCTGTACTAGAATCTCGTTTAGACTTTTTTAGTCGCACTTTTCCTTCGTCTTCGCTCGTAGAATCCTTTCTTGACTTCCTCGTCCGTGATTTCTCGTCTTCCGACGAACTATCTCTTCGTTTTCGCGTCTTTTTCGGCTCGTCATCTGAACTTGAATCTTTCTTGGACTTTCGTAATCTGGATCTGTCATCTTCAACCTTATTTCTCTTTACTTTTTGATCCTCGTCTCCCGAAGAAGAATCTTTCCTAGACCTTTTCGACTTCTTTGTTTCTTCTTCTAACTCTTTTTTCGACCGTTTACGAGATTCGTTTTCGTTGATTTCCCGTTTTCTACTATCTTTTCTATCTTTTGTACGCTCGTCTAATGAATCTGAGAAAGTAATCGGAATTTTTGAAAATTGAAATCATTGTTATCAAATTAAAACAACTGAAATTTACCTCCTCGATTAGAGTCTCTGATTTTTTTACTTTTTTCCACATGCTTCCTTTCTTCTTCGGAATCCGAACTAGAACCACATTTGTCAGACTTATCTTCATCCGTAGACGTCTTTCTCGATTTCCTGGATTTCTCCAATTTTCTTGGCCTTTTCTTTCCTGCGACACGAAAACGATGTAAAATGATGTATCAAATTGAAAAAAAAAAAAAAAAAAAAAAAAAAATCACGATTCATGCTTGTTCAATTTTTGTTCTACCTTCGCTTTCACTGTCATTTGAATCTGTAGAACCATCGCGTTTTTCCCTCTTTGATTTCTTTATCACGTCTGCCGGTTTTTTTAAGAGAACTGGCTCTGACGACTTTTGACCTGACTTTTTGTCCTCGGATGCCGTCTTAATCGATTTAATTGATTTATCGTCTTTTTTCAACGGGAAAGTATCTCCAGATGAAAAGCTTGACTCTTCTTTCGGTGATCCCTCTTTGTTATCTTCTCTATAAACAGATACAAGTAATAAACGTGCACGTTAAATGACCTTTTACACGTATTAAAATGTATCCGACTATATTTAAACTTACTTCGATGGTTGTTTAATTTTAACCGCAGCTATTATATCCTCAGTCTTTTTAAACGGAGACGGTGTTCTAGACAAGCTTTTCGAAAACTAGAATAACAAAAAAAAAAAAAATAAAAGAAAAATGATAATGGTTATAAATACAGAAAAATATTTAAAGCATAAATAAATGTCATTAAACTTGCCCTATGCCTAGTCACAGGAAGTGTAGTAGACTGAAGTTTTTTAGGAGAAACACTAGGGTCTGGTTTCTTGATGTTCACTGGTTCAGCTTTTTTGACGTCCTTTTCCGGCCGTTTGACGGATTCCTCTTTAACAGGCTTCTCCTTTTCTTTACGCTTGTCATCTACGTGCTCTCGCTCCCTCTCGCGATCTCGTTTTTCTTGAGATGATTTTCGCTCAAGCGACTTTCTGCGCACAGACAGCGAAAAATATTATTATCGAAAATAAGAATACCTGTTCACTGCTAAGCAGGAAACACAACATAGCTGCTTTACGCTCCAACAATCGTAAGGTCTGTAACAAAACATGAATGTATGAGATAATTTGATTACTCACCTGATCACTTCATCCTCATTGCTAGAGGAACTACTTTCGCTACTTTCCGAGCTACTTGACTTAGACCTTCCGTTTCGCAATTCTTTTCGCGATCCCGTATCAGTTGATCTTTTAATTTTTTCGTCCACTTTCTTGTCCTTCATCTTGTCCTTAGCATCTCTTGAGCGATCGGGAGATCGTTTTCCATCTCTCGAACGATCCACCGATGACCTTTGATCTTTCGATCTGGATCTACGATCTCTAGATCTAGATCTTCTATCTCTATCCCTTCTGTCCCTGTCTCTGGAACGGTCCCGCCTACTCGATCTGTCACGAGAGGAAGATCTATCGTACCTGATGGATCGGTCCCGTCCGTCTGGTGAACGACGTCTGCTGTCGCGACGATCTGGAGATCGACGTCTGTCTCTTCTTTCCGACGATCTTCGTCTTCGATCAAGGGATCGTCTTCGACGCCTGTCCCCAGGACTTGGCGATCTGCGGCGGTACCTTGCCGGGCTTCTTCGAGGAGGGCTTCTATCGCAATTTATAGATTTGTCGATATCAATGACATTTCATTTACACGAAACGATTCTTCAATGATAAATATAGCTTATTTTACCTTCGCCTGCTAGGTGCTCTACGTACGGATGGAGGTCGCATGCTGCGACTACCGCTGTATCTGTCCAATCTCTCCCGTTCTCTTTCCCGCTCCCTTTCTCTTCTTCTTTCTCGTTCCCTGTCTATGGACCTCCTAAAGCAAAATTAAATTACAAGTCAGATTAACCGAATAAATATCAATAACGTAGAAATATTTCTCCCTCTATAATACTCACCTTCTATTCCTATCTCGAGATCTATCCCGAGACCTATCTCGCGATCTATCCCGTGATCTATCCCGCGATCTGTCCCTGTCCTTCGACCGACCTCTGTCTTTTCGCGGTGTGGGACTCCTTCGTTTCGGAACAGATTTTCTTTCACGGCTCGAGTCACTGTCACTGCCACTGTCATCTTTGTTTGTTTTTCTATATGATCTTTTCGCCTGTACTCCGTCCTTCTTCTTTCTAATTTCGAAGTCATTTTTATCTTTCGCCCCTTTGTCTTCCTCTGATTCGGAACTACTGCTTGTACTTGCATCTCGTTTCCTGTTGGAATCGAGATTATCCTTTCTCTTATCGGGCGATTTTGAACGAGACTTTGATGACCTTGAATCGCTCGAATCGGACCTCGATTTTCTAGACTTACTTCTGTCGTTGCTTTTGGATCTTGACTTTTTAGATCGTGAACGAGATCTTGAATGCGACCTTGGCGACTTTGACTTTGTACGTCTCGATTTCGAGCGATCCTGCGACCTGGATTTGGATCTTCTAGATTTTGACCTAGACCTGGATCGTCTTGTTCTCGATTTAGATCGGGATCGTCTCGACTTTGACGCGGGTGACCGAGAACGACGCGTCTTCGAATCTCGACTCGGTGATTTTGATCTAGATTTTTTGGAGCGACTTATAGGCGACTTTGATCTCGATCTAGACTTCTTTGTTTTCTCTAACGACTCGGGAGATGGAGTACGATTATTCTTCTTCTTTCCGTCGGCTATGCTCATTAGTTTAGCTTGTAACCGAGATATTGCAACCGCAGCTTCCCTATTGAAACACCTTAATAAATAATCTAAGAGTCTACCAAGAAAGCGACAAAGTATAAATACTTACGGTTTAGTTTTAACAGGCATAAGTGGTATAGCATTTTCAGGTTGAGGTGAATCTTCTCGTTCCACTTTAATCTCAGACATATCTTTCCCGTTGTCTTTGAGTGAATTCTTACTAGGCGATCTCGAAGAGGATCGTCGTTTACGACTCGATCTATCGCGATCTCTGTGTCGATCTCTCGATCGACTTCTTTTTCTACAAGTAGCGACGCAGATTCGTAAAGTGTCTGTAATATTATACTACAGCGTAATAATAGTCACGCGTTTAAACAAATACCTGTCTCTATCACGATCTCTACTTCGATCTCTCCGACGCTCCTTCGATGAGCCCCGTTCCTTTTCTTCTTTCTTTATCTTGCTTTCTGCTTCATCTTTCTCCTTTTCCCTTTCCTTTTCCTTTTCTTTCTCCGCTAAAGAAGCTTGGAGTTTCTCTTGCTCTTCCTGATTTCATAAATCACTCATTTGTATATAAACATAAAAGATCTAAACTGAATTGCATGCATCAGAAGAAGCGGCATTCATTCAATTGAACATTTCATGAATGTCAAAATCTAGTTATTCAATTGTTGTACTATTATCAGATTAATTCACTCGGTAACATTAACGAATAAAACGACGAAAAAACACTGATAATTACCAAACGTTTTTTAATTTGATCTTTTTTTTGTTGCAAGAAAGCCTCTGGAATGCCCGTTACACTTTCCTGAGCAGAGACCAAAAGGTCCCATAATTCACCCATGAAAGATCGGGCATTCCTTCCATTCAAGAAGCCTGTGAGGTTGATCTGCATTTTTCGGGGGTCGGGAAACTGTAAAATATACAGTGTCTCTTTTACTTTTTTACACATACAATTTGGAGTTGTTATCACGATCAAACATTCAAAAAGTTCAAATCTATAAAATTTTGACGCGAGAATCAAAATAACGATATCCATCTGCCTACGTCGATACTAACTGCTTTTCCCCCTCGAAAAAGCAGATATATTTGTTACATTTCTCATATACCTTACCATCGACAGTAAACTGCTCGTTTCACGTCTGTACTAATATAATATGCAATATGCTAGGAAAAAAAAAAATATTATACTCATCGATAAACGCACAAGTAGCACAGATACATTGATACCTTCTCAATTTAATAATACCGCTAAAGTAGATGCTGAAATGGGATTTAGAAATATGTGTTGAAAGTATTAGCTGAAAATGCAAGGATTAATTTGGAATAGAAGGAACACCGTTCCACCAACCTGTGATGTTGACAAAGAGTGTCAAACGAGTAGCGATACCTCCGGCATCGTCCACGAGTCAATCGCATCTGATCAGATTGACTGTGTGTCTGGAGAATCATTAACTGGAGAACAGACCTGCACGACGCAACGATCCTCGATTCCTCGGGATGTTGTTGGAAGGGGCACGAAGAATGTGGGCAACCTGCGTCCTCTGAAGGATCAGCCATGTCGATGTCTCAGTGGGACGACCACAGACAGCATCCGGGCAGACGGCGCGTTGATGCTCCCTTGCTTCAACTCGAAGTGCCGATTGTCAGTGGATGTCCAATGGTCGAAAGCCGCAGAGCAGCTTTCGGAGTCGTCATTTCGGAGCGTAACTACCTCGAACGAGGCAGTCACGTGTTTGCGAAGACGACGGCCAACGCAGCTGGTAGACGACGCAGTTACGGCAGCGAAGACATCTGCAGAATGGTAGAAGGCAGCAGGCAGAGCTCCATAGAAAGGTGAGAAGAGCAGGAACAGGATGATGCGACGAGATTATTGCAAATACGCCGTTTCTCCAGTGACGATGAATCGATGGTGGACGAACTGCTGAGGTTGAAGTTTCAGCAGTGTTCTAAGGTGACGTTGACATACCAGCTGGCATCAGCTAGCGTTGACGGCTGATAGAAAGGCGGCCAATCGGATGCAGAGAGGAGCACATCCGAATGCCATTTGGACAATAGGGTTGAGCCCCACCAACGGTCTCTACTTATACTAACGGGGAATTCAAACATACGTGATAAAACATTGATTTTACATGTTACAGTGTTGCAGGATCAGCTACATCAGTTTTTCTTTTGTTGATATGGGATATAGCTTGGAGTGGGTACTTAAGGTCAATAAAAATAGGATACCCAGGATATACAGGTTCAATGATATATTATCAAAATTTAAAAAAAAGAAAACAATGAGGCAAACAATGAGTAATATGGTTTCTGCCTCCTTGCTTTTCATCTCCAAAGTCAGCACATTGTGCAGATTTTGGATGATAGCATTTGTAACTGCTACAAAACATTGTGCTGAAATAATGTGTATTTATCGATTTCCTATGATGAGGGGAAAAAGCCAAGTGAACGCATATCATATTCCATATTATTAATTTACAATCTCTTAGGTCTAATCAGAATTAAACTGATAACGTAACAAATTTCTTACCTTTTCTTCCAGTTGATTATATACAAATTCTACCACTACATCATCCTCCATGCCTAAAATCTGCGTAATCTTTGTAGTTATCCATGGTTTAATAACATCCAGTTTAACTTTGCTCATATCCACCTGAGAATAAATCATTTCGGAGCGAGCGTTAAGATTTGAAACGACCATTAAATTTTGGAGTAATCGGTGTAATCGAATATACAGCGATATAATTAAATTACGTCGTATACAACAACGTAGTCCAATCGAAGTATTCGCGTTATTTAAATTCAAAATATTTACTTTTTGCGTAAGAGAATCTCCAAACTTCATTTGTTTAAGAAGTTTCTTCTCTTTATCGCTGAACCTCGTGTCCTGCGACGCGGTAGTCCCCTGTAATTCGATAATTGGAGCATAGGGTACAGCAAAGGGTCGAAAACAACAGTTCGATCGAATTTAAACCGCACGACGGATTGTTTTCCACTTTTTAATAAACGTTTTAGTAAATTTACCGTGTACATCATTTTGGTAACGTGCAAAAAAGCAAAAGTCGCACGATGTTCGATGTTAACTGGCGATGTTCCAATCCTCCTTTCCAACAGCGAGTGGGAAAAAATAAGTCAAAAAAACACTTTATTAGACGCTGCGTTATTTCTTATTCGCGAAACTTCATAGAATTTTGTATATACAAATATCGAACGTCGGAATGGAATACATACGAACGCGGACGCACAATAGATCAATCCGCCAACATGGCGACCGTGTCGTTAAAACAGGAAGTTGAAGTTGCTTGGCAATAGTCAGTGTTACCATTGCTGGTAAGTGTTACCAACATTTCCGTACCTCGTGTCACTATTTGCTGGCACGATTTCAGTTTTGCGTTTATGTTTTAATATTTACGCAATTCGCTATCGTAACGTAATGTAACATAGATTAAATGTTACTAACGATTAATCATAGCAATAGCTCGATTCTGAAAAGTGCAAAACTAACGAACAGTTGAAAGAAAAAGTATAATTTTCGTGAGATTTCCGTAAGGAAAATTTTCTCCGAGTTTTCAAGTGGATGACGAATGATTCGAGTGGCTGTTTTAAAAACAGCGTATGGATGTTTCTCTACACACATATACGCGCTACTTTCCCGGTTATCGGGGTTAGTCGCGTATATATTTTTAGTATCGAAAATAGACTTCAAGGTATGTATTTATACTCGTTTCTGGTTTCTCTCTTTTCACTCAGTCGCGTTAACGTATAAGATAAAGGAAATTCGGTCTCGGCGTTTCTAAAAAAAAAAAAAATGAGAAAATAAGGGGAACAGGATGAAAATTGAAGGGAAGCTTCGTTTACAGAATGCAACGCGATCTAGTAATAAATTATAAATATATACTTGCATATTACAACTATAGATACAAAAGATGACATGCGATATGAAAAGATTGTTCGTTGCACGTGTAACATTCCGGCGTCTATTTATCACTTTCCCCGTACGGCACTGGCACAGAACGTTGACATGCGAATTCGTACTTGTATTCGTATTTTTTCTTTTCTTTTCTTTTCTTTTCTTTTCCTTTTCTCGTTACGTTACAACTGATCTGCAAATCGTCAACGAAATTTCGACAATTTAAATTTAAAAGGTTAATAAGATTTTAATTGCCATTAACGTAACAATCTCCGAGATCGGAAATTGTTCAACGGCTGTTTTAAAATTTCCGAAATTCGGAATTAATTCTGGAATTTTGGAATCATTCTGTTTGTAATTGCGTAGGAAACTCGGGAGGATGGTAGAGAATTAATACCGGATGAAAGGAAAATAATGGAGGACTGCGGATGATTAAGTGGCGCGGCATGAATGAGCGACACGGTCAGCTACTTTTGGGCGCTGCATGGATCTCGCCTATGAAATAACCAAGTGAAGTAAATCGAGGTGAAGGGTCCCGCAAAGCGGGTAACGGTACATTATACTCATCGGAATTCATGGTACGGTCCATTCGTACTGCGACTGCACGTCCATCCTGTTTGGCGGTACGATTCCAATGCGAGCTTTCAGAGTCCGGTTCTGGGAAGCATAAACGGGCCAGTGGCGTGTCTTAGTAGCGATTCAACCGACGCTAATACGGGAATAAGGACGTTTCTTCCAGAGGTCTCGCTTTGTATAGCAATGGAAATCGCGAGTCTTCCGCGATCGCATTTTCCGGCGTTCTACCGCAACGGCATTATTTCTGCATTATGCGCAAAGAGGAGAATTTTTTTCTCGATGCAGATATCATCAATCCAGAGTTGTATAGAGGAAAAATGTGGAAACCGGAACTTTCGTTCGCCTTAATGGCTACTCGGACCAATTAATCATCAGCGTTTTGCGCTAACACATGCAAACGAATTCATCGTGAATTCCAGAAGATTATCTTATAACAAACGAAACAGAACGGGCGTATAACGATGCCGAGCGGTTGTCGAAGAGTCGGAGAACGCATTAACAATATCTCTGGCCCGTTACGACGCAGTCGAGCCGAATGATATAATTTTATGATATCTTTTAGAAGAATTTCTCGCTGATGCTTCTCGCGGAGCACTGTTACAAGTTGTTCTATACACCTGCTTGAAACCGGCTCGCGGGCAGGTCTAGTGAACTCGATCGGATTCCGAGACCGGATTCCGCGAAACGACCGCCGCTGCTCCGATTTGTTTTTTCACGCTGAAATAACTTCTTCTAACTTATTTTCTCTTTTTTCCTCCTTTTTTCTCCTCTCTCTTTTTTCCCCCCTCTTTTATCTATAACTCCGAGGAAAAGAAGGACAAAAGAACCGCGCCACTGTTCGACCGTGAAGCATGCCTAATTGCCGATGTTTCTTTGAAGCCGGCCCCTTTTGCGAGCGGACCGACCGGAGTACCGACAGTTTGCCGATCAGTTGTGTCTACCATCGAATGACCGCCGATCTACGATCGGATCCCAGTTGCGAATGATCTATGATAGAAGAGTCTTCATTTCGATGCCTAAATTGTCTATGCGTGGACCCGAAGCTACCAGGAATTTCTTGCGAAATTCGAGATCGCAACCAGTGAGGAATCTTGAGCTTTAATTAGAAAGCCGTCCCCCTTAGAAATCGCGTCGCGATACCTTGGACAAAGTAAAGAAACTGATCGGTCCATGGTAAAAGTTACCACCCCGTGGTGCGAGAGAGACGTGTTGCGTTCGGAAATTGTTCATATTCCAGATTTCTCCCGAGAAATCAATTCTCTAGCGACTTCAATACTGGTTTCAGCATTCTTTGCTAGCTCCGTCAAAGAGGTTACTAGGTTCCTCGGCGAGGTTATTCGAGCTTGGGGCCACCTTCCAGCGATTCGTCGCGTTCGACGGGGATCTCGAGCTGTGTGTCCTCCAACGCAGACAGCTGTACCGCTGCGCTCGACGTCGATCGCTAGAGTTCGACGAACGTTTAAAAGTTTGGGACGGCCGGAGGCTCCGAGGTGGCGCTCGCCGAATTTCTCGGCTTGCACACGCAACCGCTCTCGACCAGAACGTAATCTTGACCGGTCAAGGTCACCGGGCCGAGCGGAATCACCAGAAACAGGTACGGCACGTACGTCTGCGTGCATTCACCGTGGACCACGTCGCACTCTTTTGACCTGGAACAATGCGTCGATATTTGTATGCTGTGCGGTGTTCGACAGGGAGGAGGAGCATTCCACCGGGTTAACGGAAAGAGAAAGAAGGAAGCCAACAAGATCGAGGATTCTTGGCAATTTACTCTTGGCCTGTGATACATCGTTACTTGGTAATCGACTGGGTAAATACCGGTCGAAAAAGGCCTTAAAAGTAGGCTTCCTCTTGGCCAGACCTGTTCGGCCCACTGTGCTACATTCGAATCGCCGCGACTCACCACCAACCAGTAGGTCTCGTTGAATTTCAATCGAACTGGTATCCACGTGTATTTACAAATCACGACCGAACGTGGTAAGAAAGTAACAGTGGATAACGATCAGGCCTTGCCTCGATTTAATACTCACTCGCAAACCTCGAACACGACCTGCTGCAAAAGATCGGGGAACTTTTGCACGATCGTTACAGGTTGGCCGCTGGTTAAGCTGACTCCGTACATAGGCGCGGTGGTGTTGTACCTTGTTTTGCATAATCTGGCCGGCGAGCCGCACGTCTCCTTCGGGGAAAATGCTCTACCTGCGAACGAGAATACCGTCCCATATAAAACAGGTAATTTATTGATATTTAGATCGGTGTCTCTAGCAGTTCTATTTGCCGCGGTGACCTAGAATCTGCCACCCGGCTAGTTTGTCCGCCAACTCGCGCGAATGGATTTACCCGGGGAAAAATCGCGTGGAAGGATTCGCGGAGAGTTGCTCGGCAAAAAGCGAAAAGAATCGGCGGAAAGGATGAACGGTGGTAACGAGGACGGAGAAAAAGGCGAGTTGTTTACGAGATTGGCGCCCTTTCTTCGGAATTCTGTCGGTTGGTGTGTTCGAAACGACGAGTGGGTCGCCGGTGTCCCGTTATGAGCAGAACGAGCGATAACTGTATTGGCCGGATAACACGGTGCCTTATTACCGTCCTGCTGTACCAGCGAGCCATTATCTAAAGAACGGAGTATAGTAATCGATTCCGGTAAGCGATATCTCTCTCGGGCAGAGGCTAATGCATTTTTCCCGAGGAGAAACGATAATCGCGATCTGACGAGCCACGAATTTCAACGGAATCTATCGAGTAAACTCGCGCAGCGGGTGTTGTGCTTGGTTGGAATCGGGTTTTCGTGTCATAAGGACAACTGCATAATTCAAGGCTGCAAAGTGCCGGTACATCGCGCAACCGGTTGCTCTGATTTTTGTCGATTTTTTTGATACGCTCTTCCGATGTCAAAAACGACCTCGTGGATGCCTCGTAATCGATCACGAGGCCGAGGAATTTCCTTCGGACACCCGGTGAACGCTAATGTGACCTGGAAATAATCACGCATCTCAGACGTCGGACAGTTTTTGTCTGGAAGAGGAACGAGCGACAGGAATTGTCCAAGGGAAGCGGTACTCTTTGTAAAAACGCGCGTTCTATCGTAAACATCGAAGAATATTAACGGAGATAACGGTAGAGCGGGAAAATAATGTTTGCGTATTAGCAGGCGGGGCACAATAGTCTCGTAAAGCGCACGCGAACGCTTGATAACAGCCCGAACCGGAGCGAACCGGATTAATTATGAATTAATAACCACCGGCAGGATATCGCGTACACATTGTTACGCATATACGCGAAGGATCAATCGCGAGATAAATGCATTACGGAGGTTCGACGAGGATGTAGGTTATAGCTACTCGTAATTATTCGTGATTCAGGTAACCGGCTCGACTACTGTTGCGCTTCGAACAAGAGGGACAAGTTCGTCTTCCGCGTGTTTCCAACCAAGCCACGTCCTCCGCTCGATCGTGATCCGTTAAACTGTTTCGCGGCTGAATAGGAAACGCGGTTGTCTCCGAAACGCGTCTCGAATGTAATGGCGAATTTCTCGCAGCCTAGCGGCATATGCTAATCTACTTTCCGTGTAAAACCAAGAATTCGCGTCTGCGAACTTACCATTTCGCGAGGAATCCGCGATCGAGTAATCTCCATGGGCGATCTTGTAGTTGTGCAGCAGCGCCTGCCTCGTTAATTCAGGGTCGATCGTTCGAGACTGATGAGACCTCGCCATCCGACTGCCCGCCCAAAGATTCTTGTAGCTCCTCGATATCGCCGCTCTGCGGCAGTCGTTCGTTTTGATAACGGGATCGCGAGTAAACCGGACATCTTACAAATTCCAACCGAGAAGAGAACATTTCCGACCTTATAAGAGAACACTTACGACGGGTACTGCATGTTATTCGGGCCTACGCAATCAGCTGGGTCCACGAGCGCGTCTCCCCACACGTATTTCAGGCCCAGCCCGTTCCCCTCGCATTTCTTCGCCCCGTACACCTGGGCGCACGCCGTGATAACCAGAATCAGACCGAGGTACCTGGACATCTGTGAAATTGCAAGAAAAAACCATGAGAACGACTTGAAGGGTCGTTCGCTGATTCCGATTTAGGAACGATCAGAGGATTTCGATCATGACAATGGCTATACGCGCGGCGCGGCGCGGCGCGGAACGAAAGCGTGGAAATGGACAAATGTGGTCCGGCGTATCGAGAGCCGTCGCAGGAGCACGTATATTAATGAAAGCTAATTACGCTGGCGGGGGACGTCTGATGAATAAATGAATCGCGAGTAACGTTCGACTAGGACCGGTGCGATAGAACGCGTTGTCACCGGAACAAAGGAAGGTGCGAGTGAGCGCGGTCTTGGAACTCGAGTTCGCACGAGGTCAAGAGCAAAAGTAAACGACACTGGCTCTGGACTGTGACGCGTCGTTGAAAAATCCACCTAATGGTGCTTGGCATATCGACCGAACTGTTCTTCTGCCTCCACTTCTCGCCGGCGACACGCGTGTAATCCCGGTGCACACAGCGGCACACTTTTACCTTGTTATTCTACGATATAATTCCGTGAACGTTCGACGATTAGCTTCCACTGGTTATTATCGTTTCCTTCTGCGACTCTTCGCCGGGAAGAGCTTTCGTTCCACCGGCTGGCAACGCGAACAGCCTCGACGGCATAAGAGACCAGCCAACTTTTTTCCCTTTCGAGCCTCGCGAACGATGAAAATCGTCCGGACGACGCGAGAGAGTGACGACCGTGCGCAATTAAGAATAACAATTAGCGAGCGCGCATAACCAATACGAAACCGTGCGTGGAGTTTGGGGTTTCTAGGTTGCCAGGTCCATATAACTTCCGCTATATGTGTTTCTCGTCGTCGATCAAACACGAGTGAAAGCAACACGACAGTGTACTGCTAATAGCACTCGGTTTCGAGTACTTGACGTGCTAGCTATCGACATTGTACACGAGTATCGACGTGCGGCAGTCTAGTTTTTAGTTATTCGACCGACGGATTCGACGATCCAAAGTCGGGAAGAAAAGTCAACGTGGCAGAAAATTGCGGCTCGCTGTTTAGCCGAGTGATAAATTGCGCGTGGGAAAAGGAAAGGAAGAAAATCATTAATGGGTAGCACTCAAGGCTGGTCATTGGCCGTGACTAGTATCGCGCATCTATTTCTTCGGCAAGCGTTGCCCACTTTTAACGTTCGTTCTTTCTACACCGTAGGGAACATAGCCGAGACCCGGTCATAATTCATTCGCCGGGAGTAATGTCTGCTGGCGTATTTATATTGTCTCGGTCGAGTCGTACACAGAGGTGAAATACGGCCAGTCCGGCAATGCGCGTTCATTTTTATCCGTCAGTCAATTAGAAGCAGCGCGAAAGAAGCTTAAACGGGGATTTCTCGGTTATTCGGTCTCTGCCGGTTCTCCATTGATCGCGGGTAATCGCAGGCTAGTCACGGTGCATCAGCGCCGAAGCTTTTCAAACAAGTCGGACACCACGCGGCATAATCGCCGCATGATACCGATCGCGCGATAAAGACGTTCGAATAAGTATCTACGGGATATACCATGGCCGCGTGTTAGCGGATTAGATAACGGCGTTCGAGCGAAAAAGAGGAGACCGAGCCGGGGAAGACGTGAGAATCGGTTGAACTTGGAAGATCGAGGTCTTTCGCCGGTAATTCAGGATCAGCCGGAACAATTATTCGAACCGTAACTTCTCACGTCGTTAGGAGCTTTTTTTCCCAGTAGTCGTCGAGCGAGTACTGTTAATATGCTAACACGGCGCGAAAATAATTAACGAGCTATCTCCGATCGTGGAAACAGTCGGTCGAATTGAAACGGAGCTTGCCCAGCCGGAGCTGCGAAACAGCTTCGAGGAAGTTGCAGCGATTAGATGTAACGCGAGAATTGGTAGGTGAAATAGAGTGAACGAAACACGTAGGAAGGATAAGAGGTTCGGAAAAAGCGAACTTCCGGCAGCAAGCGGAGGATTCCTCGTGGACCATGAGCGTGTCATGCGGTTCGTTCTAACGGTAAAGATGAATCGTCCAAAACGCTCGGTCGCTCTTTATCGAGTATACGCATTTACTCATCCTTGGTCTCCGTTAACGGTACAGTCATTTCGGTGTTTCGTATCGTGAATAAATTATCATAACTGTCGGGGCTTGTTACGTATTTCAAATTCCTCCTGTTCGGCCTCCGCGTTTATCGCCAAGACCTCATAGTCAGGGACTCATTATCGCTTTCACGTGACACAGCGCAAGCTCTGGTAAATCGTCGAGTATTCGATGGCAATTTAACTCCCATAGATTTGTACAACGTCCGATCGTTCTTTCTCTTCTCGTCACCTCGAGAGAGCAACGTACTCGAGGATGAAAATGGGAAAAATCGCGATGCTGACGGTGATCGAAAAGCATCGAGGAAACAAGCAATGAGAAAGATCGGAATGCAATTGTGTAACGACTATAACTCGGGAAAAAGCTAGCTCGAGGCAGCGTGTCTAAACGCAGCGCGTTCGCCCCGGATTTTAAAGCCTCTCGCGTAATCTCCGCATCCGTGGTACATGAACTTGACTGTAATAATCACTTTCAGGACGCTCCGCTATTCTCTCCTACGTGCTCGGAATATTTCCCAAAGTTTTCGGTTTTCTCTGCTCTAGAAGGATAACTAGAAGGATATATTCGTCGTTGCACGTGTCAATATGTTCCGTTAAGAGAATCAAACCGTATCATCGTCCTTTCGTTTGTAATTATAAGCAAAACACGAGTTTTGATCAGAGCTGCGGCCACGCGAGACCGATTGAAATTCAAATCTCGACATAGTTACTTAAACGAAACGTAAATGAAATTCGAAGAAACGCCGAGGGTTGATGAACTTGTCGAGCCATCGAAATTTGTTCATCTCACTTTTCAACGTTACGATCGAGAGATGAAAATTTGCAATTAATATCTGTTACAGTCTAGAGGATGTCACTCACCGTGAGGAAGACTGTTTCTAACACTGTGCGTTTGAATCCTTTTCTCGGCCCGTTCGACGATACGACTATCCGCGTTACATGAAGCGAGCGAAATGTTGGGGTGTAGGAAGGAACAGGATTAAAACGAGGGCACACGAGTTCCTTAAACACTGTTCATGTCACCACACCGGATGTCGTGGGGTCGAACACCTCCGTCCTCACAGGTGGATGTCCAGAGGTTGACTGTAGAATCGTAAGTAACCGCTCTCTGTGCTCTGGTAGAGCCGGGGGAAAAGAGGGGATGAGAGGAAGAATATCGGCCCCTATTCTACCTCGAAACCTTTTTTCTCTCATTGGAGAAAAAGCCTGAAGAAGGAAATGAAAGAGGGTAACCGAGCACGTCCCCCCTTTTTCCGCGGCGTTTCGCCAAAAACGTTCAGCCGCTTTTCGATCAGCAGTCGATGCTCCGAGGTTTATCGTTGAAACGAAGCGCGAGGATATCAGGTTCAAATAACTACGCAATCGGTAGAAACACATTGTCTTTATAGTTGTTCCACGACAATGCATTACAAAGTACACGTAACTTTAAATAAACGATGACGTGCAACAGATTTTGTGTGCCCGAAATTATACGTATCGATAATAATTTTTATTCATCTGATTGCAATCCAATGTATTAAATCGTTTGTATATCACGTATATATATTGTTATATATATATATATATATATATTATATTATATAGATTCATATAAAGACTCTGTCGTTGGAAGAAATTCACAATTTTTATTTAAAAATCACTTTGTAAACCGTTTTGCATCTCTTACCGGACACGAACGCCAATGTGTTCTCGACGTCTTATCGTTAATTATAAAAGCAGCAATGTCAAAACGCATTTCTGTTCGCAATTAAACGTCATATCACATCGAGAACATATCTGCGGGAAATCCTTTCTTAACAGACTCGACGATAAAAGTGAGAAACGCACGCGGGACGTCTTTCCCTAAGCTTAAATGATGACGAATGCAAAAGACATCTGCCGATTTTCCTATTTATTCTAGGAACGATAAATTTATGAAATATGTTACATATTGCAATAGACAACATTCATTAACTTTTAACACAATAGCTAGGTCAATGTTGAAGTATCTTCCGTAATTTATACTTCGCGTATTAAAATAAGTGATAGAGGTTTTTGTCGGACATAGTCGGATTGCAGTCTTATAGATACCAATTGTTAAAAGGAAACTACGTGGAAACGATTCAACGAATAAATATTCGATAATTTCACGTAATAAAAGTTGTACACTATCCCACGTAATTTCGTAATAACCGAGTACAACGATGTTAATGTCGTGACTTTAAAAATACTAATCAAGTGCCTCAAAGGAAGCTTACAGGCGCTTACTAATAACTCTTGTATGCGTTTACTTAACTAAATATATAGGCTAAGAATATTAAAACATGTTCATTTATATTTTACAACAGCTTATTCAATCGTCAAACTTAATAGAATTGACGCTAGTATCTATTTGACCGCCGCGGTAGCTACCACGTTTTTTCTTCGTCTTTTCGTGACGAAATGACTTTCCTCTCGTGTATTTGAGGTCCTGATTCGCTTTCTCTCCCCAAGAGCCGCGAGCACCTCTCTGTCGAAAAAAAAATTATATTTTCACTTACCATGTATGTTAACGATTACGTGGATACCTAACTATTTGGAACTAACTACCCCTCACCTTTATACATAAACTCTACCATCAATCGTCAAACGTTATCTTTTTGTTTTGCGTCGCTGGGCTATCGAACGATTTTTTCCTGTCGAAACCACCACCCCCCCTGCCGCCTCTAAATCCACCGCGACCGCCTCTCTCACCGTCACCCCACGATTTCCTGTGCCCGTCAAATTTACCCCCTTCGTTATCGTTTCCCCTGTCGCCTCCTCCGCCCCATGACTTTCTGTTATCGAAACCACCTCTGAAACCACCTCCTCGACCTCCTCTAAAACCACCCTCTTCCTGATTGTCCTCCTAGAACAAAAGGGAAACTCAGGTCAATCGCCGTTTTCTATACAAGTCT
The DNA here is from genome assembly GCA_002201625.1 of Euglossa dilemma. Taxonomy (NCBI): domain Eukaryota; kingdom Metazoa; phylum Arthropoda; class Insecta; order Hymenoptera; family Apidae; genus Euglossa; species Euglossa dilemma. The sequence goes on along the minus strand of NIJG01000134.1, from coordinate 4,186,858 downwards.
GCAAACATATATTTTATCGGGCATTTTTCTTTTCAATGTCTCTTTTCTCCGTGGAAAGTTCCTTTGCTTAAAAAACATTTAGAAGGGGTTGGGTAAAGGCACGGAAACTTTACGCAAAATCTGCGGAAAATGCACGGAAACATGGTCTCAAGCTTTCACAAAACGGCGAGTGACCTGCGTTTTTTAAATGTTTCCAAGCATTTACCTTTGCTTCAAAAGAATTATTTGCCAATTTCGGATCCAATGATACAGCCTCGTTCTTTACACGACGAAACGGAGTATTTTTTGCTTGCTAAACATAAAATTTTATAAATAAAAATATTACTTTCCGTTCTGTACAAATACGTTAAATATGATAATTATTACCTTATCACCGTTGAAGCTGCTGTTTGCCTTTACAAAGTTACTGTAGTTATTCTTTTGAATTTTTGCAGCAGGTTTCTCTGTGTCTTCTTCATCCTGCTCTTGTTCTATTTCTTTGTGTTTCCTTTTTTCAGGTTTAGGTGTCTTTTGCATTTTCATTTGCCTTTCTTCCGAATCATTTCCGTCTAAATCTAATCCTTTCTTAACCGGTGTTTTCGCAGTTTTTGGTTTTTCGTCTTCGGACGAATCCGAATCAGAGTCTTCGCTAGATGATTCTTCCTTGGGAGCAGCTTTTGTTGCTGCCTTCTTAGGTAAAGGTGTCGGTGTTTTGACTGGTACTTCATCATCCGATTCATCCGAATCTTCGGAACTGGATTCATTTTTCTTTGCTGCCAGTTTCGCAACAGGTTTCATCCCTGGCTTTTCATTTTCGTCAGAATCATCAGAATCTTCGCTAGAAGATTCTGCTTTCTTGGTTACAACAGTGTTGGTTGGTGTTACCAATTTAGCAGGTGCAGGTTTCTTGGTCGGTGGTTCTTCTTCGCTGCTATCGTCACTGGAAGAAGACTCTTCCTTCTTAGCGTGTACTTTCTTGGTAGCAGCTGCTACTGTTGGCGGAAAGGCAGGTTTTTTCGGCGATGTTTCTTCTTCGCTACTATCTTCGCTAGAAGACTCTTCCTTTTTGTCCGGAATCTTTTTCTTAGTTACCGGCGTTGGTGGATGAATAGCTTTTTTCGCTTGTGATGCTTCTTCGTCGCTACTTTCTTCGCTAGACGATTCTTCCTTTGTCACTGTGACTGTTGGCTTTGTTGGCAAACCTTTGCTTTGCTTTGCAGCTTTGGCAGCTTTCTTTTGGGTAACTGGAGTTTCTGTTTCTTTCTTGTGTTGTCCGGCCTTTTCTTTTTTCTTTTCTTGGGTAGGCTTGGTAGTAACCTGCTTTGCAACTGGTGTTTTTGCAGCAGTTTGTTTCGAAGAATCATCGGAATCGCTGCTCGAAGATTCCTGCTTTTTAACAACCTTAGCAGGGGTAGCAACTGGTTTAGCTTTACTCGGTGGCTGAGGTTTGACGTTCTCTTCTTCCGAAGAATCGTCAGAATCATCACTGGAGAATTCTTCTTTCTTTCCTAATGTTTTTATTACAGGCGTAGCAGGTGTTGGTTTTTTTAATACTGGCTTAACTGGACTTTCTTCTTCATCGTCGCTGCTGTCCTCGCTTGAAGATTCATCTTTGCTTGTTTTAACTTTTGCTTGAGGTACAACAGCAGGTTTTGTACTAGTTTTCGCGGGAATATTTGCTTTAGATACTTCCTCGCTATCCGAATCAGAATCATCCGAAGAGTTCTGTGCTTTAGACGCTTCGGCTGTTTTAGGCATTAATACAGATGCCCTTGATTGTACCTTTGGGGTTTCTTCTTCATCTTCCGAAGAGCTTTCGTCTGAATCTTCTGGTTTCTTCACCAGTGTTGGTTTAGGTGGTATTTTAACAACATTCTTTGTCTTTGCAATTGTTTTCGGTGTTGGTTTTTCATCCTCGCTACTGGTATCGTCCGAAGAAGCTTCATTTTGTTTATTTTTTGTTGTATCAACCGTAGCTTTACCATTTATTTGTGGGACCTTTTTCGGTGCTTCTTCCTCGCTGTCCGAACTTGAATCTGAACTGCTATCCTTAGCTTGTGCTTTTACGTTTAATTTTTTTGGAGATGTTTTTTGAAAGAATTGTATTACATCTTGAATCGTTGGTGCACCTTTTGGTAATGCAGGCTGAAAAGGAAATACGCGAACATGAATAGAGGTCATTAATCTTTACGATTACGTGTTGCTTAGTATTTTCTACGCAAGTAACGCGTGAATAAAAATATTAATTAATACGCACGCAACGGATAAAGATAATGGAAGAGAAATTTTATTGTAAGATAAATTCGAAATGTAAAACAACGAAAATATCTCGCCCACGTGGTACGACCAAATGGCGGTACTTCTTGTACCGCATGGGCATTGGCAAGTTGAAAATCGATCAACTACTGTATATACGTAAAATCTTTTTATAACCTTACCGCTTTTGTTTTCTTTTGAAAAACTTTTGCCAGCGATGCGTCTTTTTTTAATAAATAGTCGTATACAAGGGCAGAGACGTTCAGTTCTTCAGCGGATGCCATGATGGACGCGTCCAAAGATCTTGAAAAATTAGCTGCAATTGGATGTACGACAATCTCGCACTTTCTGTTCTCATGTGGATGGCGCTATAGTCGAGCATGAGTCACATCGTATGAAGATTAGTTAGTAGTCTTGTATAGTAACTTTCTACATTTTTAGTACATTTTGGAACACGTTATCGTGTTTTAATTTCTCATTGGAGATGAATTTCTTTCGATTATTTTATACGTACCTTCTCGATCGTTGCGTTATTTGTGTTTATTTAGTCAATTATTCATCTTTACGGTATAAATTTTGAATATATTACTCGTGATTGAATTAAAAAGTTGTTCAATTGTCTCTTTCGAATCGTGTTAGCTATTGGTTTATTTTAGGAACATAGCGAAGACCTGGAAATTTTTCCACTATTTTTTGATTGGCGAAATATCGGTCAGTGGACTGCGTATTGGATGTTTTTAAAATGATAAACCGGCTTTATTGTAACCTGTGAGGTGCTAGATATTTAAACGGAAATTTACTTTATTTAATTGTATTTCGCGGTAATTGTTTGAAAATTATGACAGAAACTCAGCAGAAAACAAAGTGCATTACGCTCAAAGGATCAGCAGAGCTAGTTAAAGAATATCTTCGTAAGTTGATGATTTTTTTTCCATTTTATGATATGCCATTATTGAACTTGCCTCTAAATTTTATGGCGCTCCATTGTCACATGTGTCTTGTTTCTTTTCATCGTAGTTTATGGGGTTAATAGTATTTTGTACCAAAGAGGCATTTATCCGCCAGAAACGTTCGAACAGGCCGAACATTTTGGTTTATTCGTTTTAATGTCAACGGATGAGAAGATCAAAGCATTCTTGAACACTGTCCTTGGCCAGATTCAGGAATGGCTTATTCAACGGAAAGTACAAAAGATAACGCTTGTTATAACGAATGTGAATACCAAAGAAGTTTTAGAAAAATGGGATTTCAAGGTGGATTATGATTGTCAGAAGCCTAATGGGAACAACGATAATGTAAATAACGGTCTTCCCGAAGTGGGCACAAAAGACATGAAGATTATACAGAAAGAGATACGCGAAGTCATACGTCAGATCACAGGTAACTGGTCATATTAATGAATTTTCAGGTCTTATATTAGAATATTTCTTAATTAGTAAAATGCTATAATCTGTTCCGTTGTTCTTCTTCTATGTTTCAGGTACAGTAAGTTTCCTTCCGTTGTTGGATTGTATTTGCTCTTTTGATATTTTGACTTATACCGTACCCGACTGTGGTATTCCTAGAGAATGGAACGAAACGCAGCCAGTGTTTATCGCGAACAGTCAAGAAGTACAGTTAAGATCATTTTCAACTTCTATCCATAAAATGGAAACTATAGTTAGTTATAAGAATATTTAGGTTTACATGTTTTATCATCGGTAGATGAAATTGTACAAACTAAACGTACATTTACTTCGTCGTTTTTAGCAATATTAAACGTCAAAGACTGGTATTTAAATTTCTCTTTCCGCTATACGCGGTAATATCGTTTTTAAGGGTAACATATGTACCGATCATAACTATTATCTAAAAAGAATTTTATACGAATATATATTTTCACATAACTTTAGTAGTTGATCAGCTCATTTTGCGAAAAAGTCTCCGATTCCGATAATCCTGATATTTTGGATTCCTGTTTCTTCTTCCTACCATAAGGATACACATGCTAATTAGGAAAAGAAAAGAATTGACAAGAATCTTGGCAGATTTTATTAAAACATAATTGACTATTACACTTAACACAGGAATTATATTATTTTACTTGGCAAAGCATGAAAGATACGACTAGAATAAAATATTTTTCGTGTTTGACGTTCGTCATATACCAAATCGCAAGTAACATCGTTAGCATTACATAAATATTCTTAAGTGTACAAGTGCTCCAAATTTATCGAATACTTCGTTCTGTTTCTTTCATTTTTTCTTTCTCTTTTCGATGTCACGATTCACCGTTAAAGAATGTCAGAGTAATAGACGAATGTGGAAACGAAATCTCGAAACGGATAAATGCGGAACGAAAATACATTGTTCGGGAGCACGTACACGTTGACTAGGCATCTCTCGTTAGGTGTAAGTAATTGCGGCGGATTCGAACCATATCTTTTTCGATGCGCTTTCAAACGAAATTCAATACAAATCTCGTGTCTCTCGTAAACATTTCCCCCTTCGCATTTTTTACCTTTACTTCATTTCGCGATGTCGAATAATTGGTATTTGGTCGTAACACTCTCGTTCTTGGTACCTATCGTACCCGACCTCTCCGATCGAAATCGAAGACCATGTTAGGAAACATCAACAGCGGCTTTATGCTTCGTTAATACTTGCAGCGTTCGTTTCTCCCTTACGACAATTTCGCTATTAACTCGTTAGTACTTGGTGCTGCTAGAGTTAACCGTACGATCCATAGTGCACTTTGTTCGCTATTAGACCGGTCGCGTTCACCTGACGCGTTCCTTGCCGCGCATCGTACAAGACGAATCGTTTGATCGGCCCTCTTCTTCAAAACTAACATTACTTAACTTTCGAGAACAAGGCAAGCTTGCTTGCTTCCGCGCGCGGTTCACGCTTATGATCACGTCCGATCATTTCGAGGGCGGACGGCACGTTCGTAATAATCTTTAATGCGCAAGCTGTACGCTGTTAAATCTCGCCTAGACTAGATTTGCTTCGGTTTCTCTGGTTAGTCTTACACACTGCAAAAGCTGCTGGAAATACGTTGAAGTTTATAAACATTCTAATTCGACTGATCCGCGGTCGCTGAAGAATCCGAACTGTGACTGAAAACCATTGCTCCGTCGTTATTTTAGACCTCGCTTTCACCTTTCTATCGCTCGTTAATGATCGCTAAAAGCTAGAAGAGCCGGGAATTGACAGATTGGTTTGGTCGTGACGAAAAGTAAGCGCAGCGCCGCGGATCAGAACGAGTCATGTTTTCTATAACATTACGCGATAATCCTCTCGAGTATCGTCGAAACGTGTCTCCTAGTAAAAACATTGAAAAATAAATAACGCGAAACAATATACAATATTTTACAGTAGCGCTTAGTATTATCCGTGATAGGGCGATTCTCGCGGATCGGTAGCAGATATCCCATTGACTTCCGTAGGAATAAAGAGAGAAAAAAAAAAAGGAAAATAAAGGTAAAAGGAAAGGTTGCGGAAGTGGATTGGCCGCATTTCCGTTCGATGCGATCCTGGCACAGGTTGATCTGGTTACGGGGCCGAGGTTAACGATAATGATCGACGATCGTCTATCGGTAATTAACTATCATCGTCGTTGGTACAATCGTTCGCACGCGATCATCGTCCCGCGGCCGGGGAAATCGACGCGTTCATTTCTCAGCCCTCGTAAATACTTTGCAACGCTGTGCGCACCTCGAGTTCTCTCATTTATACACCTCTACTTAAGTTTACTTTGGACTAATCGCTATATTCGATTTACGATCGTTTTATGCGTAAAATATCATAAAATACATTCCTCTTTTGTTCGCTATGATTAGGCAGGCCGTTCCGTCCCGGTGTCGTCCGCGTAGCGTTTCCGTTATCCTCTGGGATTTAGTCTCGGTGAGAGCGGAGTGAGAAGGAACGAGGAATCTGCCAGGCGGCAGCAGCGTGACGACGATGTTCGAATAATCGTGACGGATTCGAAGATCGAGATTACGGTGAAGCGTGTGAAATTCGATATGGAGACTCGACACTAGACGAAACGGCGCGCCATCGATGACTCACGATGACTTTCATACAAATCGTTCGATAGGTACGAGCGACGAAATGAATTCGTAACGAAAAAGCACGGCGGCACTAGTAAGCTTGCACGGACATCATACGCTGCCACGACTTTCTTCTCTTCCCAAAAAGTCTCTGATATATCGCTAGAATGGCAATGTATTTCCTCTTCTCTCGCGGAAGAACGCTGGAACGCTGTTCGCTCGTTCGTTCGACAACTATCTATATGTAATCCTTTATAGCTCTAAAATGTAAAAAGTAAGCGTGCGTGTGTTCCCCGATCGATGGAAACGCGAAACACCCTCTCGATCGGTGCCAACTTTCGTTCCGACTTTAGCATCACCGAATGTCGCGAGCAGCATTTCGGTCGTTACCCCTTCCCCTCCTCTCTCCTTCTTTTTATTCTTATTCCTCCTAACGGGCAACTCGGCCGTCGTTATCGCCGTCTTTACCTTGATTATCAACGCGCCTTCTCTTCCGCCCCCGTTCTTTCCTATTTTCTTTCCACCCCCTGCTGCCCCGTCAGCCTCTCGGCCGTGGAGCTTTTCGGCGAGGCCAATCGAGGCCGATATTACGATTCGACGAGGGTGTGCAGCGAAAATGCAATTACTCGCTGGCTGTCGAGGCGTAACAATTCTTACGGCGATGCTTGCCGCGAGCTCCGTTAATTAAAGTGCCCGGCTGATTTCTTGAACCCCGGCGTAATAACGCAACCGCCGTTGTCGCAGACGGCAAAGTAGAGCCGCAAACGAGCCCGGTCCACCAATTTCCACCCGGTTTCCACCCGGTTTCCACCCGGTTTCCCGATTTTTCCTTCCGCCCGGCCAAGAATAAACCGCACCGACGGCTCTCTGGCATTCGACGTTTCGATCGATCGGTCCTCGACGCACACACCGCACGCACACACACGCTGCTCAAAGGGGATAGAAGGAATACTTTGTACAAGAGCGTCCTGGACGCGTCTGAACGTACGCTTCGACGAACCGTGTCGCTCGAAGGAGGACCGAGGAGCGTCTTTTCACGGCAACTTTCCTCCGAGATTCCGAACACCTGGCCCCGTTTTCCTCGAGGCAGTCGCGTTCCCCGTCGATGAATCAATCGTCAGCCGAGAGATGCTTTCCCGTTTGATTTTCCAAACGAACCAGACAGGTGTACCGTAGCACGCGACCTGTCCACCAAACCTTCCATTCCACGGGGATAAAATGTTTTGGAAATTGCCCGGCTCCGCGTCAGTTCGCGCGCAATTACGTCTCTGCCTCGAAGACATCGGCTGCCGTGTAGGAAGACTCGTTGATCCCGGAAATCCTATTACAAGATCCGGGATCGCCCGGTGTCGTGCCTTTCTTCCTGCAATCCCGTAAAACGAAATCGTCGCGTCCACGTGGTGTTCTAACGATCCGCACGTGCTTGCGGATAAGGTTTACGACGTCTTCCCCCTTTCTTTTTTCCTCCCTCTCTCTCTCTCCCTCTCCCTCTCTCTCCCTCTCCCTCTCCCTTCCTTTACCTGTCGCGTTCTTTTGCTCGCTGCAAATCTCCCGAGCGACGAGACGTTCGAAAAAGAAAGGAAAACACGGATTTGCCGCTCGCTTTTAAGAAAGATTACAGGATATTCGATGACGCGGAAAACATCGAAAGTTGACGTTGCCCGTCACTCTCTCCTCTCTCTCTCTCTCTCTCTCTCTCTCGCTCTCTCTCGATAATGATACACGAAAGAAAAATCGATACGCGTTCCCGTGTTCCGAGCTGCATTTTAATTTTCGGTACGCGTGAATGATCGACGAGCGGAACGGTGATCTCGTGGGAGAAAATTAAAGCTGCTGGAACGTACCGTGCGAACCATTAGAGAAAAAAGAAAAAAAAGAAAAAAAAGAAAAAACGTGGGAAAAAAATGAAAAAGAAATAAATAAAACATATCTCGGCAAATACGGTTCACACTCGTGGGACTAAAATTTGATTTAGCAGCGATAGTTTTGCTCGTGTCGCTGGTTCGCGGGCAACGTTTCTCGCGTTTCTCGCGTTTCTCGCATTTTCAATCGGAAAAACAACGGGAACATCGAAAGAGGGAAAAAGAGCGAGAGAAAGAGAGAGGGGGCAGGAGGATTTCTCTCGTTGTTTTCGAACGTCGAATTCAGCTGCGATTCTTTTTTTCTTTCGTCCGTGAACACGGTGTTTCCATTCGATGGCGACTCTTGTTCTTCGAGATCCTCCGTTCCTCGTGCCTGCTATTGGACGATGTCGAACCACTCGACGATGCTCTGCAAGGAAAAAGAAATTTCGATCGATTAAAAGGAGTTTTCCCCTCGGTGTGTATTCGAGTCGCGGGAATATTCCACGGCGCGACCGCAATTTAAAGGGCGCCATCGCGGACAAGGTAAACCGGGTCTCAAAGAAATTAAGCTGCAAGCTAAATTAGCGGTTTTACGGTGATCTTGCCGCGTCTGCGGGTCAATCAAATATTCAACGGTTAAAACGAAACTACCAAGGTACCCGGCGTTGATTCATTTATCCTGGCAAGTCCTCCGGCAATTTCTCATTTCGAACGAAACGGAAGGCGAGCTCCTCTGTTTTCCCCGTAACTTTCTTCTCTTCCGCGGTGTTGTTTCCACGCGGCTGTTGCCTCGTCGACCTTCTCCTTTCTCAGCCATGGACCAACCAACCGTCCTTCCTTCACCAGGATCCTCTGCAACCCTCTTTCTTCCCTTTACCCCTGGCTTGCGCTTGCTATCGTTGCCGCGCGTAAGATTCCTCTCTATCTCAACGCGGCTCACCCTGGTGGATATTCGGTATAACAGAAGGTGGCTGCTGCCTCTCCTTTCTGCCCGCTGCTCGACAAACGAGACCGGCTTAAGCCAGCTAATGGAATCGACCTAGCCAGAGCGATAGTTTATCCCGTCTCCGCTTTAACGAGCGAGCCGAATGGAAATTCCATTTCTCCGATCTGCTATACCGATTATTCCTGCCAGCCGTCGTTCGCCGCACGGATCATTGCCAGCCGTGTTCCTATTATCCCCGACAGAGACGGAGAAGAAGAGAAGAGGTGAAAGTTCTTACCCAGTTCGGCAGGATATCACGGAGGAGGAATCGAGGTTGCCCACGGCCGGGAGGACGTAGCTTGGCGTATCGGAAGGGCTTCCGTTCAACCGGAAAAGTATGCTCCCCGAGGTGAATTCGAGCAGATTAGTCGACGATGTGGAGTTGTCGGCGATCCAGGATGCGGGATGCGCGTGGATGACGTTGGTCGGCGAATCGCTTCATCTCCTGGGGCTCTCCTGTGGCAGCAAGTGGCCGTGGAAATTATTCGTGGCCCGCGCGAAAGGCACCGGTGTTTCCTCCTCTCCCGGACTTTCCGGCCTAATTAGTCCGGTTCTATTAAGTTTATCTGGGGGCATCAGGGTCGCCAAGTTCCTCGGGGAACTAACGCCGTAGGAGGAAAGTTCGGTCAACGGGCGGGAAGATAACTCTGGACTAAGTAGCGAATGATTAAGCCGGAACACCGTAGATCGTATGCTTCCGCAGCCCTCGTGTTCCATCTTCCCTAACAATTAGACGAATTCTGACGATTCTGACGGTTCTAACGATTCCACCGAACGGCCATTCTTAGAGATCCGAAACAGCGCGACAGAGTTTCGAACGGATAAGCAAACGCGAGCGAGTAGCTGTGTAGTATCGGGGTTGGATCGAGCGCATACTCGATTACACGTGGCGCGGAATCGCGTTAGCAGGCGTTACGAACAAGCGGAATCGGTAATAGATGTGGCCGACAAATTTGTTTTTGCCGGCTGGAAAGGGCCGATAATGGTCTTTGCTTCTAATTACCACGGACCATTAGGTTTATCTATGAACGTTGGAGTCGTCGGGTTTCGTTCTTGTTGCGGCCAGGAACGGGCAACGATCCGACACCGATGTGTCCTCGCGCGCAATTATCGGGGCCCGCACTCGCGTATTAATACGCGATTACACTCGGCGACGATTAAAAAATAATTGCCGCTGCCGTTCAGCGGGCTCGCGGCCGCGTATGAAAATGGGAAATTTAATTTTTATCTCGCGTCCGCTTGGAAGGACGCTCGTTACGATTCGTTCCCGTAATTGATTTCGATCGTCACGGAACGGCCGAGGCGTGAAACCTGCCTTTATCCGCCATTAACAAATTTCCCGGTGAAGTCGTTCGGCCGCTGCTTTCATCGAATAATTTTAATTGTCTTTAATCCTTCGCCCGCGACCGTTATTCTTCGCCGGCGTAGGTAGAAGTTACGAGCGGCGAGTAACGAGTTTCCCCTAACGGAGTTTCTCTAATACGCGATAGTCAGCACTTGTACCATCTTCGGATTCGTAATTCGCAAGTGTCCTAGAGCCGGCGAGCATCGGCTTTGAAACCGTAGCAAGTTAGCCGGGTTACCACGCGTTGAATAGTTTGCAAGTCCATTATGGCGGTGTTAAGGACGCGTATCTTGCACACGTTGCACCGGCTCTACGTATAAATCTCTATGGACCCCCGGATACGTGTAGCTGACGCGGCCGGGCCAAGCTTTTCCCTGTCATAATTATCTCGATTATTCCTCTAACGATTCGTACTTTCGGCCACCTTTCATCGCGCCGGCGAATACAATTTCCAGGCTCGAAATTTCCCTAGAATTTTAACAAATTAAATTATTCTGACCGAGTAAACGTGCAAAGGAAAACGTAAACATTCTGCAGCTCATTTCCAGACACGGGGAATTTAGCAGCGATTTCTTTGCGCGATCATTCCGAGTCTCTTTTTCTCTCTCTCTCTCTCTCTCTCTCTCTTTGCTTCTTTCTTCCTTTCTTTCTTTCTTTCTTTCTCCCTTTCCCCTCCTGCTTTTTTTTTTTTTATTTCTTTCGCGAAGCGTTCGAGCTAGCTGCGTTTCGAGAGTTCGCTTTTTTTCTCTTATTTTTTTCCCGGAGCAGCTTTTTTCCTCGATGTAAAGGTTGCCGCGAGTTAGCAAAGAGCTCCGGCGCAGATATCGCGGAGCTCATATCCCTGGGCACTCTTTTCGCTGCGTTTTCCCGCCTCTTTCTCCTTTTTCACCGGCGTTCCTCCTCGCAAAACGACCATTCCTCCGCGCGTCCCCCCACGGTACGCCGCACTATCTAAGGACTCCAGGGAAAGTCGACTGCATATTACATCGGGTTCCACGTTTATTAATCTACGAATTACTTTTCCGAAGTCACGGAAACGTGCCAGAATTATCGACGAGAAGAAAAAAAAAAAAAAAGGAGAGAAAGAAAAAAAGAAACGAGCGTGGCATTTCCGTTCGCAGTCGCGCCGTTTGAGAATTTCGCTTCGGTCGATGCCGTTCCGCGAGACGGAAACGAGCAGTCGAATAGCGCGGATCGAGAGGAATCCAGTCGATATTTCGCTCCGGAGTCTTCCGAGCTACGCGTGGTAATTGATTCTCCGGTGAAAAAGAGAACCGCGAGAGCGGGGAAACCTGGAAATTGCACAGTTTTCCATCATTTAAATTTAATCATCTCCGTGCACAAACTTTTCGCGGCTATTCATCCCAGCGGGAGTCCTGGATTCGAAGTTAATTTTATTTAAATCACCGTCGATCGTCAAACCGAATTCGTATTTCGAATTTGCTCTTTTTTTCCTTTCGTTTTTTTAATTCCCACGTGCTAGAAGGTAGTTTCCACGCCGATGATCGATAACGTCCGTACCATTCGATTTTTTTACGCGCCTCGTGGAGAAATGCTCGACTCGGACACGAAGTGTACCAGGATGCACCTGGTCGATAACGGGATTTCAAACGTCACGGTTCGAACTTTTTCCCCCGCTAGATTCTGAAGGATCGTCGAGGTCCAAGGGCTGTCCTACTGCCCCTCGTCGACCTCGCGTTACAGCAGGGTAGCTCAAGGTCGATCTTCCGGTCAGTTGGTGGTCACTTTCGCGGAATCATCTCGTTCGACTACGTTACCGACGATTCCGTCACAGTCTAGGGTGATTGCTTGGGGGATGCTAGCCTAATCGTGTACAGTGTCCATACTCTGGTTAATCGGTGGTCATTGGCACGGAATGCACGACTATCCCGATGGTTTCGAACGGTTCGGGGACGTTCCGTTCCGTTATCTTTCCGTTACAAATGCCTGGCGACGAAATCGGGAAACTCGAAGCGTAGAGGAGAGCTCGACAGAGAGCAGGAAGGAGAGAAAATAGAAATGCGAGGATGTGAAATGCACGCGAGCACCGATACCAGAGATGGTGGAGGAAGATGAGGTCCGATTAATTAGATGAGGTCGGTGCTTAACGCAGAGTATAACGTAGCTAAATATGGTGAAATTGCCGAGGACGCGGCGTGAAGAACTTACCTCTGAGAATCGACGGCGTAGCCAGATGCTCGTTGCAGGCTCGAAACGAGGCAACGACGAACAGGAGGAGGAGGTTGGGCAGGAGGTTGGGCAGGAGGTTGGGGAATAGGTGGAAGATGTAGGAAACGAAGCGGGAAAGTGGAAAAGGGCAGAGCGTGGAGGAGGAGGAGGAGGAGGAGGCTCGGAGGATGTCGCGAAAGCTCGAGACGTTTGGTCGTGTCGGGGAATGGAGATATCGCGCGGAAAGGCGGAGAGCCCGAGGAGAGCGGAGAAGACGAGGACGCGTATGTAGGAACCTGAACGGGTATCGGGAAGGGATGTGGGTGAGGCTACAACAAAACAAAACACGATGAATGTCCCGATGTGCAAGCTGCAAGCACAACAATGTCAGGATGATCGATGGTTAGTCTTTGTCGAGGTAGCGATGCCGCGAATTACCTGGATAGATCGTTTCGATAACGCGCTTTCCGATAAATTTGCCCGGCGACGTTTAATATTCTGACCAGTTCTTTGTCACCGGGCACACGGTTTTTCACGGTTTTTCATTCGGTTTACGATGCGACGCGTGCGCCAGTCTCTATCCAGGTGATTCGACAGGCATTCGATTAAAGATTAGTAGCGTTATTAAACGCGCGCGAAGATCGGTGAAAGAGCTATATGCAAGCAGTAATTGTTTTCTTCCATATACGGTTAGCGAAGATCGTTAAGCGTTAGCTTACAACTGAGACTGTTAATCGTTAATTTACCTTGACAGTGCCGCTAGATGCGCTAGAAGCGGGCGAGCGTCACGTCCTCGGCGAACGAAGAGAACTTATCCATATCTTGAGTTAGCGAGCAGAACAGAAACACGATTCGATTAATTCCACGGGATAATCGTTAACGGGTAGAAGAGAGAGAGACTTCGCCGATTCGTGGTTCGTTCGATTCAAAAATTCGTCGATTCCCGTGGACCAGCGTAGTCGGGAGAAATAACAGAGGTCGGGCGGAAATTTATCGGGGAACGCGGATTATGAATCGAACGAAGGGAACCGGAGAAGTCGTGTTTGACAACGCGACTGAGAAAACACGAACGCGCGGAAATTCATGTGGGAAAGAGCGCGCGTGTGCGTTTTTGAAAGCGGGAGTGGTCCGGCCTCGTACTACACCGGCGGTCGTCTTACGGGCTCTTCAGGGCTCTTGGTCGACCCTCGAGAAGAGCGAGCACGAGAGCTAGCACGGGGTCGAGAAACGGTCATAGTTCTATTTCCGTCTCTCGTGAATCATTCTCGCTTCACCTATCTCTCTTAATGCTGGTATAACGCCGTTATACGGGTCCGCCGAAAGATGTTGCATCCCTGATAAAGCTCCTTCCAGGATGATTCCGCAGGGTAGATCGTTTCGAGGACTTTGCGCCGGAGAAAGAAAAACCTTTCCGTCCTTTTCGATCCGTAGGTTCGCGCGCGCAGTTTCCTCGTCGGATAAAACGACGACGACGACTAAAGACGACTGAAGACGACTAAAGGCGACTAAAGGCGACTAAAGACGAAGACGAAGACGAAGCGAAACGTACGATATTTCGAGACGATTCTAGAGTTCGGGACGACACCCGTGCTGCGTCCTCTGGTCAGTAGAGGTTGTAACGACGGAAATTTGACCAGCGAGTCGCTAGTAAACGGCCCGTTTCCAGACCCCTAAAGCGATAAATTTCTTCACGGTAAAGTTGCTACAACTCTCGGGAATCGCTTTAACGACGCGTACCGATGTCAAAGTCCCCGTTAAAACCCAACAGCTTCGGGCAGCAGCGTGATCGACAAAGCGTTCCAGCCAATAGCGTCGCGCGATGGCTATTCATAAGCGTGTACCTCTACTCGTGGAAAAGTAATCTCGATTTCGCGGATACCGAGGCAACGATCAATTAGCTTCGTTGCCGCGTACCAGCGGAGAATTAAGCGATACCCGCGCACGCAGCCGGCTTAAGCTCGGCCCAATTCGTGGCTTAAGCGGATTTCAATTAACCAAAAATTACACGGCCGCCACGCAGCGCGCGGCGCTATCCTCCGGCCGGGTTTCTATCGCGAGCAGTCGATCCCCAAGATCGAGATCTCGGTTTGTAGGGCTGGATCGGAACGGTGTTCGATCGGCCGGCAACGTGGCATCCAAGTGCATAACGGAACGATAGCCTCGCCACGGTAATACGTATCAGACTACATTTCACGGTTGATCGAGGCCCAGCCTGGCGCCATAGACAATTTCCCAAAGGGTTCCAGACCGATATAATGGGGTGGCCAAGGCATATACCGTGGCCACGTAACTCTATCGCATTACCGTTGACCCGAGTAACCAGCAGGCTAGATGCCGGCTCGTTCTCTCGGGGTGAATTCGTCAATGGCTCGTCGATGCTTGATCAAGGCCAACGGGACTGCTTCGAGGGTCAATTTTCAAATTGTACTTCGCGGCACGTACTCGGATCGTGCTTCGTTCCCTCCTCCTCCCCTATCCTCTCCGACTTGTCTCTACCCTTTCGTCTTCTCCTCCCGGTCGCGTTTCTCTCGACGCTCGATACCGCCGAAACCAAACAAAACGAAAGGAAAGGAAAGGAAAGGAAAGGAAAGGAAAATGCAGACGCGTCGATGGCGCGATCGCGAGCAGCAGAGATGAGAGAAAGATCAGGCGACACGCATGGTCGCTGTCCGGTCAGCCGGCTATGGTCCACCGAATGTCCTCCTCGCAGTCGTTATAGTTTAATGCGTCGGGCAGCGTCGTAATGCGGATTCATTGCCGGGGAGAGCGCGGAGATGGCCGTCGGCTGGTGTAAACATTGCGTATGCTCAGCGGCGGCGAACGAGAAATCGCGCGACCGCGTCTATGAACCCCTGCGCGCTACAGCCTCCTTATAACCGTGTGCCATTCCCCCTGGGGACATATGTCCTTATACCGGCTTCGCGAGCTTTAATGAAACCCATAAAGCGCTCTCTGGATCGTGCTTGCGGCGCTATAGCTGGCTATACTGGTTACGGGATGGAATGCGGTTCGTAGCTACGAGCATGAAGGTCGAAGCACGCCCTCGCGAGAGGCCGATTAACAATTGAAGCCACGACCCGGATAACGGAGATCACGCGGAGAACCTACCGTTCCCTCTGACCGTGAATCTCCCGCTCTCATCCTGTCGATACCGCAAACGTCCTCCCTTCCCTTTCAGCGCTTCCTCTCGCGCTTCTTCGCCTTTTTCCTTTCCATCTCCAACTCTTTCCTCCTTTCGATCTTCCCATTTCCGCGCGTCCTTCCACCTTTTCCGACTCCACGAATTTCCACCGTCGCGAACTTTCCAACGCAAACACCGGAGCGGACAGATCGCTCGGGGAATAAACGGGAGAACCGGACAAGGATTCTCCAAAGACGGGAAATTTCCGAGGTCGGGCCGTGGAACGCTGGAAATCGGCTTTAATCGCCGGGTCGGATCGCGAGCGGTAACACGCGACGCGTTCTGCACGCCGCAATCACCGAGTTATCGTTCTTCCATCGTCGTCCACGCTGTCGATACGTTCTCTCTTCATACATTTTAATTTACTGACCTTTCATCGCGCGGGCACTTTAATTCGTTCCTTTTGTTTCGCCACCGGATCCATCATCGTTCCCCGTTTTATATCTGCACCGACGCGTGCATTGTTGTAACCGCCCCTTTGACGGTTTTGCTAAGTGAAGTGCACCGGCAACAATTTGTTCGAATTCCCGCTACCACAATGGATACGTCTCTGAGCGAACGTCTGTATTTACGCTCGCTATTACTGCATCGATCGCGTTGAATTTTTCACCGCGCGCGCGTTAATGCGCCACTCATTAGGGGCGCGAGAACCGTTCGGCGTTTAATTTTCCCCGGCGCTTAACGCCGCGGCGCCCGATCGAGCCCGAGTCGAGGAACTCTCTCGCTTTCGTTCCTTCGTTTCCCCGTTCCAGTCTCGTTCTCCTCGGTCACCTCGGTTCTGAATATTTCAAAAACTCGCGGTCGCAAAGGAAACCGATCGCGGCCACGATTCCGCGTATAAAACCAGGATCGACGTTACTGCTCGACGATGAATATAAGATATCTTGTTTAGCGATCCTCTGGAGCTTAAAGTCGCGGTTAGATCTGGTCGTGGAGCGATCGGGAAAAGTTTATCGAAACAATTCGGTGGACGACATATTCCAGCGTTCGCGGAGACTCGGAAGTGTCTATCGGCGGAGAGAAGGTTGGACAAATGGTGTCTGTCTCACCTCGGAAACATCGAGACCGGGTTACACGTGGAACGAACCGCTACCATTCCAACGGCGCGTTCGTATTTCGATGGGAACGACGCGGCATAAAACGCGGCATAAAACGCGGCCGTGAGTGGAAACCTCGCGTCGATCTTACCTACGCCGAGGAATTATCGCGGTTAGATCGCGGTGGAAGCGGAACGAACGCGGAGAAAAGAAAGAAGGCCGATCGGAGAACGGTCCCGTTTCTCGGTAATAACCGCGAACTCGGACTACGGTGGATCCGCGCGTGTTCTCGCGTTTCCGGCGATAATTACGATTGTCAGCGGCGTTGGAGGATGGGTCGGAGGATGGATCGGATATTTATCAAGGAGTAATAGGAGACGGCGGAGTGTGGATGGGAGGAGGATGGTTGTCCCCGGAAGGAGGCGAGGCAGCGAGAGAAATCGGTTGTTTGCTCGCGGGATGGTGTCGCGTCGTGGACGTATCGTGATAGCCGGGTGAACGATCCGGCCTCGTAACGCTTCGGTTCCTCGTCGAATGCTCGCATAACCGGCTAGCCTGCAGCCGGATTTTCACGCGAGGATGTCGCTCGTAAAAGCCGGCGCCGCTCTCTCGCATAATCCTGCGGCTACGCCGCTCCCGCCCACGCTTTACGACCGTTTCACCTCTGCACCGGAATGACATAATGCAAAGCGAACCAAGATTTACATCCCATTTGCCTTGCTTTCCGCGATTGTCCGGGGTTAACGGTACTTCCTACTCGTATTTCGGATTTTCTGCCGGCCACCCGGGCCACCCCTTTGTTTTCCGTCGGAGAATTATTTCGTTTCGGGGCTGGTTGCCTCCCCTCTCACGGTCGCGCTCGCGCTCGCAATTACTGCCGCCCCTCTGGCAGCCTCGCGTTTTTCCCAACTGCACGTCGCGCGGCGATATTTTTTTCCGCTACTTGTTGCTCCTTTTTTCGCCGTTCTGCCCGCGTAATTGCGCTTTAACAGTCTCTTGTCGGTATTCCCCCTTCCCCCGTTCTTTCTCCCGCCTTTTTTTCCTCTCTTTCCTTTTTCCTTTTTTCCCTTTCTCCTTTTTTCCCTTTCTCTCTTTTTTTATCCTCGCCCGCGCGTACGTCCCGTTGCTCCGCGCCCGCCAGTTTCGGCCGCCGGATTCTCTTATCGATGCCACGGCGGACAAAAGGGTGTCGGTGCCCTTCGCAATCCCTCGTCTCGATGAACGATCGCGATGTAACGCTCTCCTGCACCGGTGCCGATTCTCTGCCGAGCGGACGACGACATGCAAAACGAGCCAAGATTTGCATCCGAACTGGACGGTCGCTTTGCGCGGCGCTTTACGCGGCGCTTCACGCCGCGCTGCCCGCCGCGCTGCCCGCCGCGACCGGCGCCGCAACGCGCACATACGGACGCGAGTCCTCTCGTTCGATTATGCGAACGTCCGTGTCGTCACGGCCGACGTGCACCGCGCGGCATAATTTCACGGATCGCACGTGATGGCCGCAGTCGCGCGAAAATACAACCTGTCACGCCGCCGCTCTTCTCCGTCGCTTCGTAAACACCGGACCTTTTATATTTCCAAGTGCGACTATCGCCCAGTGGATATTTCGTCGGCGGGATCGATTAGTTTGCCGATGACAGGGAGAAATAACATTTCGTTGGACAAGGTTTTCGAAATCCGTTCGCAACGCCTGCCACCCTCACCCCCCCGTTCGTAAATTTAATCCCTCTGACTTGTATTTCCACGCGTTAATAAACGCACAACGGCGTAACAAGCGGGCCAACACATTGCATCCTTTCAATCACGGCTTTAAAACCGCTCGAGTTCTAAAATTTTCATTCCATATTTCGTACGATCTCGGTTGTTTACTACCTCGCTCCTATCGATTCTCGAATACTATACGCGTTATTTGCTCGTCGTACTTTCGTTTGTTCGCCGTACCTCCACCCCCGTGCACCTGCAATCGCGTTTCGCACGCGGCAGCCAGTGCAGCACGCCGAAAATCTCTGTCCACCTTTTCGCCGCTCCTTTCCAGATTATCGCCTATGTATTCTCCGCGTCGCGACAGTGTCATCGAACCGTTCTCCTTCGGTTGGACAACCTTCCCGCTATTAATAGGGTCCTCCCAATAACACGCGCGACAGATTCGAATTAACAATCGTTCACGGTCTTTCCAAGGTTTTTCTATCTTTAAAAGTATCCACGTCCCTCGTTCCCATCTACCGCGATCGTTTTTTCATCGACCTGCACCTGTTTCTCTCGCCGCGGCAACCGCGCCAACCTATCGCCGCATTTCCACCCTTCCCGTTCCCCGTTTCCCCGTAACCGTTGCCCGTCGCCGTTCCCCGATTATTTTCCCTCGGAAATCGGCGGCCCGATCGAAAACGGCCGGAATCCACGCGTTCGCGATTGCCGCCATAATCGTGCGTTTCCGTTCACCGCGGAGGATCGCCGGGAAAAACAGCCGCCGATATTTTTCA